>OZ010581.1:124581189-124715477 GCA_963932145.1 Acanthosepion lycidas
AAGCTAGAAGTTAGCCTGTTGATTCATCTCCCATCAAATATATAACGTAGTTAAAATATATGTACTTAAAGTTTATTGAATTTTCTTCGAGAACACTAAACTAAATTATGTTTTTCACTAAGCTAATTTGTGCTATTTTTTAAAAGAATTATTGGGTTTCGTATCGTCTCTGCCTTGTCATTTCGTCTTCTTCAGGACACCACGTTGAATTGACGACGAGCAATATTCTTAAGTTCTTCTCGCTTTATTTCAGGAAGAAGACACAGTACTCGATAGCATTTTTTTTAAGTTAGCGAGGAGGAGAGGGAAAAGAAGATAGAGAGGACGTGTGTCAACCAGTTCGCCAATTATCCATAAGCATATGATACCCTGTCGTACTAAGAAATCTAAAAGTGACGGGGTGTTTTGACACCTTTCTTGTTGCAATCGTACGATCTTCGAGCAATTTTCTTGTCATATATATATATATATATATATATATATATATCAAAACTTAACCAAAGACAATTCATCCGGAGTTCAAACCACCCTTGTTCAGTTCGGGTCGTCGGAGTTCTGACCAGTACGGCAGGTTTTGCCATTTGGGAGCAAGTCAACGCATTCTGTAACAGAAAACATAATGAGAAAAGAGGTCATAGAGACCCTGACGCTCCCAGATTCGCAATAGAAACATGGGAAACAGTGGGTAACCCATTTAATATATTTGTTAAAATGAATGGATAATAAATGTAAATTGATGGAGTTAACCTTACTTAGTGTAACAGAAAGTGGAAATGGCCTGATAGGTTGGCCATGAAAGTAAATGGCGAATGAAATAAGGAGATTATACATTTTATCTGCATAAACAATTCAGAAATTCTTCTCGCTGATTAAAAGCCTCAAATGAAAGATAGGATAACTGAAAATTTTATTTTTAACTGTGAATCCTAAATGCTTTTTCTGTCTATTAAAAATGAGGAATGGTAGTAAGAATAGGCTGAACTGATAAGCAACAAATATCATTTCCTTCAATGCCATAACAATTCTAACTTTTTATTGATAAATAATAGTATCACATACAAGTGACCAATGACAGGATCGGCCATTCTTGAAAATCAGTGCTTTGGCTTTACAAAAAGAAATGAAGAAAAATAAAAGAAACATCACAAGAATCTTTGAATAGTTCCTGCTAGTGTAACATACGACAGTTTTGGCGCCATTTCACTGAATTGTGAACGCGATCAGCAATTTCGGTTCAGGAAATAATAAAAAGTAATCTGAACAGATAACAACAACAACACGAAAATATACGGCAGTTATTATTATTATTATTATTATTATTATTATTAGAAAGAGCAAAGAAATAAGCGGGTGTGGCATTTGAAATATCGTTTCTGTCTTGGCCAATAATAATGGTACTTACAAAATAAAGAAATATCGGACTATACAGGCTACTGTCCAACATACACCGATCGTCATAGAGACTGAGCGCGTGATCTTACAGGCTCCCTCGAGAAACGGCTAAACGAATTTAAGAAAGAGAAATTACTCAGATCACGACATTGCAAAAAGAAAGAGAGAGAGATTGGCGAGACCATAAAGACAAGTGAGAAGCAACATTTGTTCAGAACTATATAAAATACTTGGGAAAAATAGGTTACTTTTATAGAAATAATAATTTAACAGTATGGATAACAATGTTGTTGAATTATCTTGTAAAACTTATTTCTTTTTTCTTGATAACAAATTTAAGAAAAAACACGGATTCTAAACATCGTTTTCTTCCTTCTAAATCGTTCATACTGGGTGTGACGATAAATTACATCTGGCAGCAAGATAGGGAGATTGTAGCTTTTGAGGAGCGCGGAACTATCTTGTAATCGCTGCTGCTCCCCGATCTGCCCTGAATCGGCGTTGTCGCACCTGTCGGAATCTCAACTCTTAGAAAATAGTGAACTGCCAAGCAAAAATCAGCGGTGCATTTTCTATGATAAGTTTGTTATAAACTATAAAGCATCTTAAAACCTTGGGCGAAATGTCTTCTTTCAAAATGAGTGCAGCATACGGTTACATTACGTTGAAACACCGGTTCCCTTACGAACACTGAGTTAAAAAACGTCAAGCTTGGCCATTACCTAGATGGGCGATCGCTTGACAACACTAGGCACTAAAAGCTTCGATGTGCAGGAGGTGTAATGGATAATGGGCCCGGAATTGCTTTCACTTACGCGCAAATACGCTTGGGAATGCATGAATCCACCACTTCTCCCCAACTATGGGTTAATTAGTAAGACTTGTCTCACTAAACCATTATTCTCGTAAAAATATTCTTAATACCTAAAAATATTTTTCTGGCTTTAAATAACCTCCCAAACGTTGCTAAACTGTAGAATCAATCAATAATCAACACACGGTCTGTCTAGAGCGTATTCAGATATTTTCAATATGCTAAGAATCGTTAGCGCAGCGTAGATTTATTTTTACAGCTGACACATGTTCTAGCAGCACTGTCTTGTGAATTTACTCAACTGGTAGGGAGAAATCACTATTTCTAAGTTGTAGAAAACGTATCGATACATAAATCAAAATGACTGGCCCTCTGTTCACTCGTAGAAAAAAAGAACCAATTTTGAAAGGCGAAACTAACAGTAGTCTCTTTTACTATTTCTCATCCAATATAAGGTCTTAGGTAAAGTGCTAATGAAGGAGATTGTTTTAAGAAAAAAGAAGACATAAAAAATGTACATGATGTGGATGTGTACGATAGATAACGGTTGAACCTAGATTTGAAGAGGTTGGGATTGTAGTGTTCGGGGATCATCCACGCAGGAGACTGTTCCAAAAACTATCGGTTCTTGAGAGGAAGCTGCCCGAGCGAGTGGATCTTCCTCTTTGGCAATGCAATACGAAGGGAATGAGGAAGAGTCGACCCAGCGTTTAGTGAATGTTTTTAAAAATGTTACTCGTGATATATGTACAATCAGGAGATGAAAGAGAAATGTGAGTGCAATGACAGGCTCTGCAGTGAAAGGTCATCTGCTGCTTGGAAGAGGATAAATGGAAACAGGACGATGCTTTATTGCAGTTTATAAAAAAATATCTAATTTAGAAATCTGTGAAAATTTTCAGGGGGACATGGTATTTTCTGTTGTTTAGCGCAATCTCTTGCTTATTGGCACCACTGATTCTGAGGCCGCGTGTGAATATAAAGATGAATGGATGCATAACTTTGCCATCACTAGTGATTATACCAAACCCCTTCACAATCACCATTAGGCTTATCCAATTCTTTCCGAATCCTCTGCACTGCTTCCCAGATTAACACCCAAACACTGAAATGTTCGTATTGGAGATTCAGGTACGAATGCCAAGCGCAGTACAGCATGCTGTTTTCCAAATTTCTAATAGAGCAAATTGCGTCATGTTTTATTATTATTATTATTATTATTATTATTATTATTATTATTATTTCGCAGACAGTATCCAAACTGACCCTACTATAATGTACAGTCGACAAAATCAAAAACAAACAAAGCGCATGCCCGAAATTAAAAATATAAAATGGTGACAATTTACCCATCGCACCCTGTATTTATAACAAAAATAAAAATACATTATTTACATTATTCGGACTATTGTCCTCATCCTTGTCGCCATATTTATTACAACGTTTCGGCCGTCGAACTGAACGCTTTATTTCGCTCACTGACAGATACTGAAGGATCGGTACGGACCCCGTATACCAAAAATCACACATGGCACTGTGGATAAAGGCGTTGGTTAGATCCAGTGACAGGACCCAAAGAGTGTGAGTTCAATAAGGCAGTGGAGAACTTTCAGAGAGGAATTAACAAGAGATAACTGACATCCATTAGACATGGCACGTAGAACTAGAACAGTCTACCCCAGTGAGCGAAATAAAGGGTTCAGTTCGACATTCCATCCACCTGAAGAAGGCTGTACAACGGCCGAAACGTTGTAATAAATATGGCGACAAAGATGAGGACAATAGTCCGAATAATGTAAATAATATACATAATACCTCATCTCAGAAATATAGAGATATACTGAAGAAGGCCGGAGCGTACAACGGCCGAAACATTGTAATACATATGGCGACAGAGATGAGGACAATAGTCCAAATAATGTAAATAATGTACATAATACCTCATCTCAGAAATATAGAGAGGTACTGAAGAAGGCCGGAGCGCACAACGGCCGAAACGTTATAATAAATATGGCGACAAAGATGAGGACAATAGTTCGAATAATGTAAATAGTGTAATTCTAACGTACACTGGCATCAAAAAGAAAGCCACTTTAAATACAGGGCTGTCCAGTTCTTTCAGAGCATTTACATGTAAATAATGTACATAATACCTCATCTCAGAAATATAGACATATACAAAAATAAAAATGTCAGTTTTTCGGAAGTTTTAAATTTAAGAACGCTTATAGATATACTTCGGGCTGAAAGTCAAGGTAAAGTATGGAGGATACTAAGTGATGTAATTTAATGTCGAATAACCGAAAATGATTAAATGTTGTAATTATTATATTATTTTAGCTTGAGAAATTATTTTATGTATCACTTTTTTTATAATGAAATTAGTATTTATATTATTTTAGTTTAAGGAATTACTTCATGCGTTATATATTTTAAATAATGCAGGTTTTTGAACATAACCGTTTTCTTTTAATTTTTTATAATTGTTATAGTTATGTAAATTTCCTTAAGTATTTCTTTTAAGAAAGGAGTTATTTGGAAAAAAAAATTTGAAGTGCAGATTCATATTTTAGCAGGATTAGATGACCGCACTTGCAAGAATTGTCCGTTTAATTAAGTTAAATCTCTTTTAATAAATGGGGTATATTTAACCCATAGCTGGTGGGAGAAGAGATGGATTCATACCTTTCTCAAGGGTGTTTGTTAGATTCACCTATGCACAAATACTCTTGGGAAACTCGCTTGTGGAACCATCTTCGGCCCTCTTGCTTTCCACAAAATTTAAATACAATGTCAATCGTTATCTTCTGTCGTCTTAAGTCTTGTTTGTTTATTGTTCTCTCTCCTTAATAATGTTTTCTTTTTCTCATATTCTTTCACACTCAGAAACCAACTCAGTGTCTTAGTGGATTTATTGCCTTGCTTGTGGTGAATTGATAAAAAATAAACTATGGGCAGTAAAAAATGACGAGATACTCCCTCTTTCTCTTTACAAATATCGGTAGTATCATATATATATATATATATATATATATATATATATATATATATATATATATATGATTCGTGTATACGGAATAAATTTTAATAACCAACAATTACTATTCTTAAAAAAGTGCTCAATACAGAGAAGAGCAGATATAATTATTTATTTAAAAATTATAACATAAGTATGTTACAAAATGACAACAAAAATAGCCATTTTGTTTCAACACCTCCAATAAATGTGTCATCTAAATGCACTACTGACTGAATATTATTATTATTATTATTATTATTATTATTATTATTATTATTATTACATGTAGACTAACTATTCATCGGAAATAAATGGAAAATATTATTTGTTCACATTTGGCCTGTCTGGCAGTTGAAATACTTCTGTATTCCCCAAGCACAACTCTAGTAAGCAGATAAAAGCCAAGAGTTTGAATGCTAAATTTTCAATCTCCTAACACAATAGTTTTCCCATATGTGGCACTGTAGCTCACAAATTTAAGCTTCCTAAATGTATCTAAGGAATCTGCAATGTTATTAGTTCTAACCTGACATCTCGGTTTCAGTCAAATTTCCCACCGCCGTAACGTATCTTCCTTCCGCCCTGTAAAAAAATATTTTCAGGGTGATTGATCTGATGAACTTTCCTCTATGGTAGACTGGACTTTATGAATTTAAGCGCAGTACTAGATTGGCAGTTAAGTCGAATCCCGTCGCATCTTTTTACAGTCGAAATGGTTATATGTAACTGTAAGTTCCACGCTAACATTCACTTCTCGCCTGTGAAATTCTTTTCCGGCTTCTTGCTTCCCAGTCAACTTCAAAAATTAAAAAGGCAGTCGTTATCTATGGCTTCTTTCTTGTTCTTTTATTATCCTCTCTCCTTAACATTGTTTACTCATATTCTATTACACTCAATAACCCCCTTTGCGTCTTAATGTCTATATTGCCATCATTGGTGTGAAATGTTTTTAAAAAATGCGAAGCCTTTTCCGCAGAATTTGAATGAATACGAAAATATAATTGCTAGCTCCGTTTATTCCTTGCTCCTCATTTTCGTTTATACGTCAAGCGAATGAAAGCGTCAGTGCTTTGTTGTGTATATAAAGTAAGTATTGCCATAAAGAAAAGTTAATAACCTAGTATACACTGGAGAAAATGTTGGTAGTTCACAGATATAATAAATTATCTTCTTTTTTTTTTAAGAAAATAAATTATGATATCGCATAACTAAATTATCTCCGAATAAAGAATTGTTTGCGTGTTTGTCTTTCTGTTTTCTTTTAATAGAAATTAATCGGTAATGCCGCGTTCTTCAGCTTTTACAGCTGATCTGTGTTGTAGATAGATGATTAAAAGCTGTCCATTTTCTTTTTCTTTCGTTTCTTCACAGCTTAAATTGCAGAAGAGAAAACTGTGAACAAAACACGAAGCAGTTCTTTGTTGACAAAGCTTAATGTTTATATTTTTTTATGGGGGTTTGTTTTGTAAATTTCTTCTTTCTCTCTCTCTCTCTCGCTCTCTCTCCCTCTCTCTCTCACACACACACACATACACACACACACACAAACGCACATTGTATTTCTCTCTCTTACTCTTTCTCTCTCTCGTTACCTATCTATCCTTCACATTTATCTTTATTTTTTGATCGTCTCTTTGTTTACGCACACACACACACAAATACGAACTGCTTTTCTCGCTCTTTCTCTTTCTCTCGCTCTTTCTTTCTCACTTTCATTATCTATCTATCTATCTATTTATCTGTCTGTCTATCTATCTATCCCTGACATTTTTATTGTTTAGTATTTTTTTTCTTCCTCTCTTTGGTTATCTAATTTTCTTCTCTTTCTGTGTTTCTCTCTTTTTATTTCTATTTCTCTTTCTCTCTCTCTCACACACACACACACACACAAACACTGCTTTTTTCTATATGTCTCCCCCTCTCTCTCTCTCTCTCTCTCTACATATATATATATATATATATATATATATATATATATAACCTTCTCACTTTCTGAAAATGTTACTTTTTCACTTCACGCCCACGAGCAAAGAAGGAATAAAATTAAAGAATTGTTGTATATTTTAATTTTTTCTTCACACATCCAGTTGTACAATTGTCTTCAGATTATATGTATATATATATATATATATATATATATATATATATATATATGTGTGCGTGCGTGTATGTGTGTCTGTGTCTGTTTCCGTTTCTGTGAGTGTGTGTATGTGTGTGTGTGTCTGTGTCTGTTTCTCTGTGTGTGTGTGTCTGTTACCGGTTGAACCTGCATTCAGCTGTTATTTTGTGCATAGTTATATACATTTGAAAATTAATTCGTATTAAAAACATCTCTATTCTTGTTAAAATTATTATATTATGTTATCGTTTTTTAATATTATTTTATATTTTTTATTCTTTTTGTTCTTGTTTTTGTTTTTTTCACTCTGCCGTCATGTTTGGAAACAAGCGCCACCAAATCCGCTCAACTCCCCGGGATAACCATCTGTATTCTGGGTTAATCTACTAATGCTGAAGTCTGGATGTTTCCAATTCTTTTTCTAGTTTCCTAATTTTTGTTTGTCAAGGTTCTTCACATCGGTTCCAAGTGATCGTATAATAATGGGAACTACTGTCACTTGTTATTACTAATAAATTCTTTTAGTATTCTGCTACGCCCCTTATTTTATCTCACTCACAGTCTTATCCCATGATTTTCTAATTATGACATTTTTCACTGAGTTTTTTTTTTTTAGGGGGGTGCGATCACAATTATTATTATTATTATTAGTAGTAGTAGTAGTAGTAGTAGTAGTAGTACTAGTTGTTGTTGTTGTTGTTTTTGTAGTAGTAGTAGTAGTAGTAGTAGTAGTAGTAGTAGTAGTAGTATTTTATTTCCTTTGATTTCTGGTGTGTACACATTTCTTTCCCGGCCCCGCCCAGAGACCTAAGGTTAAAAATGGCATCATGATATTTTCCACTGACCAAATTTAAAAAAAAGAAAGTCACACATATTTTACATAGATAAAGCCCTTCGCAAAAAAGAACAACAACACATATAATTTACATAGATAAAGCACTTCGTAACGTATGGTCTTTACTCGTAAGAACAATCTTTTGTATTACTTTAAGGTATGGGCTTCCACGAATCCCCTCAATTAGTCTACTGGAATCTTTTCCAACCAATCCGAGGGCTCCAACTACAACATGGATTGTTGATGTTCCCATGTGCCCCATTTTTGAGATTTCAATTTCAAGATATTATGGCTATTATTTATATCTATCATTTATCATTTTATCTATATTTATAATTTCAGATTTATTTTCCGAATTCTGAAAACAATTCTAAAAGTCTTTCTGATTCACTTATTAAGAAATTACAGCATTTGAACAACTAGCAATAATTGTTTTTGTTTTTTTCACTGACAAAAAAAACAACATATTTTACATAGATAAAGCCCTTCTGTGCTGTACTTGTGAGAACAATTTTTTGTATTTCTTTGAGGAATTGGCTTCCAGGAATCCCTTTATTATTATTATTATTATTATTATTATTATTATTATTATTGTATGATGTCAATATAGATCTAGCCATTTCTACTTTCACTTCTTGCTTATTTTAATTTGTATTTTCTCTCTTAGAAAATCGCTTCCTTTCATTTTCTTGTTGTTTTGTAAGTACGTTTTCGCGCTTAAACCATTTTCCCTCTATTCAAACCCCAGCGGCTGCACGCGCATGGATGAATCCAACACCGTCCGTCTATTTAACAAATTCTATCCTTGCTTTCACATCTCCTGACTGAGATTGAGAATGATGTTCTAGAAATTTAATTGCCTTTTTGGAAACTTCTGTCAGTATATTTTGGTTTATTGCTTCTCTTTGTGCAATATTTTCTTTGGAAGGATAAGAAATGCCGGTCTGCTGATTGACCTGAACGTTAATTCGTGCATTCGATCACGTAATAAAGTTGAAAAGGTGTTTAAATAATAGATTAAAGAAGCGGTGGAAACAGAAGAAAAAGACAGAAAACAACAGTAAACAAAAAGGAATCAACATGGAAGGAATCCAATTGAATAGAAAGAAAGAAACGAAGAAACAAACAAACGAAGAAACAAACAAACAAACGAAGAAACAAACAAACAAACGAAGAAACAAATAAACAAAGAAAGCAAAGAAAAAATAGAAAATAAGTAAAATAAGGTTAAAAAGAGCAATGGTAATATTAGCTGTTTCCTTATTAGTAAACATTCGCCCAGCACGGATCGAGCAGCCAGTGTCACTGCCGACTAAAATTTATAAAATCTTTCTTAAAAAATGTTTTCAGTAAAATTGGGTTCTGATGTCCAGTAACTATTATCGCCCTTTTCGGTGTTAATAGAGACTTTTTAACGTTTTCTTTGGTGTAGTGTACAAATTTAACATTTTGATTATGTCATTATTCTCCCTTCGTGTTACATATGACAGACGTTTTTGGTCTTGATGTTATTTAAAGTCATAAATCGATGCGCTTTTTTGGAAACCAACAAAGACTGACACTGTTAATAAATAAGACCGTACTAAATAAAATTTAAAAAAACATATGAAACACACCAGCAATAAAGTCGTAGCAAAGAAAGATTTGTTGAATGTCATTGTAAAAAAAAAAAAAAGCTTAGATGAGAAACTTTTCACGCTAGTGTCAACCAGGGATATCTATACCTCTCTGAATCTAATTCAAACTTGACCAGTGTCTACTATTTTAGGCTTGTGTCAACAAGACATATCTATACCTCATTTAATCTAGTTAAACTTGGACCAGTGTCTACCATTTTTACGCAAGTGTCAAACAAGCATATCTATACTATATATCGGTATATATTTAACCGGTATATATTTAATCGGTATATATTGCACCTTTTTGATGAAATTCAGGATATTTACATTTCTGCCTCTTAAGTCTACCTTTCTTAGTCTAGTTTTAACAAGAACTATGTCTAACTCTTTGATTCGAGGATAAATGGAAATGTCTAATTTTTCTTACTTTAGTATCAACTAGGCATATCTATACCTCTTTGGCTCCTGATGAAACATTTTTATTGTATTTTAAACCTGAATTATATCTACCTTCTTGATACTTGGACCAATTTCTACCTTGTCTTATTCTCGTGTAAAACGAATCTATATGCTAGTTTTTTTTATTCTGTATCTGTAATAAGTCTGCCTTTTTAATTCAAATATAAACCGGGCCTATGTCTGCCTGCCTATCTTATAATTTATTTATTTATTACTCCTATAAACTTTATATGCGACATTAAATAACCCAATTAAGCAAACCAAATCTAACATAAACAATTTTCCATATACAGTACGAAAAATATTTGGATTAGAACATCGAGTAGTGACCGAACGAGAAAATATGCAACTGCTTCAACCACGTGTCTAGTTCCAATCTTGCAGATATCGCCTTTGTAATTAGATTGATAGTCCCGTGTATGAAGGCTGTAAGTAATGATTCTAGAGTGTAAATAGAGAACACATCATATTCGACTAGACAGGAGGTATTCGTGTAATGTTGGTCTTTCTAAAGCATCTGTCCGACATCATTCTATCTGAACAGACACCTCGCCAGGCCACAAAAAAAAAAGACTCGCTTGAGCACTCGCCTGGTAAGCAATAAATTGCCGCAGCTGAAAGTACATAATCTACTCACCGTAAATTCATCGGATGTCTTCACTCAAGGGAAATCCAGTCCAAAAGCTAGCCACAGTTTTCTGCTAAAAGATCAAGGAATCACACAGATGAATTATTTTCTGCTTGGAGGCCAGTTTTCAACTGCAGTTCAAATGATTGACAAAGCGCAGACCCACTGATTACACATACATATCCGAGGCTGAGTCAAAAGTATGATTTAAATCCGACAGACTGATTAGATAAGGAAAAAGTAGGAACATCTTTTTTTTTATAAATTCAGCATCTTTTGCTATTTATTTAGCGTAAAGTGGAATAATGTAGAATTTTCAGATGATGCAATCAAGTATTACATATTTACTTATAGCATTCGCCATATATATCCTATAAACAAATAAAATCAATTTTTAATTCTTCTTGTTTTTCTACATTTTTTTTTTGTTTTCTTCTTCCTTCTACTTACATGTTCTTTTTCTTCTTTCTTCTTTTCTACTTCCTCTTCCTTCTTTTTCTTCGTCCTCCTTTTTTTCATCTATATCTTTCTTCTTCTTCTGTTTCCTCTTTTTTTCTTCTTCTATCTTCTTCTTCTTCCTTCTTCATTTTCTTCTTCTTCTCCCTTCTTTTTCTTCTTTCACGTTCCTTCTTCTACGTATTCTTCTTCTACTTCTACCTTCTTTTTTTCTTCTTCCTTCTTCTTCTTCTCTTTTTCTTCTTTCTTCCACTTGTTTTTCCTTCTTCTTTTTTCTTCTTCCTTCTTTTCTTTTTCTTCTTTCTTCTTTTTCTCCTCCTCCTGGTTCTTCTTCTTCTACTACGACTACTACTATTTCCCGTGGCGTGCGACGAAAGATCCCTGGTGAAGGCTTGAAATTAGTACGACTTTTGGGAGTATTACATCCAAAATAAGGAAAATACTCCTAATAGAAGCGAACATAATAATGTTTTAGTATTGCACAATGAAGCAAGAGCGGGGTGCTCAACCAGGATTGAACGCAGATACGTTTAGTAACTGCTCCACAGCTCAGTGCCAATGAAAATATTATTATTTTATTGTATTAATTCTAACTTCAGTATCTGTCTATATTTCTGAGATGAGGTATTATGTACACTATTTACATTATTCGGACTATTGTCCTCATCTTTGTCGCCATATTTATTACAACGTTTCAGCCTTTATACGCCTGTCACTGGATCTTTCGCTCACTTGGGTAGACTGTTCTAGTTTCACGTGCCATGGCACAGTGGATAAAGTCGTTAGTTAGATCCAGTAACAGCACCTAAAGGAGTGTGAGTTCAATACCCGGTTAAGGCAGTAGAGAACTTGCAGAGGGGAATTAATAGGAGATAAATGATAACTGACATCCATTAAACATGGCACGTGAAACTAGAACAGTCTACCATAGTAAGCGAAATAAAGGGTTCAGTTCGACATTCCAACCACCTGAAGAAGGCCGGAGAGTACAACGGCCGAAATGTTGTAATAAATATGGCGACAAAGATGAAGACAATAGTCCGAATAATGTAAATAATGTACATAATATCTCATCTCAGAAATATAGAGAGATACTGAAGAAGGTCGGAACGTACAACGGCCGAAAAGTTGTAATAAATATGGCGACAAAGATGAGGGCAATAGTCCGAATAATGTAAATAGTGTAATTCTAACTTACACTGGCATCAAAAAGAAAGCCACTTTAAATACAGTTCTGCTAAGTTCTTTCAGGGCATTTACATGAATTTATTAAAACACATATGTCATGAAAGAAGAGTTTTATTGGAGAACGAATTGATGTGAATAATCTTGAGATTTTTCTTGGCGCATCAACCTAATGAATTAACGATTAGTCTTGATGACTGCTTCAGTACGACGTCAAAAAAGTTGATATGCCCCAATCAGATTATGTATTTTTAACATTGTGCTAGCGATGGTGGACATCAGAGATTTTATTGTGTTATTCGCGTGTTCAGTGTCTTCTCCCTCGACTATGAACCATACCTAATCAAGTCTGGAGCGCCAGAGGAACCATAGGTTGGGGGGGTGATGTAATCATGGACATTGTAACTCATCCATTCTTGGGTCGTCTTCACTTTATGAGACTTAACAGAATCTTGTTGGTCGATGTAAGAATCCTTACAGAATTTAAATCTTCGATTTATTTCTCTAATTAATTAATTTGCCAAGCAATAACCACAGTTACCAAAAATTTGCTTTGTATCGTAAAATAAAAAGACAATAAAATTAAGACATTATTTAATTAGAAAAGCTTACAATTGCTTTTATGAATAAGATATATTATAAGATTGTCTTAAAAAAACATTTTTCTTGAATAATAAATGTTTACAATAATTGTTTCATTTTTTTTAAATTTTAATTAGAATAATTTATAGTGTTTTAAACCCGTTAAAATTCTGTATTAATTTGTACGGGTTATAGTTATTAACTAAAATCTATATTTACTAATTATACATGCAAAAGATTCAGTGACCCCTGTATTTTAAAAAGAATTTGGAATTTTTTGTCTGTATAAACGGGACGTTTATACAGACACATTTTTGTAAACACGGATATCCATACATGGCATTAGCAGAAAATATGAGCAGTAACTATAGTAAATGTAGAACCAAAATACCTAGAATTCAACATTAGATTACAAAGAAATTTTCCTAATTTTTTATGATTACTGGATAGTTAAAAATAATATACAAAGGCGTTCACGTTATATTCCTCAATTGATTTTTACAGATATGTACCCCGCTCAAAAGATTAGTTAAATTTTCGGCTGTCAATCTGTCTGTCAACACCTAATCAATACCTCTGTGTAAAAAATACATTTCTGCACTATTTTAAACTAAAAGTAATAATTCTTTCAAATCAAACTAATTAAAATTCAATTCATCTAATATTTCCCAAATAAAATTTCAGAAAAGTATTTTTAAGATTTTTTAATAAAGAAAATTACATTGTACTTACCGATGTCTACAAACGGCAACGAATTTTTAAAAAATCCCCTTCCAGTCCCCTTAGTTTCAAAGCTTGATATTAAAACTAAAACAAAAGCTGCAGGAAGTTTTTTTCATTTTTAAAAATCCATTTTAAATTTTAGGAATTGCGTATGGCTGGTGGTACCTACTATTATAGAATGTATCTACTATTATAGATTTATAGAATGTATCTATATTATAGAAAAAGAGTTTTGTCCGTATCAATCGAGAGAGGCACAATTGAGTCAAAAGAAATACTCCAGTATTTCAAGTGGATATTTAAAGTTCCATGAAATTTAACTTTCAGAATGTTATGATAAAAATCAAGGATTGAACATCTGACATCAGTAAAAAATCTCTCTTGAGGTAAAAAGCGAATGATTTCTCTAAAACAACTGTCTCAATAAAATTAATGATAAATATTGTTACAATTCTCCAAGGGACAAGGGCTCTTTCTGTGTTAAATAATAGTTTAGACTATTATTTTTAGAGGATGTGTATCTCAGCACCAACTTCAGGAGGTTGATAGCTGGGATCAGATGTGAACCAAAATAGGGAAGTCGATTGACTGATCTAGCGGGAGAATGAGATAAAGGTTTCAGTGAGGTGTTACGTACACGTAAAGCATGTAGACGTTTTATCCTTCGCATCCGAATCAGCTCCCCAATGTTCGGGGCGAAAACCTCTGTACAGTTAGATAATGTACATGTCGAGAGGATTAATAAGAATAGTTAAGATTCTCTGTTTAGAACCTTTCGTTTTCGAACCAATACGATTATCGATCGTCAGCCAAGATAAGACCACCCCAGGGGTTATGCAACATATATACGTTCCTATGATTTGTGGAATATTCATTCAGAGGAAATTTCTAGCGTGATTACGTTTGGCTATTATATTTCAATCTAATCAAAAATAGTGCATCAAATTTCCAAAGAAAAGGTTTGTCAGTTATGTACCATACATTTGTAGAATGCTGCCTCTTTCGATTCATGACTAGAAATTTCCTGCTGCAGTTTGCCATTTTTTCTGCGGTAGATAAGACTATAGAACAGAGTCCGTCCCCATACTTAAAAGAGAAGAGAAGAGATGGGTCCATACCTTTCCCAAGAGTAAGTGAATGTAACGAACCCGACTGGAATTCGAAATCGGCTCTCACATTTCTTATTCCGAGCCGATAGCCATTACACCACAACGTACATAAGACATGATGGTTCTTTTTAATATTATTGGATCGAACCAAAAGTTCGTAGTGTTTGTAAAGAGTATTTCAATGGCATATATTTATATATTTTACATACATTTATTTAACGACATACGTGCCATTTCTTGCACTAGATTTCGCCATCTTTGAAACACCTTTGTAAATCACCCTAACAGAGCTGAGTGAGTTCGATCCTGACTGCGTACCCCATACTTCCGGCATCGTGCCTCATCTTAGTTACGGTAAAAAGATCCACCATCCTCACAGAACTGAGCATCTTTCTAGCTGGTGAACTGGTCGAAATCTTTTTTTACAAGATCACAGAGAATTTAATTTTTTTCTCAGTTAAGAGCATTGTGTAGGACTCACAATAAGCGGTAGTTCGAAGATACAAGGTCAGATGAATAAGACGTGTGTATTAGGGCACCGTAGACAAGCTGTACCGATTTCTAGCGAATCTGTAGGGGGTTTGGTGATGTCCTGGTTGAAGACAACACTATTCTGATTAACCAATTTCATTTGCTACACTTAATTGGTTCAAGAGGGAACAACACTTGTCTGAATTCAGCGGGAGGAGCTCATAACACACATTTCTCTTTCAATCCCTTTTCAAACTCAGATACGCAGCATTACCGTCTCTGGAGCGGTTAACAATGGCTTGTTTTCTTTTCTCATGCGCAATCCATTTTCCATAACCTGTGATTGGTCTGTTCAAAAATGCTTCAATTTGTGGCGTTCGTGCAGAGAACCACATATGTAAATGGGATTCATTGCATTTATCTGCATCCACCCAATATCGTAACAGTTCACGTATGCAAGTGTTTTCGAATTGCAACACTCATATGTCTTCTGTGGAGTATATCTGCGACGTCCCGTGTCGTGTGACCTGAATTATCTTAAATCATCGTTTCGATTTTAAAATCATCAACGCCTGCAGGCTTGGTGGAATGTTCTTTCTCTTCTAGATCAAGATTTCAACTTCTGAGTATTTTCAGCGATGACATCATCGCCATAAATATTGCTCATCTACATTTCTGTTTATACAGTGTTTTTTCTTCCCGAGCATAAAAGGGAATCAAATGACGAAAATGCATCATAAAGGCAAAATATTCAAACATTATTCTTATTCTTCTATGTTCCATGTCCCTTCAGGACGTGAGCGATCATATCTCTTCACAGCTTCCGATACTTTTTTATTTTTTGTAACTAGCGATTTGTCTTTTCATGTTCTGTCATCCATTTACACAAGAAACCTTCAATATGTCGTGTAAATGTCATGTTCTCTTAACCTTCTTTCTTCATTATGTGTTTTAGAAATCTCAACTCTCTTTTTCTGATTCTAAGTACAAGCGTCTTTCCCTTTTTCCTTAAAATTTCCTCGTTACAAATATATGCCCTAAAAGAATTTCCCGGAATGGTCTTGGTGTGGGTTGGATCGATTGCTTTTATTGATTCATTCATTCATTTTCTTTTTAGGGTTTATAAACCCTTTTCAGGTTATTTAAAGCCAGAAAATATTTTTAGACTGTAGGATTTTTTCTGTGAGGCGAGATAATAATGACTTATACAAGTCTTAATAATTAACCCATAGCTGGGGACAGATGTATTTATGCCTTTCCCAATGGTATTTGCCCGTAAGTGAATATAACGAACCAAACTGGAATTTGAACTCGGCTCTCTGATTAACAATTCTGAGCCATTATCCATTATACCACACGCACATCCAAACTTACAACACATGGTATTCCAACGTGGTCACCCATCTAGATAATGGCCATGTTCGACGTTGTTTAACCTTGTTGATCGCACAGGTACAGGAAATGATGTGGCTGGAAGCATTGTAAACTTTTACGACATTTCAACCGTGTTTCGTTATTTAGTATAGAAACCATTTGCTTATTATTATTATTATTATCATTATTATTGGGAAATCGCCAACAAAGTGACGCTGGGAAGAAATATGCAAAGGCCAATAAAAACCAATCAGCGCAAGCAATCTTATAAGGGTGTAGAGTGTATATGAAGAACAAACAGGCAAGTTGCGGGATATGCTGGCATCATTTGATAAAAGCATCACATAACCTTACAGGTGCGACCGCAACTAAAAATATCGAAGGTTCGAGCAACCCAATTTGATTGGACTGTTTTCGATTGAGGGCCTTCACAAATATATAACACTTTAATCTTTGAAACTTTAAAAAAAAAAAAGAAAAAAAAAAGACGTTCGTAACACGGAGATGATACTCCCCCACTATTCCTGTTCATGCACAGTGATTCTTGGGGACATGTCCACATGGGTACGGTTAGGCAAATGGCATATCTTTAGTAATTAATTGTTCTCTATCTTTATTCCCCAAGACAAAACATATACATGTAAAAACCCCTTCATTCAATTAAGACCAGAAAGCATGGGAGCCACGTCGGAATAGCATCAAGATATTTGTTATTAATATTAGTAATAGCAGTAGTACTAGCAGGGGTAGTTATAGTAGTAGTACTACAAGTAGTAGTAATAGCAGTAGTACTAGCAGTAGTAGTAATAGTAGTAGTACTAGCAGTGGTAGTAATAGCAGTAGTACTAGCAGTAGTAGTAATAGTAGTAGTACTAGAAATAGTAATAATAGTAATTATTTCAGTCGATACTTTTGAGAGTAGCTAAATATTGCTACATTATATTTTTGACTCTCAGCATTTATCTGGTTCACCGCATTTTTGGACCTATCGTATATATATATATATATATATATATATATATATATATATATATATAAATTAGTAGCTGTGTTCGTGATCAATCCAAATTCATAAATAATTATACTGGATATACTACAACATGCCTAACAAGAAGACTCACGTTACATCTCTCTGACTATAGCACAATTAGGTCTCATTTAAAGACACACGGAGACCTGCCAAACTACATCTGCAACATATTCGTTGATAATGCAAATATAATAGCCTCATCCCATGTTTAAAAAAGGATAAAAATAATGGATGCAATAGTAATAAAAAGTTAACACTCAATAATATCAACTCCGAACACGGCCACAATGCGCTAACCGTGTTTGGAAAATAAAAAAATTCCATAACTCTTGATATATGCATAAAACTATCGATACAGTCAATTCAAAATAAAAATAAATAAAATCAGCCTGGAAAATGGCTAAAAGTATAGTCGAAAGCGCTTAGACGTACAAAACATTTCGACAATTTCTACATAATTTACGTCCTGAAAAGAAGAATATTATATCACAGGAATTATTAAATAAAAAATCTTAACCACTGTACCTTGTCTGTCGTTTTTAATGAAACTTATATAAAAGAGGGATTGCTAAGCAAATAATTATGTATATATATATATATACATATATATATATATATGTATACATATATATATATATATATATATATATATATATATATATATATATATATATATAGTTAATTTTTCAATATTTTTTATTGTTCATAACTTATATATATATATATGTATATATATATATATAAGTTATGAACAATGAAAAATATTGAAAAATTAATCAATTATATATATACATATATATATATATATAAGTTTTGAACAACAAAATATATTGAAAAATTAATTATATATATATATATACATATATATATATATGTAAGTTATGAAAAATAAAAAATATTGAAAAATTAATTATATATATATATATACATATATATATATATGTAAGTTATGAAAAATAAAAAATATTGAAAAATTAATTATATATATATATATATATATATATATATATATATATACATATATATATATATATATATAAGTTATGAACAATAAAAAATAATGAAAAATTACATATATATATATATATATGTATGTATATATATATAAGTTATGAACAATGAAAAATATTGAAAAATTAATTACATATATATATATATACACATATATATATAAGTTTTGAACAATAAAATATATTGAAAAATTAATTATATATATATATATATATATATATATATATATATAAGTTATGAACAATAAAAATATTGAAAATTTAATTATACATATATATATATATATATATATATATATATATATATATATATATATATATATGTACCAGTTATATCTCATAGGTTATATTCCATCTTCGTCTATTGCGTTCCTTTCGCACTAATGTAACAAAAAAGTATGAATCCACCCCCAGATAGCAGTTATTTAACCCCTAGCTGGAGGTGACAGCCAGTCTAGGAGTAGGACAGCTCTACATTCAAAACTGTATAGAAGCAAAGGAAACCCACTTCATTATATTTACCAATAAATCATGGAAATTCACGAATTGTAAAGATGAGGAAACCATGAAGAGCCGTGATCAGATATGATTGGAAGATATATAATATTTTTAAAATATCAATGTATAATAAGTTAGGTGCTAAATTTTGATAATCCATTTATTTTCTAACTAAAACTGATTACTCTTCAATTTACTTAAACCTTGTTTGATTATTCATATATATCCAACATTTGACAAGGGAATTTTCAGATCAAAATTTATCTGTGAGAGGATAACTATTATATTTATTCGCATCCCAGAAAAGATCATGTTCCTATAAGAAGTTAGATAATAAAATCATCATAAAATTTCCTACGGCAGAGAAATTACTGATAGTTGACAAACTACTTCACTGTAGCTTTACATAAGCCGAGAACTGTAATTTACTTTAAATACCGGAATATTTTAAAGGTGAATTTTATTTAGTATTTTCTCTTATTTTATTATTTTTTTACTAGTTTGTTTTTTCCGTTTTTGTTTCTTGGTTTTATTTTCTTGTTTTATTTTTTGTTTGTTTTGGGATTTTTCTGTGTGTATGTGTTTTTTGTTTTTTTTTTTTGTTTTTTTTTTGCGTGTGGGCGTCATCAGTAAGAAACTATAGTTGGCCAGAATTGCAATGCATTATGCGAAATCTCAATCGACTATCGCACAGCAGTCGCCATTTGCATTTCCTTCCAACCTCACATTGAAATACAGGCCTGGGTATACATGGAGGTAACACATGATGCGATCGTCATGATTAACTAATCTTTCATAAAACTTTTCTTGCTGCCTTTCTCGCTTCCAACGTTCTCTCTGCTTACCAGCAATTGTCACTGGAAAAGCAATGCAAAGTAACGTCCGATCTATGCGATAAAATTCAAGCACCTACACAACGGTGCCAAATAAAGTTAGGCTTGTTAGGTTGATTTTACTCGTCAACCCTTGTAGGTTTATTCAATGCTGATATTTTTAAGAGTACACCCCTGTGAGAATGAAGTTTACTACTCACTGTCATTGCTCAGTCTTACTAGGCTTCGTTAACCATTACCCTAGACCGTGGCACCACAAAATAAAGACTAAAGAATAAATATCCGTCCTGGGTATGACAATAAACTACATCCGCGTCCTTTGTAATACGATAAAGTACGTCCAGCAGCAAGGCCTCTGATCAGGAGGTTTTGAGGAGCGTGAACCACCTCTGAATTGCTGGTGTTCCCAGGTCCACCCTGACCCGGGGTGGTAGCATTTGTTAGGGTCCTATGGGCAAATATTTAACCCCGAAACAGAGTTAAAAAGCATTATGAAAATTTTAAAATAGTTTTTAATACCAGAAAATCTTTGTAAAAAATTATTACCAGAAATAAATTTTTGAAGTAAAAAAAATCTATTACCAGCAATACATTTTTTTAAATAATATTACTAGTTATATATTTTTGAGGAAAAATATAATACCAGAAATAGATTTTTGACAAAACAAAATATTATCAGGAAAAAAAGTTGTCTGCATTAAATGACCCATTGAGGTTGATATGCCGCAAAATAAAACAAAACAAACCAATCCAAACTAAAGAATAAATATCAATATATTGTATATTTCTTCGTATCAGGCGACCTTTATACCGTAAAAATTATCCTCGAAATAACAGGGTGGTCTCATAGTTAATAGTTACAATAGTGTAAAAGTTGGAATAGTTAAAACAAAAACTCAAACGTTGTCCATATTCTCAACACTCGTCGGTTAAAACACTTCACTCCTGCTTCGTCATTTTTTCGTCTGGGAAGAAATTGTCCAGCATTCATTGCCATACATGAGATTAAATTTTGCTTTGCAGCTTCTTTGTTTCTATTTTACGTTCTAATCGATTTAAAAACATCGGTTCCGGGTCGATCAACAAAGTTAAGTAGTTTCGAGCCTGATCAGGACTTAGATGGCAAACTGATTGGGAACATCGGGGACTGTAAGCAAGCTCTTAAAATTCGAAATATTCTTACAGAATGCGAAGACCCGAAGATCTTCGTGGGCGGGGCATACTGACTGAAACAAGTTGGTGACCCCGACGACGTGTTAATTATTTTCCTCCTGATAGTAAGAAATACAAAAGACTGTATATGTACAGACTCAAAAATACATCTACACACCTTTTTCAAACTGAGAGCGAGTGAATAAAAACATCGACAAAATTCTCTTCCTACCCTGCCACGCAGCGCGGACGCTATAAACTTATAGCAAAAACAATTTACACAGCTACAAAATTTGTAATTACACCCATTGAAAGTGCAAAATCAAAAATTTCAAACACTGCTAGATATCTATGCAACACATGATCTTCTCCAACTCGGCAAATAGATTTTCTTTTTGAAACACGTGGGACCCGAAACAAAATCGCTAATGGCTTTTCAATTACTGCTACACTTGCCCATTGGGCAACAATATACAATCTTTATTCCTACTGCCTTTTTTGCTTGACTTTGTAGTAGACGCTGACATCTTGAGTCTTCTCAGTCATTTGAAAATATTGACTCTAGCAAACAACATAACAGCACTATAACGTTCGACTTGACGGCAGACATTTTTAAAAAAATATTTTTTCGACAAATTGAAAATACGACTTCATTCTGGGGTAATCAGGTAAAGGCGTGACTATCTCAAAAGGTGATTCATTGTCCTTTTTTTCACTCTTCGGTGATGCCACTGGAACACAATTAAGAATTTGCGAGGACGATATGTAATCGAGAATAATAGCAAATGTTCTTAAAGTTCTCAAACATGCATTCGACACTCGGTTGAAACTTTGCCACAACGCTGCTTCTATTAAATTTTGTGAGCCACAAGCATTATCCACTCATAGCAAACAAGGCCTTTCTAAAACAAACCCTTCCAACGTCAAGGAACAAATACAAAGGCACACCAAAACCAATTCAACATGGAGCATTGGGAAAAAACAAATTTGAATACCATTCGCTGAACAATTTACACTACCGACGCCTTTTTCCAGAGCGTTCTAAATTCATCCATAAAATAATACAGCACCCTGATGACAGCACAAGTACATTTTGTCGAATCACTCATGTCAACCACACTTCCGAGACATTGTTTTTCAGCTCACGAGGACAGAAACAATTAGATGAACTTCAGATATGGATAGAAAGAAATTCTACCCACATGAAGAGGAGTATTTTCGGGTTAGCTCTTCCTAAATTTTGAAACCATTACTAGGGGCTGTTCTCAGGACTAAAGATAGATAGTGAGATTCTCTGTCATCCTCTTTTTTTCCTTTTTTACTCGGGGACAACAAGATGTAGGTCGAACAGGGAAAACGCTTTCTCATAGGGGAACGGACACGCGCGCACATGTACATACCTTTCACTTCATTTTCTCTTACACCAAACTACACACACATACACACATTTCACTAGTTTAAATGTTTTCTTTATTTATGTTCATTGTTGAGTAACATGCAACAATATTCTATTGTTTATATATACCCTTGTTTTGTTGATGCATACATTATCATTTGTTTGTACATATATATTGGTTCAGGTTTCTTTACGTTTATTTACGTGGATTCACATCACGAGTCTGCTATGTTTGTTGCAGACATCCAGAAGACACAGGTGTTTATCTCTGAAGGCATACACCAGCCTGCAATAAACTTAACAACAAAAATATTGCAATAACAAACGTAAATATGAATGCTGATCGTCGTTTTAACCCTTTGATCCTACGTTTCTGAACAATTTTAACCCTTCTGTATGAGCAAATAATTGATATGTAATGTTTCTCGGGAGATATAAAAGTCGTTACAAGCGTTTACCCACCGTTCAACCGGTGATTGGGCATCAAGTCGTTTTTATCTACCACCGGTAAAACGGTGGTCAGTGTTAAGAAGTAAGGGTGTACAAATGAAAAGCTTTGAAATTGAAAACGTTTTCCATTTCACTGAAAAAGACATTAAACACTTTTATCTTCTTTTCTTTCTTTCATTTTCTCACTGAAACCAAGTAACGCATCTGATATGTGTTTTGTTTATCAAAACGGAATAGTCTGTTATTTATGAGTGATTGGCAGATGTTAAACACTTCTATCTTTCCTTCTTTGCTTGCTTGCTTTCTTTTTTTTTTTCTTTTTTTTTTTTTTTTTTCATTTTCTCACCGAAACCTTGTAGTGTCTTTTTCCCTATTTCCACGCTATCAAAACGGAATAGTTGATTATTTATGAGGCACTGGTAGGATGTAGCTGCCGTGCGAAAAACAAAACGAAGTGGGGACAGGCACAGTTATAAAAGGATTCCTCATTTCAGAAATTCAGACTAAAACGCTATGGCAGTAATCTGAACAAAAACGCCGTTGATAAATCGCTTGATATTTGCTCGAATTGATCAGTTCTCTTTCCATGCCTTCTGTCAAAATACTTATCACTGCTGGCATAACGAGATCACTAACTGCAGCACTGTTGATCTTCATAAAGATGGTTTGAGATAATTATGAATGGCAAGAAGGATTCAATAACCAGTTCACTGTTGTAAAACAGTGACTAATCGATTGACTTTATTTGTATTTCTGTAATTTATGTATTTGTTTTTTCAATGCGTGTTAAACGCTACTGGTTGCAAAGTCAGGAATATTAAAAAAAATCTTTGGTTTATTTCTTTTTTATTTAGTAGCAGAAATGATCTTGAAAAAGTGGTGCAAATTATTCAAAATATGAATTGGATCTGATGGTTAATAGATTCTAGCTATAGTTAAATTAAATAGTCTTAAAATAAATTATGTTGAGCAACTAATGCATTTAATGTGTTCATATATATATATATATATATGTGTGTGTGTGTGTGTGTGTGTGTACATTTAATTAATAAATAATAATATAATAAATAATATATAATTAATAAATAATAAAATCGAAAATTACCTCATATGGAGAATCGTCTATTTCGGCAGACGAAAACACCGGTCGTCTCTCTCATCAAACCTGGCGTGGATTGTGTTCGTGTCAGAGATGGAAATTTAACTGAGAAAGCTAAAAAAAAAAGAAAGAAACGTCTCAAAAAACTAATACAGAATTTATCCATTTCAAAGTTTCAGTCAGACAAAAGGCAATGGGTCAGGGGAGGGTGGCAGGCTTTTGTCTTAATGGGAAGAAGTTTTATAAAAATAAACTCAAATATTAACCTTATGAGATTAATTTGGAGTTATATGAAGAATGAAATCATAATTTAGAATTAAGAGGAATTAAAATGGGTTTATATATATATATATATATATATATATATATATATATATATATATATATATATATATATATATGCATGTTTCATTAAAAGCGACAGAAACGGTACTACTGTTAAGCTTTTTTTAAAATGTTTCTTGTGTTCTGACAAGAGCTTTCTGTTCTGGACAAAGGATGTGTAACAACTGTCCAAATGGAAATATAAAACTTTTGGGCAGTTCTTACACATCCTTTGTCCAGAAAAGAAAGTGCTTTTGCAAGACATAGGATTATCCAGCAGCCACCCTCCTAACCTATGGCAGAACTACTTCCTTAAGGCACTTCATATAGGTCTCCGTATTGAGTCTGAGGCTCTCACCAACAAATTCGGTAGTTCCTTTCTTATCAGAACAATCAGAGTGAGTTTTCCAAACTGCCGTACCATCGTAATCACCGTGAGACTCATCCGAATCCGCTGTACTGTTCTCAGATTGACACGCAAATACTCAGAAATGTTCGAATTGGAGATTCCAGCGTTTATGCCAAGCAGTACAGCATGACCTGTCGAAATTTCTGGTGGAGGGAATTGCGTCCTGGTGCTCATAGACGGTGCCCAACTGACCGAACAATACTGTGCAGTCAACAAAATCAAAAACAAACAACGCGCATGCGGCAAATTAAAAAGATAAAATGGCGATAATTTATCCATCGCACTATACGACGTCATTTGTTTACATTTGGATGCGCATCGACCAGATGTGAAAAATCAGGGAGAATTGTAGTTTAAAAACAGTAAAATCGACCTTGCTGCTCGAAACGCCCATCGGTGGCTCGATCGGTAAAAGTACGTCAGGCTTGACGACGGTTCCGTATCAGATATAAGTTCGATTCTTGTCGGAGGACTCATATTTTCTATGAAAAATTCTCGAACATTCTGGCCGGTAAATGTCGTTAATACTGTTTATTATAAACATAGCATTTATTTAAATATTTGTATCTATAAAAAGAACGTATAAACATAAAAAATATCTTAATATAATTGTCGGACTTTGTCCATTTCATAATATATATATATAGTGTCTATTTAGGCAGCAATTTTTCATTAATGCGTTTCATTAAATAATATAGACAAGTTTTGTCTATTTATTTTAAGTAAGTTCCTTTCAAATTGTCTGATAAGCTTAATCACATTATCGTTGAAAGATGAAAGGAAAACAACTTATTGGTATATGTTTAATTCCAATCTAAGCTTTCGGCTTACATAAGCCATTATCAAAGATGACAATTTCAATAAATCAAACAACGGACTAAACAACAATGATAGTCCGACCTTGCTGCATGAAAATTTCCAAGTAACGACTACCTCTTATATATGAGACGCGGAAGCGAAAATCTCGTCGCAGTTCGTGACGTCACACATGACAACGCGAGAGTGAAAAACGAAATAACATATATATATATATATATATATATATATATATATATATATATATATATATATATTGTTAAAGATATTTTTGTAGGTACAAAATTTAATGATCGAAATAAAAGTATAAAACTTAATATTACGAGACATGTTAAAAAAAAAAACGAGTGAAGCAACCGGTTTCTCTCCCGCTCTTCAGACTTCAACGGGTGATTTAAAATTAACACAGAAAAATGTACAATAAAAGGAATTTAAAAAAAAAAAAAAAATATGCAAAAGGAACTAGAAACAAATGACAGCGAGTCCCAACAAACACTCACGTTGTTTGCACAAAGAAGGCTTACAGGACCCGATGTAAAGTGCCTCTAGAACCTTTAGATGAAATAAGGAGTGAGACCGGGACAACACGGTGAACCGGTCAACACCAGTATTTAGTCACCCCCCCCCCCACGAGGGCATCATGTGGCACAAGGCCGGTTTAACGTGGGATCTCCGAGCCCGTGGGCTCGGCCAAAAATATGCCCTTTGAACCCGTATAAACGAGTTCAGGGCCGGTTTACCTCCCCGAAAGAGACTCCGCCCTTCGGCGTAGACCCGTTCGGGTCCATCCCCGCCCGCAGGCAGAGAGTTCAACCGATCAGCCGGTTAGTCGGTCGTCCGACTTCAGACTGAACCAGTCAACACTAGTATTTAGTCACCCCTCCCCACGAGGGCATCATGTGGCACAAGGCCGGTTTAACGTGGGATCTCCGAGCCCGTGGGATCTCCGAGCCCGTGGGCTCGGCCAAAAATATGCCCTTTGAACCGTATAAACGGGTTCAGGGTCGGTTTACCTCCCCGAAAGAGACTCCGCACTTCGGCGTAGACTCCTTCGGGTTCCTCCCCGCCCGGAAGCAGAGAGTTCAACCGATCAACCGATCAGCCGGTCAACCGGACATCCGACTTCAGACTGAACCAGTCAACACTAAATTTGGCTGCATAATCTCTGTTCTTTAATAGGCGTTCGCATATGGCGGAACTATAGGTGTTCGGGACGAGTCCATTCAAAGGCAAAGTGTGATTTCTAATTTTTGTAGGAACGTGTTGTTTTATTCTCGTGTCTAAGCGTTGAGTTGTTCTCCCTATGTAGTCGGCTCCGCAACTACAAACCTATTTGTAAATAATTGAATTAAATTGATGGGGAGGGAGAACGTCTTTACACGCAGATCGAAACATGGGCCGAGTTTGAAAAATAATCCGAACTTCAGCAGAGAAAAAACAACAACGAACATTGGATGAAATTTGTTTAGCTATTTTTTCACATCTGGTACCAATCCAGGGTAATCTGAGGTAAACTGGGCATTTTTTGACAGTATAGAGCTCGGCACTTCTGAACTCTTCAACTTTACTACGGATAACTGAATTAACAGTATCAAGAGGATAACCCAAATTACATAGGGTATCCTTAATGAAGTCGATTTCGTCGTTCAAGAAAGGCTCAGAGCAGATCTTTAATGCTCTATGTAGGAGGGTTTTAATAATGTTAATCTTGCGCTTAGTGGGACAAAAAGAGTCCCAACGCGTGTACAAGAAAGTAGGTTTTCTATAAACGGAAGTGAGAAAACCTGTTAATGTGCGATGTACTAATACATCCAAAAAGGCCAATTGATGATTGGATTCTTTTTCAGTAGTAAATTTCAGTGCAGGATGGATACCATTTAAAAACGAAAGAAACTGGTCGGCCTCAACTTCCCCGTTAAATAAACAAAAGGTATCATCAACGTACCGACAGTACATTTGAGAACAAATTGGATTATTTCGTATCTTTTCTTCCTGGAAGCCAACAAATATGTTGGCAGTGCCGGACCCAAAGGCGAGCCCATAGGAATTCCGTCGATCTGTCGGTACATGGTGTTGTTGAAACTGAATTCGACGGAGGACGTGGAAAATTTCATCAATTCACGAAATATTGACTCAGGAAAACTAGGTGGAGTCAATGAACTGCGATAGAGAAAATCACAGCAAATATCAATGGTTTCCTTCAAAGGGACACAAGTATACAGGGAACAGACATCGAAAGAGCCCATTCCTTTTATTGTACATTTTTCTGTGTTAATTTTAAATCTCCCGTTAAAGCCTGAATAGCGGGAGTGAAACCGGTTGCTTCACCCGTTTTTGTTTTTTTAACATATCTCGTAATATTAAGTTTTATACTTTTATTTCGATCATATATATATATATATATATATATATATATATATATATATATATATATATAGTAGAAGTCCTTATATCCGAACTACATCGAAGTTCGGATATGAACACGGGTTCGGATATAATATGGCATGTATAATATAATTATAACTTAACAAAACACAAGAACTTCTCGCAATATAGGAAAAACTGAATGTCTCACGAAATATTAATTTGCAACGTTTCATTTTCATATGTATTCCTTATTTCTTTTTTTTCTTTTTCATTTTGCTTACTTTTCGCTCTTCTGTTTTTTTTAAAGTAAGCCATTTCTGCAAATAATGGGCAATTGTACATTCTTTACTACTGAACATTTTTTTCGTGAATTTGATGACCTCATCAATAACTGTCTCTACAGAATCCCAATCTTCTTCATCATTCTTGATATTTGCATCGTTATCGGAAGAATTTGATTCTTCCTCTATTTCTTGACAGCCCAAATCGTTTTGAAGCGATTCTGCTGTTGATTCCTTAGCATCTTCATTTATCCATTCTTTTAAGCCCTCAGAAGTGAGAGTATTCAGTGGATCATCTTCAAGCGCAAGTTCTACTGTTTCGTTCAGATTCTGCAATCGTTGTTTGCTAATTTGCCAATTCAACGAATTAGGAGCTTCATTCGGTTTTTCAATATTCTCTAATTTCTGACGTAAAGTGAAATAATTTCTTTTCATTTTTCTTTCAGTTGAAGTGTTTCTCTGTGTGAGACATTAGGGGTTGAGAAACTAACAAAGAAAAGAAAAATATTAGAATGGAGCATATTCTTGCAACATCTAAATGGCACACAAAAGCAGAGTTTTAAGGTATGATATATATATATATATATATATATATATATATATATATATATATATATATATATATTAGGTTGGTGCAAAAATAATGACGTAATAATGTCGTTTGTTGACGTATTTTAACGTCAAAATGCGACATTATTGCGTCATTATTTTTGCACCAACCTAATATATATATATATATAGGTAAGAGGGGACAATATTAGTAATTTCTATATATATATATATATATATATATATATATATATATATATGTGTGTGTGTGTGTGTGTGTGAGTCCGTGTGTGTGTGTGTGAAATGTATATATATATATATATATATATATATATATATATATATATATATATATATATATATATATATGCAATTTATTATATATATCATTTATATATTATATATGCGCAGTACTTATTGGAAAGCACTCAACATCAGTGATAGAGCTAGCATATTTAGTTGGAATAATGTCCATCAATCCAACTATATATATATATATATATATATATATATATATATATATATATATATATATATATTAAAAAGAAGGGAGGAACTGCAAACGTTTTTGGTTGTAATGCGGATTTTTTTAATATATATTATGCTTTATTTTCCATAATTTTGCAACACATGTTTCGGGTGTCGTGATCTTCTTCAGGTAAATAGTGGATATTTCCACGTATTAAAATGAATTAAATTTCTTTGTTTTTCGATGTTGCAAATTCTCTTTTTTGTGTGGTAGTGACACAAATGTCTTTCTTGGACTGACGGTTAGAAGGTTCTTCTGCTTGAAGGTTAATAAAAGAATTAAGATTCGTCCGAGAAAAGATATCTGTATTCTTATCTTTTAATGACCCCTGCGTTCTTGGATCGATTTCCATTCTTTTATTGTGTGTGTTTTTTGCTATTATGCCTATGTGTCTCATTATAAGAAATTAGTATACACATATATACACGCACACACATACACACATACATTTATATACATGCATACATACACATACACACATTTCCTATGTTGTGTAGGGTTCGTGCTTGTGTTTGTGAGTAGTCTATTTGTTTTTGCCAATACGTCTATATATATATTCGTGCTCCACAGATACCGATGTGCGAGTGTGTTCGTATGCATGTGAGTGGTTCAAACACTGTATTTGGCAATTATGTGTACATGATGTGTGCTTTTGTGTGGGGAGTTACGTTCTATTTAGTGCTGGTTTAAATTTTTTTCCTTGAAGTTTTTTTATTGTATTTGTAGGTAAGAATCATTATCTGTTTAGTATATAGGCATAATTTTAAGTTCAGCTGGTTACATTGATAGATGTGTTGTGATACAAAGATTTGTAATTTGATGTTGCTTTTGTGAAAGGGAAATTCTGTTGTTTAGTGCTTGGCTGATACCTGTATATGAATCCTTGTTGAATAAATCACATTTTTGCAGTTGTAGTTTAAATTTTTATTTACTGTGAATGGCGTTTTGGGGTTTTCAAAAGTGTAGGAGTTTCCTTCTATAATGATGTCACGAACCTCACATCTATTTTTATGGCATTTTGTGACACCCTGTATTGTGTATTGGTTAACTTCGGTTAATATGTGATTCAGGTTTTTAGATTGGTGTTTGCTTTTAATTATTTTGGTTGTTTTAGTATATTTTCAGTTTTTCATTCTTGCTAAGTAGGTCTAGATTTTTTGTAATTTCTGTAAATAGTTCTGGAATGTTCTTGCTGTATGTTGAGACATATATATATATATATATACATATATATATATATATATATATATATATATATATATATATATATATATATATATATATACACTTCCTATATTGTGTTTATAATGAACACTACATTAACCGGCCGACAGGAATTGAACCTGTATCCTGCACGGACAAATTACTGTTTTTAATCAACAAATTTCTCATTATTTAAAAACAGTAATTTGACTTTGCTAACTAGACGCCTCCTCTGAAGCTCAATGGTATAGCACGTCAAGCTATATGACGGTTCCGCATAGGATACAGATTCGATTCCTTTCAAAGGAGACTTTTTTCTATGAAATTTCTCAGACATTCACCCCGATAAATGTTGTTAATACTGTTTATTATAAGCAGAGCATTTACTTAAACATTTGTATCTATAAAAATAACGTATAAACATAAAACATATTAAAATAATTTTCGGACTATATATATATATATATACATATATATATATATATATATATATATATATATATATATATATATATATATATATATATATATATATATATTACAATGAATCATTCATACAGAAAGTAGATTAGTAAAGTTAATGATATAAAATGGCAAAATGCTTCGTAAACAAAATTTTAAAGGTGCATTAACCTACGAATCACTCCATGAATGTTATGATCATTGTTTTTAATAACTACAAGCTGTATAAGGTCTTTTTTTTTAATAATCTGCTAGTACTTTAAACTGTACATTCAGTCATCTTCAGGCATGGAAATTATTTTGTTTTTGGTAAAATTCAGGCAGCATCCGAGACGAAAAAATCTAATGTGAATCGAAATATGTTTTTTTAAATGTGTTATTGTTAACGGGTACAAACTTTTGGAGCGTGCAGTCGCAACGCTAAGGTTGAATTTTTATTTTTAAATTTAAGAGAGTGCATTTCTTGCTAATATGGCATTTTTGAGAATTGTTGTTGTTGTAGGAGTTTATCAGTCAATGTGGCGTGAAATAAATACTACAATAAATAGAATAATGTCTCAGTTGTTATCCCGAAAATTTTCACGTCGGATCAGTACTTTTAAATCAGATATGTGGAGCAGTTTATATATATATATATATATATATAGAGAGAGAGAGAGAGAGAGAGAGAGAGAGAAAGAGAGAGAGATTTGTACCCGAAGAACTGATATATAGCTTTAAATAAAGTGGACGTCATACCTAAGGCACCTTTCAGTCAACGCTTTGTCAAAGATATTCGTTGGCAATATTTGATATAAATGAATACAAAGACAATTAATGAAGTGAATGAGGAGGGAAAGGTGGTACTCGACTAAAAGACAAATTTTAATTAGAATATTTTACAGTTTGGTCTAATCCAATATTTTAAAATCTATTCAAGTTCCTTCTGTATACAAATACAAGTTACCACATAAAATTGTCATACTTGACTTGATAAAGTTCCTCAAGTTTTCCTCTTGTTTTCTTTTATTCATATGTAAACATATTTACCCACTAACGACGTGTGGATCGGGAACATCTCGCTGTTCCCGGAACTGAGATTATATTTTATTCTAGACTCGATTGATGATCCTACTGCACCTGTAAGGATCTGGGTGGGTTTTTCTCCTGATTTATAAGTTTTTGTATTAGCTTTCTCATCAATGATATCGTTTTTTAGAATAACTTTACTGTAACGTATGTTGAACAAGACAATCTAATTCCGATAATGACATTTGAGCCTCCGTTTGCTTGCTATGTAACGAATTTATTCGGCCCTTATAACATAGACTACACGATGGCAGTTTCCGAATTACCAAAACTCATAACCGAAAATAACAGCTTCTGAATGATAATGATAGCGTTTGGAAACATGGCAGATTCAATCAGCCCAATATTGATAAGTTATATTAATTTAATATTGGCACGTTATATTGATTTAATATTGATAAGTTATACTGATTTAATATTGACACGTTATATTGATTTAATATTGATAAGTTATATTGGTCTAATATTGATAAATTATATTGATTTAATATTGATAAGTTATATTAATTTAATATTGGCACGTTATATTGATTTAATATTGATAAGTTATACTGATTTAATATTGGTAAATTATATTGATTTAATATTGATAAGTTATATTGGTCTAATATTGATAAATTATATTGATTTAATATTGATAAATTATATTGATGTATTGATAAATTATATTGATTTAATATTGATAAGTTATATTGGTCTAATATTGAAAAAGTTATATTGATTTAATATTGATAAGTTATGTTAATTTAGTATTGATAAGTTATATTAATTTAATATTGACATGTTGATTTAATATTGGTAAATTATATTGATTTAATATTGATAAGTTATATTGATTTAATATTGATAAGTTATATTAATTTAATATTGACATGTTATATTGATTTAATATTGATAAATTATATTGATTTAATATTGATAAGTTATATTGATTTAATATTGATAAATTATATTGATTTAATATTGATAAGTTATATTGATTTAATATCGATAAATTATATTGATTTAATATTGATAAGTTATATTGATTTAATATTGTAAGTGACAGTAAAATATTTCCATTTCAGCTTTATTTCCATTTCACATTTAAGTATTCAAACATTTTTAATTCTCTCTTGTTTGTAGATCTTCACTTTCTCGAACTTTTTACCACGACGTCTTGCTTAATATCTGCCATATTAATTCAGCACTGTTGAGGAAACGGAGGATCGACAAAGCGTACCGATATCGTAGGATACTGCTGGGGTACCTTGAGTTACTTGTAATGATACAATGGCCTGGAAACCATAATAAAATCCAGCGTCATCTTCTGATGAGGGTTTTGTCGAGAAGGTGATGTACTTATTCTCAGACGTTTTAAGGGGAAATTTATCCAGAACAATATTATTTTAACTAAATAAACGTCAGGGACTAATCGGCTGTCCAGTTAAGATGTATTAAAAAACAGGAAAAAAATGTTACATTTCTTAGAAAATAAATAATTGAAGTGCTGATATTTACAAAGTCTCCAGAATTCTCTGAGGAAGAAAAAGGAAAAAGTTGGCTGTAAAAATAGTGAGGAAAATCTCTTCAGAAAAATTATCAAAGCGGAGATTGATTTTAAATATTAAAAACGTTGTCTTGCTAAATTATTATGAACAGTCAAAGAAAATGTTAAATTTAGCTTTCGTTTGTTTTAAATGAGTTTCGTTAAAAAATATTACAAATATTGAAAATGTAATTAAAACCCAACCTAAGTTTGTATTTGAAAGCTAATTTTAGGCGCACCTTTTCGTAAGTTGGCTTGTTTGTATGTCGTTTGTCTCATTGCCTTTTGACAGATGGTTCAGGCCAGCACAGTGGTAATGATTATAGCAATATTAGTCGCTTACATACAAAGAAACATTTGGTATTCATTGACCGAACTGCTTTCGGTTGAAATTTATAAAATATTTCTCTTAAAACAATTTTTTTAGAAAAACAGATTTCTCATGTCCACTATATGTTAGCGTTCATTCCGGGATTGACGGCGGTTTCCTTCCTAACCTTTTATATGAAGTAGTGTGGAATGTTAATATCTTGATTATATCATTATATTCTCTTCGAGTTACATATGAAATTCATTCTAGTTCTTGCGGCCAAAATTCACTTACTGAACCGATTAGCGAAGGAGGAAATAATGTTGTGACTTTAGATTTTAGTTCATGGGATATTATTGGAAATTAAAATTAACAGCAAACAGGAATTATCATATTCTGCCTACTTAACGGTTGATATGGTCACTATATTATGGCTACTTATCCGTTGATATGGTCACTATATTAATGGCTACTTATCCGTTGATATGGTCACTATATTATGGCTACTTATCCGTTGATATGGTCACTATATTTTGGCTATTTAACCGTTGATATGGTCACTATATTATGGCTATTTAACCGTTAACCGATATGGACACTAATATCAGCTATGCGAAAATGGACTGTATTCAGCCTCTACAACGAAAAGTTATCCTTAGCTATGGACCCTACCAAAATTTGTAATCGTTGAGCACAACGTTAACAACATAAGATACGCAGACGTGTTGATTGCAAACACAGAAAGAAAATGACAGAAAGTCATATACAAGCTGATAAAGGAAATCGAGAAGGGCTATATATCAAATGTTAAAAGATAAAATGTCGGATGACAACAAGAGCAACAGCCTAAGATGCCAACTACGAGTTGGAAATGTCAAAAATCAAACAAATACAGAAGTTTAAATATCTAAAATTGTCTTCACAGAAGAAGGAAAATGTGGCACAGAAATCCGAAGACGGAATAAGGAAGGGTGCCTTTCAAAACACTAAGCAGGAAAATTTCGTTAGAAACAAATAAAAGAAAATGGAACTGTTACGTAATATCAATCCGCCTATATAGCAGTGAATACTGGATAATTTCCTCTCAGAACTTGAGGCAACAGTGATGTGGTTCTACTGAAGGATGTTCAGAATACCATAGAAATGGTGTGTACGCAACGAGGACACTTTAAAGAAACTTGAAAAGAAGAAACACATACACAGAATCAGAAAATAAGAGTTTAATTTTTTTAAAAACATAATGATGAAAGAAGCCTTAGACATTTTGACAGTCACTCGACAAATTGAGAAGAGAAAGAAACGTTTATTAACCTTGCCAATGATATAAATGGATGGCAGAACATGGAATGAAAGGGATGCTAAAATGAAAAATATTGCTAAGAGCTACAAAAGATAGGAAATTGTGGAGAGCCATGATAGGCTAGGTGCTGAAGAGACATGGTACATAGAAGAAGAATTCAACCCAGGGAGACGTCAGATTGCTTTAATAGTTGAAATGGAAATGTATGTTAAGCTTAAAGTTTTCCTAATGCAGTTCATCTTTTTTGTCAACTGGTGCGTTCGATTTTCCTGATATATATGTGTCCGTGTCAGATTTATTTTTAATTTTATTTAATTTTCTTTCTCCATATAATCTACTTTTTTGCCTCTAGTTCTCTCTTGGCATTTTTCTCTCTTTTATTTTCACTTGGGACACTCACTTCCTCTCCACTATCTCCTCTAGTTACTTTCTTTCTGCCAATGTTTTTATTTTATCTCTCAGTCATTTCCTGTGTTTCTTTCCTCCTCTCTCTCTCTCTCTCTCTCTCTCTCTCTCTCTCTCTCTCTCTCTAATTTTTCCACGTCTCCTTTTCTTTTCTGTCTGTTTCTTTCTTCTACTGTTCATCTCTAATTTCTCACTATCTGTTTCTCTCTCGGTCAGTCTTTCTCCTCTGTATATCTGTCTGCCTGCCTTTCTCTCTCTCACAAACTTTCTATCTCTCTCTCTCTATTACTATTCCCTTCTACGTTTGTTTCTCCACTTACCTCGTTTCCTTTCTCTCACTGCTATTTTCTTTTCCCACTGTCTACCTCACATTCTTGACTCTCTCTTTATCTCTCTATCTCTCTGTCTGTCTATCTATCTATCTATCTATCTCTTCTTTCTTTCACTCCTGCTTATTTTTCCATTTTTTCTTTCTCTTTCTCTCCTTGTCTTCAATTCTCCTACTTCGGCCGCTTCCTTTCTTTCCTCTCTCTCTCTCTCTCTGTCAACCTGTCTTCTACTCCTCTTTCTCTCGCTCTCTCTTTCTCTCTCTCTTTCTCTTTCATTCTTAGGTTTTCCACCGTTTCCTTTAGTTTCTAATTCAGTTTCTTCCTGTTCTTTTTTTCTTCGCCTCTGCCGTCTTTCTCTTTTTCGTTTTTTCTCCATCACTTTCTATCTTTTTATTGAACCTACATAACACATTTGCTTCGTTTAAAATTTTCTCTTGTTAGTTTGACACAAGGATACGTGTATGGAAGCACCTAATACGAATCGAACTCATTGCCCATTAAGAATGATCAACTAGCTTTTCGGCCATTACCCCATGCCCAGGCAGCCAATTTCTCTCGTTCTGTGAGTCATTTCTTTTGGTAATTACTTTGAGCTGACCGACAGAAACAGTAGTAATAGTAATCATAGTAGTATTAGTGCTGGAGTTTTTGTTGCCTGTGGAATTGTTTTTGTTTATTTTCTTTTTGTGTCGTACTCTGTTAAAGGTCAACGATCCCTTTCAAGCAAGGCTTCTGGACCTGAAGCCGCCATTGCTTCTCATATGTCTCTTCTTTAAAGACTGATTTTATGTAGACATTCAGTATTGCACTAAATATAGAACTAAAGCCAGCCAGACAGACCAATCTATTCTGAAAGGGAAGAGACAGTATGTCAAACGAGAGAACAGAAGGCGAAACAGGTTTGACCAGGAATTGACTACGGTGGACAATTTGTGAGAGAAAATTCACTTTCTGGCAAGAAAACCTCCCCAAATACTATTTCTTTCTTGTCACTTTTATTTTCTTTTTTCTCTTTTTGTGCTTGACCCTTGAACCCACTTTCGCTAATAGAAAAATTATTCATACTTGTCTCCGCCATTACATGAATTTATTATTATACATACACACATACAGTGATAATTGGGAAAATAGTCTCTATCGTAGCTGAAATAGTTACGTATTTTTCACTGATAACTCAGGTTTTATTTCGAATCAAGGTTAAAACCTGCATTTAGAAGGCTGATTTTGTAGAAAGGCACACATTTCCCACACGTATTTGTCTCATTTTTTTTTAAATAACTTCATGTCCATTCAGGATATAGACAATTATATCGACAAACGGTTTCGTTATTTTGAATTGCTATGATTTCTTCGGTATGATAGTGGAATGGTTTTGTCGTTGCTTTCTCCATGATTTGAAATTCTGAGTTGTTCTTCTCCTAGATTTGCTGCCATCCAAGGGAAGACATTTCATTCTACCCAGCTTATTAAATCCTTACCGAGGGGAAAAACAGAAAGGTTCTTGCTTTTTCCAAGAGTATTGGTGTGAATGGGAAGGCAAAAGCCTAAGCAGGAATTTAAACTTGGCTCGCCAATTTGTTAACCGCTACGGTATCCGCGTCTATCCCCCCACTACTACTATCTGGTTCTCCAACGTCAAAAAGGCTTTAGACAGACATGTAGATAGATAGATAGATAGATAGACTGATAGATAGATAGATAGATAGATAGATGAATAGACAGAACTATTTATAGATATGAACATGGGTAGATTGACGAAATAAAACATGTCCGTTGATACAGTATAGAAAAGTATGTATCTCTGTTTATGCATTAGTTTATATTGATACAAATACTGACACTGACACACATTTATATAATAGACCAAAGACCAGGATCATACATCATATCACTAAGCGTAATATTGCCATAAGTAATCCAAGTAAATACCTAATACGAGCCAATAGAAAAACAGAGAGGTCTATTCGAAATGGCCGGATTCAAACAGACACCAACGGTTCTAATAAGAAAATACTTTCTCGTATTTCGCGTCGAATCTGATTAGGAAATTTACTTTATTGTCCTCTTATTGCAAAACTCCCAATGCTTTTTCCTTACACACAAGTTTGAATATCATCCCGACCTGAAGACGAGGAACCTAACACACGTCGCCGAAACGCACCGTTAAGGAGCTTTCCTACATTGACCTTTTATCTCCACTTTTATATATATATATATATATATATATATATATATATATATATATATATATATATATATATATATATATATAATTCAACTGCCACACGACCAAAATTTCCAAATAGGTAGACCATTACATACAGTCCCTAGCAAAGGAAGTAAAACCATAGATCAGAGAAACAACAGACCTACTAATCAAAATTAGTCACATACAGACAGTGGCAGAGAATGCTATTCAAGTGACTATAGACGTAAGATCACTTTATTCAAATATTAAACACATCGAAGGGTTAACCGCCCTTAAGGAAGCACTTACTAAAAGAAGAAAACAAGATACCCCCTCAGAAGTTATCAGAAAACTCATGTAGCATATCCTTACATTAAATACTTTCAACTTCAATGGAGCACACTACCTGCAAGTAAGAGGCTGTGCCGTGGGCACCATTGCAGCTCCATCATATGCGACAATATTCATGAAAAAATTTGAGAAGTCCCATATCTATCCCCTCATCGGTAGCGACTACTTATTGCAAGATATACCGACGATATATTCTGTGTATACACGAGCAGCAATGACCCTAAACACAGTACACGACTCAATTAAGTTTGACTCCAAAAATTCCTCAAGATCGTTAACATTTTAGACACCCGCATTTACATAGATAAAAACAGAAAACTACAAATGACACTACACAAATATCTACAATTTAAGTCTTCCCACACTAAACACCTCAAGGAGAATCTTCCCTATTCACAAGCATTTAGACTCAGAAGGATATATTCCAACAATGAAGAACTAAATAAACACACTCAAAATCTGGAGCACCAATTCACAACCCATGGCTATAAACAACACCTAATCAGAGAACAAATATATAAAGCAATTTCTATACCTAGAGAACACACCCTAATGTACAAGATTAAAAATGAACCCAGCCGTATCCCTCTAGTAAGCACTTTCAACCCCATTCTGCCTCCACTATCCCAGATAATCGCTGGGAAAATACTACATCTCAAACCTGACCTAAAAAAATTTGTTTAAAGAACCCGGCCTTCTAGCATATCGTAGACCTAAGAACTTAAAGGAAATTATAGGTAGTAACCACATTTTAGATGAAAAATTAATGCGTAATAAATTAAAAACTAAAACAACATGATCTTCCCAACCATGTAGCAACAAAAGGAGCTTATGCTGCAACCACATTAGACACCAATTCATTCACTAGCTCAGTCACTAAATCTACTTTAAAAATCTACCACAACTCTAACTGTAGAAATCATAGTATAATTTACCTCCTGGTATACACACTATGCCAGAAACAATATGTAGAAAAATCTAAATGACTCTTTCACTACAGTAGAACAACCAACATTACTGCCTACAAAAACATGATTTCAAAAGCCATGCCAAATTCACTATAATTGAGAAAATAGAAAAGACCAGAGCAGATAAAATTAGAAAGATTTTAGAAGAACCTGAAGATAAATGGGTTTACGACTCAAAACACTCTATCCAGACGGGCTTAATCACAAATTTAACAACATAGAATTAATATATAGCCCCACAAATCAGACCCTACCCTTATTTCTCACCCACATAAAACAGACATACTTGCGGGGGTGTTGAGGCGTCACACATATACACATACCTATATTAATATACACACTTACACACATCATACTCATTCACTCGCTAAGAATTAAATGACATATACTTAACATTAACACATCCCCTTTCCAGGAATCAATAAAACTGTCAAATACCAAGGGAATTCTGAGCATCATGAATCCATCCAGCTCTTATCTTAAACGACAACTTAAAAGAGACTATCTGACCAACACAAGGACTGACAAAAAAAAAATTTTAAAAATGATAAAAAATAAAAAAGAATAAAAAAACAAATGAAAACTACAGATGAATTTCATTTTCTTCAGAAAGTCGGTCATTCCTGTAGTTCACTGCTACTAACAAGCAGAATTGTTCTCCTGATGATGGCCATGTAGGCTGAAACTAGTCGAGGAATCTAATTAAAATAATAAAACAAAAAATATTGATATACAACCCAGTGTGTCTCGAAATTTACATTTTTTAATATTTTTTAGTTTTCAAAACATATATATATATATATATATATATATATATATATATATATATATATATATATATATCTTTGTATGGATTGATTTTTTAATATAACTTGATTTAACTTATCTTTAAAGTTAGAAATATATAATTTGCTTTATCTTATAATATTATTATTTTAAGTTTTTTTAAAAGATATTCTTACTTAAATCTAATATAAATATGATTTATTTTTAATATTTTTAATTTATAGGTACCTCCATGAGATCGCTAAAAAAAGAGCATAGCATGATGAAAAAGACGCTAAATTTGACGAAAACAAAATGTTATCGTCTAATTGTTTATATTATTATTAAGAGAAAAGATCAAAGTTTATTTTTCTTATTTTTTAAATTTTTCCTTCTTTTTAGAACATTCTAAATTTTGATTAAAAAAACCTTGAACGAGTAAAATAATATACAATTCTAGTACGTTTTTTGTTTTTTTTTGTATGTGAGACACACATTAATTTGGAAAATCTTGCCAAAATAAACATAATTGTCGAATGTTAATGAAACCTTCAGAAACTATTCACATATGATCGAAATTTTTATAAGTATTTTTTTATTAAAATCATAGCAGAAATATTTTTGTATTCATTACCCCCACCTAACTAATTTTATGAAAACGCTAGAAATTCGATCGCGTAAGGTTTAGTGATTACAATAATTAAAAGCACAAGGCTTTGAGGAATGCAAATCATGTTTTTTTTTTGTTTTTAATTGGACCTCCCCTACCTGAAAATCAGCTCTGAATTGTAACATACAAAACTCAATAAAACAAAGATATTATTTAATTTCAAATGCTTTTATTTGCTTTTAGTTGTTTTTATGAATATGGAAAATATTTTCTGAAATCAAAATTGTTTTTTTCGATGAGAAATTAATTTTTAATACAATTATTTGTTGTTTTTTAATTATAAAAGATTTTTACATTTAAGTTGTTAAAATATTATAAAATTAGTTAAAAGCCGCATCGGGTTTCCTAAGTGTCCTTATGAGATAGATCTTTTTTTAGCATGTTGTAAATTGTATCATTTTGACTAATCAGAAGATCCGCAGTAATTTAGAAATGTAATTTTGTGTTTATAATCTGGCTGTGATTATAAAGTATGGAAGACCAACCAGAATACAATTAAGTTGCGTTATTTGAGTTAAACATTGTTCTCCGCTGTTAAGGCCTTTACTTTTGCGAAACACGTGTGGAGAGGTTAATTTGATTTTTCAATTTCAACTGAGAAGGGTACCTACAAGTATCAGTATCATCTTATGAAATTTATATGATCTTATTTTTATATTAATCTCAGTTATGATATTTTTCTATAAATGAAATATCAAAATTAATAATAAAATGAATGGAAATACAAATAACACAGTAAAATGTAATAAATGTACATAGAATTATAGTATTTTATGCACACTTCTGATAAAATTTCATAAGAAAGGTACCTATAAATTAATTAGATACCTTTCTTATGAAATATGAAATTTAATGTCACTCTTAACAGACTTATTTTAATTTATTTATAATATATTTTCCATAAAGCATCGTAAACGTAAAGGTGAAAGCTAAGTACAAAAAATAAAAAAAAAATAGAGCGCTGAAAGTTTTTCTTAAAAATAACGACGTAAATAATTTGTTCACTTAAATGTAAATAATTTCACTTTTCTCCTTCCGTAGAACAAATTATCCTCAAGGAATCTGACAATATGTCATTCATCACCTGTCAAGTGATGCGAAAGTTTATGACCTGCTTCGTTTTATTTTCAAATTATATTTTTTCGGCGCAGAAGCGAAGTTAAACTTGGTTCAAAATATTTTAAATAAACATTATAATTTCTGATTTTCTTAAAATAGGTTTCGAAAAAATGATAATTGTTTTTTAAAAGAATTTCAAAGGGAGATTTTCAGTTTTTTTTATAAAATGGAAAAATGGTCAATTTTGCTGACTCAAAAAAAAAAAGATTTTGAACGAAAATTTCGGACGTGCTAGGAACGATTAAAAAATGTACAAAAATACCCCCAAAATACTTTCATCTTTCCTCTTAATAATAACATAAACATTTAGATGATAAAATTTTGTTTTCGTCAACTTTGACGTCTTTTTCTTTATGCTATTCCCTTTTTTAGCGATCTTGTGGAGGAACATATTTTAATATAGCTCATATTTATGTATAATATATTATTTTTTAAGAACCTAAGTTTATATATATATATATATATATATATATATATATATATATATAAAGAAATATGGTTTTAAGGTGTGCAGTATTTATGGGATAAGGTGCTCAATATTAGAAATAGAGCGTATGTAAATATAAATATAAAAGTGAACATTGAAGTCAATACTCAGAGGTGACAGGCTGTTTCATGATGGACGCAATAATTGCGTACATCATGAAATAGCCTGCCGCCTCTGAGTGTTGACTTCAATGTTCACTTTTATATATATATATATATATATATATATATATATATATATATATATATATATACATATACATATATATATATATATATATATATATATATATGTATGTATGTATAAACTCCCTTTTCGGCCCTCTTTAAGTTTCAAATTAACACCTCTTTCTTCATATAACCCCAAGTTAATGTCATAATGTTAATATCTGGGTTAATTTCATAAAACCTCTTCCCTTCCACCCTTCCCTAACCACCGACTCGAACATTTCTTCTGACTGAAACATCGAAATGGATAAATTCTGTATTAATGCCTGCATTTGATGACTGTGAATGTTAAATTTCTAATTCCGACACGAACATAAACTACAAACCTTTTTTTTAAATACGACTGGCGTAGTTTTCGTCGGTTGAAATAGATCTATACCTCCCATATGAGGTAATTTTGGATTTTGTTGTGTAATATATATATATATATATATATATATATATATATATATATATATATATATATATATATATGAAGAAATATAGTCGTAATGTGTGCTATATTTATGGGATAAAGTGGTCAATATTAGAAATAGAGCGTAAATATAAAAGTGAACATTGAAGTCAACATTTGGAGGCGACAGTCTGTTTCATGCTAGACGCAATCGTCAGGCCACGATTGCGTCTAGCATGAAACACACTGTCGCCTCCAAGTGTTCAGTTCAATGATCACTTTATATATATATATATATATATATATATATATATATATATATATATATATATATATAATGAGGTTCACCCTGTACAAGTCCCGGAGTGACTCGTGTTAGAGGGTTACCGAGTATGGGGCATAGATTATACGGATATGCAGAAGTTAACGGTTAACTTTAGACAGGTTAAAATTGTAATAATCGCGGAAGCATCCACTTGCGGTTGAACAGAGCAGTGCTTCACGGGAAGAAGCTGCTCTAGTGTAACTTTCTTCTCGCTAATTGAATATGGAGGGAGTGAGGATGGTTCGCTACAATGTACGAAGCATGGCGGCTTTTAGCTGTGAAGATTAGTACTGGTGGAACTAAGGAATATAGTTGGTACATGCATCTTTAGCGATAGACCGTATGTAGAGTTCCACGAGGTCTGGGTCGAGTTTGACGCTCAATACTCGCTCAAGCCATGGGTCATCCATTCATCGTGGCTGGTGGTATTTCGGGGTCCGGTCGGCGATGATGGAATTTAACTAGTTTGGTTATCGAGGCATTGAAAATAACCAACCTGTTTTTCCACCTTTGAAATTGGATGAGAGATCATCTGCCAATCTCTGGTCATCACGAATTTTGAAGATGCATCTATATATCGTTGTATCATCGGAATAGTTATTCACAAATGATTGGAGTATACTCTGAAGCAGATAATTCATGTAAAGTAAGGCTCGGAAGGACTGTCCGTTAACAACTACATCCAAGGAACTACCTGTTAGGAAGGGCTTTATTACTGAGAAGTCTTTTTCCCGCGATTCCATAGATAGCTTCAGCAGCACTCCTGGGTTCCACACAATGTCAAAGATATTCAAAATATCTAATGTTACAGTCCTTGAGTTGTATTTTTTTGTCTAGTTCCTCACTGATTCTATGAGTAATAATAGTTTTTTTTAGTTTTTAAGTCAGCAGTGGATTGGACCAATCAAAATTCGTACTACTTGTCACTCAAGAGGCTGCCCAATGTTCTTAATTATAGCCTCAAAAAGCTTGCTAATGACACTGAAGAGACTGATGGGTCCACAGAGGGAGATAACCGCTAGTCCCCGTTCTTGAAAATCAGGAGTATGCTTGACACTTTCCACGGGCTTGGGAAGGATTTCTCCTGCAAGTAGCGGTAAATAACTTCGCTAAGATAGAGAATAGTTCTAGGTTAATGTTCTTTAGGTAAGTGCTGTTATTTTGTCTCGGTCAGTCACTTTCAAGTCTTTTGATATTCCTTGATACTTACCGAGCTGTGATAACACTACTCAGATTGTACCCAGTCAGGCGGGGGAGGCCGGGAAAGAAATGTCCAATGTTTCCTAATGTTGAGTCGAAAGCAAAGATTGAGGCGAAAAGGTTCGCCTTATCTGTCCAGAAAGATAAGATCTCGGAGCCATTTCTAATAATGGGCACACCCGCTTTGCCTCTGTTCATAATCTTGTTGGTGATCTTCCAGAACTCTCGGAATCCAATTTGTCTGTTTTCAATTTGGGCCTGGATCGCTTGTGAATGGCTACACATTACGCTTTCAAGAGCTTTCTTGGAGCGATCGTTGGCCGTTCTGAATGCAGTGTCAAACTACACCGCTCATTGCGATAGATACTGAAGTAGTTGTTTCGATGAGCTATTGCTACAGAGAATTCAGTAGGGTGAACCAGGGTTGGATGTTTGTTTTTTTTTCTGGAATTTCTTTTAGGCATAACACTCACCATTCCAAAAAGGAGTCATTCAGAAACGAGGGAAGCAGTTTTGGAGGAACCCTACTTCAAAGAGAAACTTCCGCCATATAACATCTAAAACTGTCCCAGTCTCCCTTCGTGTAGCGAAAAATCGTACTTATGGAACGACAAATCAGGTAATGCCTTTGTTTTGTCACCAATCTGCATCCTGATTCATAATAGTCTGGCGGTCCTGGGAGTTCGGTAAATCTTTTGCTAAGCATTTTCAGGGCAGGATGTGATGAATAATTCAAGTAGGTTCGGCGATGATGTGATTTAGCTCATAGGCGATCGAGAAGTCTCTGCAATATATGCCTTCTTCATCGGTTTGGTTTAAATGGCCTAAACACTCTTTGTGGTGAATATTAAATTCACTACAGACTAAAGCTAACCAAGGGAAATTTGGTAACGATATTATCAATCATCTCAGATAATCGATCGGAAATTAGTGTCCCATCGTCCCAAGTACAATACAGAGCGAAAATGAATGTGGTTCTGTGGTTAAGTACCATGTGGAAGCACATATGTTGGAGATGAGGGTCCTCGTTTTTTGCGTCCCTGCCACAGGGAAATGCGTCCTTAATATAGGCGCTGAGTCCGTGGCCGTGTTGATTTAGGTGGTCGTGTTTGGCTATTAAGTGGGGAGTAGTCTACCGTATGACCGAGTCATTGATACCTATTTCAGAGAGAATTGGGAGGTCGGTTTCGGCTTCAAGAAAATGGAATTCCACCACTGATAAGTTAAAATGCAGAACCCTCACATTCATGTAGAAGATGGTATACGTGGGTTCTACTTTTTTGGTTGCTTTTAATAATTTTGTTCATTTAAATTGAATTCGTGTGTGGATCGTGTTTGGTAGAATCTCAGCATCATGCAAGAGAGTTCAAGTCTATATTACGATTATATTGTATTAAGATAGATAGATAGATAGATAGATAGATAGATAGATACATACATACATACATAGATGGGAACTTGATCCTTGAATGATCAGAGCTCCCCAGTAGTTACTCTCTTCTGATGCAATGACATATCTCCTAGTTCAGCCATAACAACCGGATGGACGAGGCAAGAATTCCGAAATACATTCTCTATCCCAAACTTGTATTTAAAGGCTTTTGTAAACAAGGCCCCATGGCCTTAATTTAACCGTCCCAGCAGTAGGCTGCTGATATAATATCTTTTTGGCTCATCACACTGAGGGTGATAGAACAAGGAATAATTAGAAACAGTTGGAAGGCACCACTCCATCATTGATATCTTTACGATAGGATAGGTTCATACGTGTAATATCTCTATCCGTGTCTGCCTTTCATACATTGCAGCCACACGAGAGTCTGACTCTCGATCCTTGCGACACCAATGAAAATATTTATTTGTCTATTTTAAGTTCCTTTCATATTGTCTGATAAGCTTAATAACATTATCATTGAAAGACGAAAGGAAATCCCCATACACGTGTTTGTCATTACTTTGAAATTTTTCATGCAGCAAAAACAGACTATCATTATTGTTTCGTCCGTGTGTTGTTTGATATATTGAAATGTAATTATCATCTTTGATAATGGCTTATGTAAGCCGAAAGCTTAGATCGGATTTAAACATGTATCAATATGGTGATTTCCTTTGGTCTTTCAATGATAATGTTATTAAGCTTAACAGACAATATGAAAGGAACTTACTTAAAATAAATAGACAAAACTAGTCTATATTATTTATGACACATGCATCAATATATATATATATATATATATATATATATATATATATATATATTTCTTATTTTCCCTGTCCTATTTTTACTTCGAGTCCCCAGTTTTTAACTGTTTCTTTGTTTTATATAAGACACCTTCCCGAGACGAGTATACTCTATCATATGTACATTATTTCGGAAATGAGTTTTGACGTCTGCTCGGAACATTATTTTCGTACGATTCAGAAGAGATTTTAGGTTTGTTTGTTATGTTATTTTCCGAATTGCAATATATATACAGAAAACTAAACCCAAAACTACTAAGAAAAAAATAAACTAGATACTATTAAAAGAAAGACAAGGAATGCAAATAATCTAATAGAGATTTATCACAGGTTAAAAAGTAAACGAGTCAGAGAAGCCAATTACAGTTTGATTTAATTCAAGGCCGATTTGAAATTCAAGACACGAAATTATCCCCGATTGGATTTGGTTAGAAAAGACTCGGAATAAATAAGACTTAATCGGTTTATAAGTGACACAGCTTAAGGGTTTTTAAGGATCTGAATCGATTACGATCAAATACATTTGCTTCTAACTACCACAAAGCGTATTCATTTCGTTGGGCAACCAGAATTGGTCAACAAATCCAGTGCGGAGCTTTCATGGTTGCATGCTTTCTACATATATATATATATATATATATATATATATATATATATATATATATATGTGTGTGTGTGTGTGTGTGTGTGTGTGTGTGTGTGTTTATTGTATGTGTATTTAGGCAGCATTTTTTCATTCATACATGTTCATTAAATAATATAGACAATATCAGACGTTATGAAAAGAATTTACATAAAATAGACAACACTTGTCTATATTATTTAATGAAACATGTATATATATATGTGTGTGTGTGTATGTGTGTGTGTGTGTAGGCAGGCAATATATCTTCAATCATGTTTGGTTGAATAATCTTAATATATTATGTCTATTTATTTTATTTTAATCCTCTCAAATTCACTGATTATTTCTTAATGTTGTTATTAAACTCATTAAAGAAAAAGCCATAGTAATTTTAATTTAATTTCATTTTCACAGGTACTTTCAATTTCATCTAAGATCATCTTCAGGAGTGAATTGCGAAAACAAAAAATTAATGTAATAGATTTTTTTGTAAATGCGCATGAAATGCACTTTCTTATAATTATGAACACGTATGAACGCACTCCGTTATAAGTAATTTAAAAATTAACTTTTAATAATAATAATAATAATAATAATAATAATATGCATTTAGGGGAGGTAACTTATTTTATATTTTTATCATTACTTGCATTATTAATTTATATTTTTCTAAAACGTAAATGTGGACAGGAATGTTCCTTTAAATTTTGTGCTATAGAACTTGAATCCGACATATGTAATGTAAGCCTTCTTGATAATGCTGTTGTTGTGAAACCAACATATATATTTACTTCTTTGTCAGCGAAACAATCACGCAAAGGATATTTAAATTGATATACAATGTTGGTCTTTTGCAAAACATTAGTTGACGGAGAAGAGTTATTGCGGATGATTAAGTTGCTTGTATTAAATTTAGTATAGTTTATAATTAGTTTTATTTTTTACTGGAGTCATTGAGGGATATATTAGTATCCATGAGTTTTTTAGGATCCTATTTGATGTTAGGGTGTATTTGATTGCTGTATAGTATGTGGATGTGCTTAGGGTTATTTGTGGAAATATTTCTTTTTTTATTATTTATGTTAATATTTCACGAGCTCGTTTAATTTAACAGCAGTGTAATCAGGAAATTCTGTATTAATGAGAGTTTGTTTTGTTTTTTTTTGTTTTTTTTCAGTGTAGAAAATTTTCTTTGTAGAAGAGTTAACTTTTACATTGTATATTACTTTTGTGTTTTTGGTATATTACTTTTGTATAATAGATGTTTTGTAATGGGTAAGACCTTCATTTTTATAGTTGAGAGTGCATGTGTTTATCCTAGTTATTTTTTTATATATGGGGATGTTGAAAATGTTTTGGTGTCTATCAAGACATCAAGGAAAAGAATTTTATTGTTTTTTTTAAGTTCATATGTGAATTTAAGAACGGAGTGTTTTTGGAAGTTTTTGGTAGTTCATGTATTTCATCTGTTTTTAAACTAAGAGGAGAATATCAACTACATATCTTACGGCTTCTTCCGTAGTTTGATAACGACATTAAAAAATTGATCGTGAAATTGAGAGGATTAAAATATAAATAGATATATATATCCATATTATTCAACGAAACATATATATATATATATATATATATATATATATATATATATATATATATATGTGTGTGTGTGTGTGTGAGTGTGTGTGAATTACAATCAATGAAACCCAAATAAATTACCCCATACAGATGGCCATTTAATCCATGGGAAAAACCATTTCCCTGGACTTGTCATTGCAAATACAAATTTGCATTGACATCTCCAGGGAAGTGATTTTCCCATGGATGAAATGGCCATTTGCCATTTAAAAACCATTTATTTTACATTCAACATCATCACTTGATAAGACACCGAGGGTGTTGAAACAAAATGGCTATTTTTGTAGTGATTTTATAACAAATTTATGTTATAAATTTTTTAAATAAATAATTATATATATATATATATATATATATATATATAGGTAAAAGAATCCGTGGGTATATATATATGCATGTTTCATTATAAGCGACAGACAATGTACTACGGTTGACCTTTTTATTTAATTTTTCTTGTGTTCTAACAGGGGCTTTCTTTTCTGGTCAAAGAGTGCGTAAAAACTGTCCAAATTTTTTATATTTCTGAGTGCTTTTGGCTATACCTTTAGCCATTATCAAGGATGATTTGATTTTTCGGCTTAATTGGGTGTGTGCATTATGTGTATATCTTGTGTAGTACGTATGTTTTAATTTCCGAATACGGTTAGCACATTATGGCTTTGTTCGTAGTTAATATTGTTAAGAGTTGGCTTTTTCTTTTTTATTATTAAAGCTTCCATTATTTTTTGTGTTTCTACTAGTATATTTCTAATGGAGTCTGGTAAATTTGTGTGTCTTTAAATAGGTTCTAATGGAGCTGTGATAAGATAGGTGTAATGTAAGACGTCTGGATAAACATATAGTTGTGTAACCGATGTAATTATTTATGACAGAGAGAGAGATTGAGAGAGAGAGGGAGTTAGATCAGGGCAACAGGAATGTAGGACGCCCATGGCTAAGATACAAAGACAAGCTGAAGAGCAACTTGTCATCTGTCAATATACCACATAACACTCTTCAGCGCTTAGCCTTGGAGCGGGTAGAATGGAGATCAACGTCAGCAGTTTTCAATCTGCTTGTCTGAATCAACGTCAAGAAGCGAGAGCAAAATCTAAAAGGTCAGCCAATCTAAGAATGATCTCATCCCACAATCCTCTCTCTTGCTCCATATGCGGCCTCCTTTGTAAATCACTAGCGGGTCTTAAGTGCCACTTAAGATTATCGCACAAAATTTCATAACTGAGTCAATTAAGCTGTCAGATCCTCATACGTTAAAACCGACCGGAGAGTCCATTATTATTATTATTATTATTATTATTATTATTATTATTATTATTATTATTATTTCTCTCTGATTTTTTAGTTAGGTAGATATTGAATTCTACGCTACCTACAGCCACATCATAATCAATAAGACTAAATATATTGCAAATTAATACAATAATAAATAACAAATAAATATTATATTTAAATAAACATATTTAAATAGACTTTAGATTATCATCTTAACTCTCAGAATTAGTTCTAAGCAACACAAACTGGGAAGAACCTGTTCCGCTTTCCCTACTACCTTTATTCCGCTAGTGACCTATATACACCTCCCGCTAAATGAATAGTGACACTTGGCCTAGAGATCGCAGTGAAGCATGAAACTAACAGTCACCATGCATTGTTGTTTCCTACATATTCTTTATGTCTTTATATTGACAACTATTTCGCTATAAATATAGCAAATTTTAAAGAAATTGCTTATATAGAAATGTATATGATTTTGTTTTGGTGTGTTTTTGTTTTTGTTTTTTCAGGATATAGACATTCATCCTTCTATTTTTATAGCCCCCGGTGATTTATTTTTGTTTTTTAATTCTTTACGATTTGCTTTTGTCTTCGTGAGACTTGTTCCTATATCTACAGATTCTTTCCCCTGATTTCTTTCTTTTTCTTTGTCTTTGAGTTACTTCGACTGGAAGAGTACTAAATCCCCAAAGACTTCTTTCTGTATTATGTGAACCTATTCTTATCATTCGTCCATAAAATGCGATCTCAGTAGATTAAAATGTATCCTGAATTGGTGGCAAAATTGCCAAGCATTATTGATTTATTTATTGGTGTCGTTCTTTACGTCTTTTGCAGATTATTTAAAAGCAGACAATGTTCTTAGATAGTAAGAATTTATTGACGATAATAATGATTTAGTGATACAAGTTTTGCTAATTAATCCATAGCTGGGGCGGGATAAAAAGTTAATTCATTGCACGTATGTGAATATAACGATCCCTACTGGATTTGAAACCAGACAGCAGATTTCCAACTCTGACCCCTTATCCATTACACCACCTGTACACCCAAGGTTAAAGCACCTGTTATTTCCAAGTGTTCACCTATCCAGGTTTTGACATGGCTTGACATTAGTTAATTTCGGTGAATCTACAGGAACCGATTTTTCGACGTGATATGGCCGTACACCTGTCCAACATTAAGTATCATGTGGAAAGATAGATTTCACAGTAGTTGCGTACTGTTTTCTTCATTTCAGTGTTATTTTTCGATTCCTTAATATCTTGCTGAGTCTCTGAAAGGCATATTTCCCTATTACAATATGGCTTCAGATTTATTAGTCACATTTTGTGTTTCATGTTGATACACTGTTCATGTACGGGGATTGAAAAGTAAATCCCCATTTTAAAATACTATAATTTTTACAAGAAATGGATATAAAAGGAAAGTATTTAGCATGAGGTTTTATTTAAAATTTGATATGGGCACCAGATTTCGCTACAAGCTTCTCGAGCCGCCCAAGTATCGCGTCAACTGATTTCATCAAGAACTTTTGTAATATGGAAGACGTAAATTTTTGTATTCACTCTCCAAGTTCTTCCGAAGTCTTAGTTTGATATAGTAGATTTACTCCATTATGCAACCCCAAAGAAAAATGTCATAAGGTGCTAAGTCATGACTCCTGTCTGGCCACTCATACATAAAACAGGGAGTTATTTTTCATTCGTCCTGTAGAATCTCCGCTCATATTTGATTCTGATCTCCCTGTTTGGTTATAATATGCAGTCTGTGGCAATTACAAATCAATAAGAATAAAAATAGAATAAATGCTTTTCTCTACATGTATAAAATAAATTTCTCTCTGTGTTTGTGAAGTATGTAAACCATATGAGTCGGAGAATTACTCCCACTAGATGTTGTTTTTGCTCATACGCATGCATTTAGTTTACTTACAATTAATATTATTCATTTCTTACATTACGTTGACAACATTGTCTCATAGTAATTTGTTTAACTTACTTTTGGAATCTGCCAAAAACACAGTGTCATCTGCGTAATGTATCTTATTAAGTTTACACTATATTTTTCATTTCTGTTATTATTTACCTTTTTGGCTGTCACATACGCGATTTCATTACAAGGGATTAAGTCCCAAAATAACCATTGCATTGTTTTTGCTGTAATAATGGCAGATTGTTCAAACATGTTTACGAAGTCTGTCAGATTTAACAAAATGTGTCGTCATTTTTTACGGTATATATCTATATATTCATCTCACATATGAAAATCTATATATCTATATATTTATAACTCACATATGAAAATATAATAATATTATCGAACTGACAAAATATGTCGATTTTGGGCTGTTTTTGCTCTGTCTGACAATTTGTTTTTTTTTGTTGATGTTTTTTTGCTTATTTTATATGTTTTTTTCTTTCTTTTTTTATATTATGAATAAACAAATATGTTTATATATTTAAAGGCCCACAGTTGACAATTTCTAATAATAGGAATCAACAAAACACAATGATTTCTCAATGGTATGTGTAAACTAGTATGTTCATATATTTAAAGGCTCACTTGTGAAACATCTTCAAATAATAGCAGAGACTTACATAATGTCTCATATGTAAATAATTGCAGATGGAATTCTTCAGAGTTTTGGTGGTGTAGAAAAAGAAGTAAAAAAAATAGAAAGAAAGAGAATGAGAAAGAAAGAAAGAAAGAAAGAAACAGAATGAGATACATACATACATACATAGAAACAGAAAGAAAGAAAGAAAGAAAGAAACGGAATAAGATAGATAGATAGATAGATAGATAGATAGATAGATGCAAGCAGAATGAGATAGATAGATAGATAGATAGATAGATAGATAGATAGATAGATAGATAGATAGATAGATAGGAAGCCTTGTGATTTTTTTATTTTCAAACTTTCAGAAATTTTATCTCAAACAGACATCGTTAGATAACAGAAAGTTTGTTTAAGAAGCAAAAAAGTGTGAATAAATTAGATTTATTCGATTTATAGATTTATATATTTTGAGAAAGTAATTCTCGGTAGCCATAATGTAGCTGAGACAGATAAATACTGAACGCACAATGTATAATATAGTCTCTTAATTAAATTTAGAACCTTATAAAGAAAAAACTACTTCTTATAAGTTAACGTCAAAATTTTGCCGGTGCTCAAAGCAACCATGCATAACAACTACATTTTTTTTAAGTGAAGATAATGATCAGGAATTTACAAAGTTCAACGACTCCACATTAAGAAATCACATTTACCTAAGCAGTTGAATTTCTCTTCGTCAGTGTTTTACTATGATTTTTCACTCTAAACACTTTAAATAATTTCATGTCAGGATCAGTTCTGACAAATTTAGTATAGGGTATAAGAATGTTGCACACAAGGTGAGTTGCACTAAAAATGCTTTTTTCCAGCACTAAGATGCAACGAAACCAAGACCTTAGCCTGAAAACTCGAGTCAGGCATTTGAACAGCCTCATTAGATCTAAACTTTCACATGGATGTCATGCATAGCATCAAACGGATTAAGATATATAGAATGGGGGTTATTTATACGAGATGACAACTCCCGTAAGGTTACTTAGTTTGGAAATTTTTATACAACACCAAATGTTGATTTATCACACTGCTAATGACCAGTCAGTATATGCTTGTTAACTATTACCACAAACCGAGGCTTACAGATAAATATGATCAAACTGAGATAGATAGATAGATAGATAGATAGATAGATAGATAGATAGATATGAACAGACTGAGATAGATAGATAGATAGATAGATAGATAGATAGATAGATAGATAGATAGATATGAACAGACTGAGATAGATAGATAGATAGATAGATAGATAGATAGATAGATAGATAGATATGAACAGACTGAGATAGATAGATAGATAGATAGATAGATAGATAGATAGATAGATAGATAGATATGAACAGACTGAGATAGATAGATAGATAGATAGATAGATAGATAGATAGATAGATAGATAGATAGATAGATATGAACAGACTGAGATAGATATGAACAGACTGAGATAGATATGAACAGGCATAGATAGATAGATATGAAGAGGCATAGATTGTAATGAATTTCCTAAACAACTGTTAACTCCTTCCTGGAGACTGTGATAAGTTAGTTATAATTCTAAGTTCGAATTTCTTTTAATATAAGACATTCGAACTAATACTAAGTTGAAAAGTAATATTAAATAACGCATCCAGTTCTATAACTCAACGGAGCACATATATTCTGACGCAATCATACACTTAACACAAAACTCTTTCGTCCTGGATAAGACGATAAACTACATCCGTCAGCAAGGTTTCTGATCGGGACTTTTTGAGGAGCGTGGAGATACCTCTTAATTGTTGTTGTTTCTAGGGCCACCCTGACCAGGGGTAGAAGCACTTTTTTATGGTCTGATATGGGTAAATAGTGAAACCACAAACAGGGATCAAAACAGTAGAAATACATTTTTATAGTGACGGTGCCAGCAATATATTTTCATTGTACCAGCAATAGGTTTTAGTAAAGAAAATAAAAATATTACCAGTAATATTTTTGTAAAAGAAATTACTAATGCTCCAAAGAAAATTAAATTTCAGCATTAAATGACCCATAAGGATGTTGATTTGCTGTTAAGCAAACAAAAATCAAGCACACTGCTCTTAAATCGCCCCTACTTCTTATAATTGTTAAAGTTTAGGATGGAGGAACATGAATCTAAATAAGAGTAATTGATACGGCCCAAGCCATTATAACAAAGTTCCAACAGAATTGTTCAGTCACCTTGCCATGGGAATGTATAAACTGAATAACCGTCCTGGGTATGACGATAAACTACAGCCGCGTCCAGGGTAAGACGATAAACTACGTCCAATAGGCCCCCGATCTTGACCCGGGGTGGTAGCACCTGTTAGGGTCCCAGCTATGGGCAAATTGTTAACCTCGAAACTGAGGTAAAAAGCATTACAAAAGTGTAAAAATTGGTTTTAATACTAGAAATACTTTGTAAAAAATTATTACCAGAAATAAATTTTTGAAGGAAAAAAACTATTACCAGCAATATATTTTTGAAAAAATATTACGAGCAATAAGTTTTTGAAAATAATATTACCAGCTATACATTTTTGAGGAAAAAAATATTACCAGAAATAGATTTTTGACTAAACAAAATATACCAGGAAAAAAAATGTCGGCATTAAATAACCCATTGAGGTTGATATGCCGTAAAACAAAAGAAACGAAACCAAACTGAATATCCTGTAAGTTTTTGGTTGTAACAAACAGATAACTTTCTGTTGCTTGCCCCCGCTCAAGTAATTTTGCTTCTACGATATTAAATCAGATATAGGCAGGGGATACATACACACCCTGTGCAACCTTCGTAAGCCGCTTTTCTAGATGCATCTTTTAGTCCTCATATATATGAGCGGGCTTGTCTTGGTACCTTATTTCTCTAGCCGGGGCGATGTTTCTGACACAAGGAAGAGTTCAGTTGCACGACTTCTGAATAGACGAGATATGCACACTCCGGATATCACGTTTGTATCTTCTTTCCTGAATTATTTGTCGCTTCATTAAGGCTGATGGGAGTATATTTTTTCTGGGTTTTGTCGTTATCCGATATTTAGGGATTCGTACCTTTCAGTAACTTCGAAAAAGGCTATCAGCAGTGCATAATATTGGGACTATTGTACTGACATTTTGTGAATGTTTGTCTGGACTATGCAGTACTCTCTTGTGGGGCCTCTTGATGCCATGATGAAGGGTAATGTTACTGCTGTATCGCCGGAGAATTCTATCCAGATTATTTAGACATAAATCTCTTCCAGTTCCTATCCCACGAACGCAGGTGTTCCCCAAGGCTCCATCCTTGGCCCCACACTTTTCCTTATTTTCATCAACGACCTTCCTGACGCCATAGATTTCCAAGTTGGCATCTACGCGGACGACACTACAATTTACTCCTGCCTCAAAAACAAATCTAGTGTCGCTGACAAAACTAACCTGGCCATGCGTCTTGAAATGGACCTCCAATCGGTTGTTAATTGGGGCAAGAATTGGCTGGTCAACTTTAACGCCTCAAAAACTAAACTACTCTCTATTAATCACCATAGAGATCCTTCCCTGCCTCCCATTAGAATGTCTTATAGTCAACTTCTTGAGAGCAACTGTCTGCGTCTTCTCGGTCTCACGTTGACTGCTGAGCTGAGATGGAACAAATACATTGAGTCAATTGCTTCTTCCACCACGAGGAAAGTTGCCTCTCTGTGCCGCGCCTGGAAATTTTTCTCCCCGGAATCGATACTTCAAATCTACAAATCAGCCATTCGCCCTTGCATGTAGTATTGCTGCCATACATGGTCTGGTGCACCTTCTGTTTACCTCGGAGTTCTTGACAAGATCCAGAGGCGGATATGTAATATAATTGGCCCTGATCTGGCATCTCGTCTACAGTTGCTCTCTCACAGACGCGCCGTCGCGTCTCTCTGTCTTTTTTACAAGTACTTTCATGGTAATTGCTCCGTTGAGCTGCTTTCACTGGTTCCAAGACTTCATGAATTCAAGCGCCCTACGAGGCTGGCATCCCGCTCCCACCCTTTCTCTGTAGAAACTTTTAAATGTAGCCGTCTCTTTTACTCCAATAGCTTTATAACTTGCACCTCTCGCCTGTGGAACACCCTTCTCAATTACTGTTTCACTGAGAGCTATAATCTCCAACTATTCAAATGTAATGTCAATCTACATCTCCAGTTACCTTGATCTATCCACTATCCCTCTCCTCATCCTTTCTTCTATCACTACTATCTGCTCTCGCTCCAAATCTTCTGCAGCCCCCTGCATCCTAGTGGCTTCACGCCTTGCTCGGGGCGTAATGCTTAAAAAATATCTCCTGTGGGTGTGCTTATCTCACTAGCTACTGGTCTTCCACCAAACATTCTACAATCCACACATGAATTCAATTAAAATAGAAAAATAGCAAATCCAACCTCATAAACGTAAATATCAAATATACCATCTCCTACACCATTGTGAATGGTCTACGCTCAAACCTCCAGAGGTAGAACTCAAAAGCCGACTTCATATTTCTGTTTGAAACACGTATCAGTGACTCAATGCCACTGAAGAATCGTCCTGGATATGACGATAAACTACATCCGCGTCCTGGTTAAGACGTTAAACGACGTCCAGCAGCAAGGCCTCTGATCAGGAGGTTTTGAGGAGCGTGGAACCACCTCTTAATTGCTGGCGTTCCCAGGTCCACCCTGACTCGGGGTGGTAGCACCTGTTAGGGTCCCAGCTATGGGCAAATAGTTGACACCCAAACTTGTGTAAAAATAGGTTTTAATACCAAAAATACTTTGTAATAAAAAAGATTATTACCATAAATAATTTTTGAAGGAAAAAATTATCAGCAGCAATACTTAAAAAAAAAACAGCAATACAAGCAGCTATATATTCTTTGGAAAAAAAATGACCAGCTATAGATTTCTTCAAGGAAAAATATTCCCAGAAATAGATTTTTGAAGAAAAACATTACCAGTAATAAACATTTTCTCGGCGTTAAATAACCCATTGGGATTGATATGCCGTAAAACAAAATAAACCAAACCAATCTAAACCAAAGAATACAAATTCTATTCATACGAATCTATCCTAAAAATCTTGTCGGTATTAAATAACCCATTGAGGTTGATATGCCGTAAAACAAACCAAACCAAACCAAACCCACTGAAGAAGCAGGCAATTTCGTGCTATTTATCCGTAATATCCAAACACGACCACCTAAATTGTTACGGCCACGGACTCGGCGCCTACATTAAGGATGCGTTTCACTGTGGTAAGGGCGCAAAAACGAGGCCACTGCTCTCCCATATATGTGCTTCCACGTGGCCCATCCATAGTACCACATACATTTTTCTCTAATGTCCTCAGGACGATGTGACACTAATTTACGATCGAGTATCTGAAAGGATTGATAATATCCTCACCGAATTTTCTTCATCTAGCTTTCATATTTGATTGGTTAGTCCACGCAAGCAAAATGGATGAAAAGGCAGATATTGCTGAGATTTCTTCAACGTCTATGAACTATCACAAATCCTCATAAAGCGAACCTCTACGAGCTCCTCCTCACATCCTGCCCTGAAAAGTGCTTAGCAAAAGTTGTAACCACCTCCCAGGCACATCAGACTATTCCTTAGTCAGTATCCAAATTGATGCCAAACCAAAAGCATACCTTGATTTGCTGTTCCATAGAACGATATTTGGCTACATGAAGGCAGACTGGAACAGCTGTAGCTGCTATATGGGGGAAGCTCCCCTCTCAAACTTCTTCAAGTATGTTGCCTCCAAAACTGCTTCATTCGTCTCAGAATAGATTCTTTCTGGAATAGAGTCTTTTATGCCTCAAAATAATTCCATCAAAAGCTAGCCAGCCACCCTTGTTCATCCCTGAATGCACTACAGTAATAGGTCATCGTTACCAGTAATTCGAAATTTATGGCAAGTAGCAGTGAAGTTTGACTTACTTCAATCAGAAGCGCCCGCAATCGCTACAAGAAAGCTCTTGAAAGCGCAAAGTGCAACTATGCACAAGCGTACCAGGCCAAGATTGAAAACAAACAAAATGGATTTCGAGTGTTATGGAAGATCAACAAAATTATGAATAGAGACAAAGCTAGTGTCCGTTTATTGATATTTTATTCTTTATTTTAATTTCTTTTGTATGAAATACTTAATTTTCTGAGTTATTTACTATTCGTCTGAAACATTTCTTTATTGCAGCTGAAAATTAATATTAAATAACACATCCAGTTCCATAAGTCACCCGAGCACATATAATCATACATTTAACCCCAGAGCGCTTTTGTGATACATCAGGCATCAAGGCCTCTAATCGGGAGGTTTTGAGGAGCCTAGGTCTAAAAATACATTTTTATAGTAAAATTACCAGCAACACATTTTTATATAAAAAAATAATTACAAAAATATCTATTTATAGCAGAATTATAACAATATATTTTGTCTGTAGTTGAAGACATAAGATTGTGTTCCAAATATTTAGATTTTGGCATTAAATAACTCATAAAGGTTGATATGGCGCTAAACAAAATCAACCAATCCAATCAGTATTGTTGCATTCTAACTATAGATTGATTTTGTGAGTGTTCGAAGAAAAAAAATGCCTGGCCAGATTGGTATGCCCGGAAACGGTCAGCCAGGATGAAGATGAGATTTCACACTTCTTCCATTCGAAACATCTTTAATAAGGTGTACCGCTAACTATCAATGTATTCTCTTTGGAAACCGTTAATTCTGGTATTGCCATTCATGTTCCAATTAAAATGTTTAAAGTATTTTGTTTATATCATTTAGCTTATTAAATATTTTTACATTTTAAATTTAAAGTAAGGTTGTGCGTTATACGTGGGGATGTGTTAAACGATTTCAAATATTTCTGATGTGCTTGTAATGACAAAAGCATGCAGGTGTAGACTTTAAGAAAGCTTTATTCAATTGAGAATACAAGGTTCGCGTATAGTGTCCTTTTATAGTCCGAGTAAACAGAAATAGCTCTCTCAAAGAGGAGAGTAACGAAATAAGGGGAAACGGCTCGTGATTATTCATAACAGTACTACAGTTTGAGCAGTAGAGAATAAGTCGGTACCAATCAGTTAAACATCAAAATTTTAAATTTCGTGTATTTTACATTTTTGTTCATTATTTATTCTGTAATCTCACGCCCGACATGAAATTAACCAGAAAAGTTTATATATATATATATATATATATATATATATATATATATATATATATATATATATATATATAAAGAGCTATATCCAAGGTTTAAAACGTATATTAAAAAAAGAAAAAAAATCTTGAACATTTTATTTTAGTTTTAATTCCAAGCTAATAGACTGAATTTAATATTTTCAGCAAGCAAAAGTTTCTGTATTTCAAACCGATTTTTAAATTAAGTGGAATGATTCTGTCTAGAGTAAAAATTGATAAAATCGTTCATATTGACAAATATGTTAACACAGTATAATTATTTTTAATAAAAAATATTTCAAAAATAAAATATACTTTCATGAAACCTTATTTGAAAGAAATTAACTGATATAAACTGTAATTAATCCTAAGTGAGAGAAATAATACATTTAATTTAAAATATTGCATGAAAGCATTTTAACACGGAGGTGGGTTTTTTTATAAAGTATTAACAGATTTATCGAGTACCTGATGTTAGGGAAATTTATGTAAGGAATCCTCTCCTTACATAAATTTCCCAAACTTAATGAATACAATGTACACGCCATTTTATATATTTTTAAAATATTTTAAGAATTTTAATATTTTATTTTAAATATATATTTTTACTTACGAAAAATGTTCTTGAAGAAATGTTTGTAAATTACCAATAGATATTAAATTTACTATAGTTACCACTCTTATTTTCTGATAATGTCGTGTATGGACGACCAAATTTTAAAAAATTCGACACGTTTATACAGACACAAAAAGTGAAAAATTATTTTTAAAATACGGGGGTCGTAAGCTTTTCCATTTCTGATGATAAGTTCAGTTTTAATTTAATGACAATATACATTGACCACTACAAATTAATATAGAATTTTAAACGATTTTAATGATTATTCTAATTAATTTTTTTTTAAATTAAAACAGTTCTTGTAAACATTCATTATTTATATTATATTTTTCTCTTATTTTTTGCAAGACAGTAGTGTCTATAATATACTTTATTCATAAAAGCAGTTAAAAAGCATTTCTGATTAAATAATATCTTAGTTTATTCCATTTTTTTTATTTTATGATTCAAAGCATATTTTTCGTAATCAATGATCCTGTATGACGAAAACATGGCTGATTTAAATTATCCTCAGACGAGTCCTTATATTAGGTTGGTGCAAAAATAATGTCGTTTTTTTACTTTAAAAAATACGTCAAAAACGATATTATTTTTGCACCAACCTAATAACTAGTATAATTATTAAGCGCTACAAAAATATTATTCATAGAATTAAATAAGTGATGGGCGAAGTGGGGGATCGAATATATAAAAGAAGATATTTTAATGAAGATTTTTGTAAAAAAAAAAAAGGACAATTTCTAAAATAAGTTAATTTATTTGTGAATATCTCCTGAAATTTTTACTTTTTCAAGAATTTCCAAATCAATGTGTTTTTCCTTGCACAAAGCCGCTCAAATTTCCCATACAAATTCTTGGTCCCACGTTGAATGCCGGAAAAGATTTTAACCAAAATTTCGAAGATATAAGATTTTAAAAAACAATTCTTTCATTAAAAAAATTCTTAGATCTTTCCTCTTAATAATAATACAAATGTTTTGACCATAAAAATTTGATTTTATTATTAAGTTTTAGTTATTTTTTCCTCGTGTATGCTCATTTTTTAGCGAATCTTCGAGATTACCTATATGGAAACGATGACCGTCATTATATGTAAATTTAAAATCTCGCCTGTGAGAATATTTTCATAATAGTAAAGCCTTAAAAAATACACAGCTATTTTGACGTCAGGTGTAAGCACGTATTAGGTTGGTGCAAAAATAATGGCGGTTTTTAACGTAATTTTTAACGTCAAAAACAGATATTATTTTTGCACCAACCTAATATATTTATATATTTAAAGACAGTTCTAATGTCAGTATGGATTTAGAATAACCATTCATTTTTCAAAGGATTTAGGAACTTGCCGATTTATATATTCACTCTTTCGCAAGATAATAATAGGGACTTAAAAATATGACGCCGTTTTTATGGTATTGGTAAGCATATTGATATATATAAAAAGAGTTCTAATATTACTATGGAATTAAAATATTCCCTCATTTTTAATTACTTCATTTATATATATTATCTCTTTCACATATGAAAACAGACTATTAATAATTACATATAGCTACAACATTCCATTCTTGGTCTGATTTGACTCTTCTCAAGATAGGGTATGGCAGTAGAAGGAACAGATTATTAACTGCTTTAAGAAAGGGATTGTTGTGCTAGAAAGACTTTTTTATTCATTTCAACCGTCTGTAAAAATATGTTTCGGTGGTTTAATGGTTAGAATTGTTAGTTTGCACACAGAAGAATCACGTTCTTTATATATTTAAAGACAATTATAATGTTAAGATGGAATTAAAATATATTTATATACTTAACATTAATAAAGTCACAAAATTTTACCTAATTTTGACAGCGTGAAGAAACTAATTCTAAAATATTCGACAACAGTTACACTTGCTCGTATCCGATTAATCCTTTTATATAAATTACTAAACAAAATAAATTTCATATTCAGAATACACGTATAATGACAAACGGGAAGAGATTAAAGGAAGCTTTATTCTACTGTGAATCTTACTTATTATAAAACGCAGATTGTGTGTGTGTGTCTGTTCGTTTATATATGGGATCGTATTTCCTACATTTTTCAACCGATTTCAACAAAACTTCACATGACTACGTAAAATTACCCGGCGGTGATTCTGACAGCGCCAAAAATTGGGAAAAAAACACTATTGTTTTTGCACAAAATCAATTTGAATGCACGAGTAAGAGTATCGCACCCGGCCGGAAGTTAGTGCCGGCTGCTCAAAAGTCCGAAAACAGAACGAATGCCGTTAACTTCCGGTGACTCAGCGTTTTTTTTTTTTTCGGAGAACGATACACAAAAAGTAAAACAAATGAAACATAAAAATACACAAGACCTCCTAACTAAAAATAATAACCGGAGACTACTTTAAATACACATGGTGTCCAAATGAAAACCATGTGTACAGTCAAAATGCGGAAGTTCATTTTTAGTCATCAACCAAGAGATATTGCCAACCGACTACGATACTAACCGGATCCGAGGTAAACACAGCCGATTTCTTCCGTCAAGCAATTTGGCAAACATATTGTCGAGTTCGGATCGCTTCTCGGCCTTTTGGCTGAGATTCGATCACGGCTGCGACTAGTTATGACCGGCTTCGGCCTGGACTAGCTAAGACAAGCCATGACCAACGTTGACTAATCTCTGACCAGCTTGGACATGCTATGACTAGTTTTGGACCAATGGCCCTAGAGTGGAAACGCTCGGGTCTCTTACGCTAAACCCACCTTGTGTCACATCCTGACCCCGTGGGAGTCAAGTAAATACCACTTGGCAAAATATTGGTGAATTCGGATCGCTTCTCGGCCTTTTGGCTGAGATTCGATCACAGCTAAGTCTAACTTGGATCGACTCAGGCCTGAACCAGCTAGGACAAGCCAAGACCGGTTTTGATTAAGCTCTGACCAGCTTCGACATGCTATGACCAGTTTTGAACCAGTGGCCCGAGTGGAAACGCTCGCGTATCCCACGCTAAAGCGACTTTGTGTCACACTGATTCGTGGGAGTCAAGTAAATACCACTTGGCAAAAATATTTTAAGTCATGTGATAACGATAGCTGTTGAGTCGTAAGATATTTGAATCAAGCACGGTCAACGCCGGGCCATGCTGCTAGTAATTGATACAAGTGTAGTGACTATTTATAGTCAAGTACATACTAAAGTGTTCTCCAAAGCAAGGTAATCAAAAACCAAGGGCGATTACTTATTACAATATATATGAAAACAAATGTGATATTTTTGCTCTGTTATTTAAATAAATAAATACAAAAAGTTAATGTTAATGACTGACGTGATCTTTCAATGTTATCGAACTGTAGGCTTTTTACACAAAGAAAAACTCAAAAGTATCAGACGGTTAATCCTGGTTATTCACTTTTATTTATTAAAAATGCACGCAAATACATTGATTTTCGTTTGAAAATCCATAGAAGCAGGCATATAATATATTAAAACCATTCCGTGAAGTGAGAACGAATATTTTGAATATTCATAGCCACATCTACATGAAAAGATAGTAAATGTTGGTGTTGAGAGTTAGAAAAAGGACGGAGAAAGAAACGGGGAAAATGAGAGGAAAAGGGCAAGGCAGAAAAAAGAAAAATTAAAAGTCCAGAAAACGGAAGAAGAAGAAGAAGAAGAAGAAGAAGAAGAAGAGTAGGAGACGAAAGACATCGGAGAAAAAAATAATGAAAAGGATGTGAAGAAAGAAACGAATAGAAGAGGAAGGAGATCAGAGGAGGAGAGAGTGAAAAGGATGTGAAGAAATAAGAGTAGTAGAGAGATTGCAGAAGAGGAGAATGAAAAGGAAGTGAAAGAAGAAACGAATAGAAGAGGAAGGAGTTCAGAGGAGTGGAAAGTGAAAAGTATGTGAAAAAAAAGGGTAGTAGAGAGATCACAGAATAGGAGAATGGGAAGGATGTGAAGAAAGAAACGATTAAAAGAGGAAGGAGATCAGAGGAGGAGAGAGTGAAAAGCATTTGAAGAAATAAGAATGGTAGAGAGATCGCGGAAGAGGAGAATGAGAAGGATGTGAAGAAAGAAACGAAGAGAAGAAGGAGATCAAAGGTGGGGAGAGTTAAAAGGATGTGAAGAAATAAGAGGAGTAGAGAGTTTGCAAAAGAGGAGAATGAGAAGGATGTGAAGAAAGAAAAGAATAGAAGAGGAAGGAGATCAGATGAGGATAGAGTGAAAAGTATGTGAATAAATAATGTAGTAGAGAGATTGCAGAAGAGGAGAATGAGAAGGAAGTGAAAGAAGAAACCAATAGAAGTGGAAGGAGATCAGAGGAGGAGTTAGTGAAAAGTATGTGAAGAATAAGAGTAGTAGAGAGATTGCGGAAGAGGAGAATGAGAAGGATGTGAAGAAAGAAAAGAATAGAAGAGGAAGGAAATCAGAGGAGGGGAGAGCGTTATGTATGTGAAGATATAAGCGTAGTAGAGATATTGCGGAATCGGAGAATGAGAAGGATGTGAAGAAAGAAAAGAATAGAAGACGAAGGAAATCAGAGGAGGGTAGAGTGAATAGATTGTGAAGAAATATAAGTAGTAGAGAGATCGCGGAAGAGGAGAATGAGAAGGATTTGAAGAAATAAACAAATAGAAGGGGAAGGAGATCAGAGGAGGGGAGAGTGAAAAGGATGTGAAGATATAAGAGTAGTAGAGAGAGCGCAGAAGAGGAGAATGAGAAGGATGTGAAGAAAGAAAAGAATAGAAGAGGAAGGTGATCAGAGGAGGGGTGAGTGAAAAGCATGTGAAGAAATAAGCGTAGTAGTGTGATCGCTGAAGACGAGAATGAGAAGGATGTGAAGAAAGTCAAATGTAGGAGAGGGAAAACATCGGGGAAGATGAGAGTGAATGTAAATTTAAAACTGATATGTTTTTCTCAAATTAATGAATATTTAGAGACTGAAATAGTGATATTTTGACAAAGAGATTTTTTATGTAAGACTTCTGCGAGTCTCTGTATATTTTTCAGTAGTTTGTTGCGGTCATTGAAAAGAAAATCGAGAGGAAAACAAAGAACAGCAGAAATTAGAAATGGAAACTAATTTACAGAAAATGATTTGAAGCAGACTACAATAATATTGACAATGTGTGCTATAGTTGCATAAAGCTACCCTCTCCAAGCGTGTTGGCTGATACATCTGTGGAGATAATTCCAGTCCAACTGAATTTAAGAGCCAGTTTAATTTTAAAACTAACCTTACTTAACTAGATCCTCCGTCACAACGCCATCTTGCTTCATAATAGTTACATTCACTTTTGCATATATTCCCTCTTTTACATCCAGTTATGATTAAATAACAGGTAGACTTAACTCTCTAGCTATGGTAAGAGATAAAAATTAAGCAAGTTAAGTAAACCGGAGTATGTTATTTACCATTCTATTCGATATTTGCCACACTAATCTATGATATTAGCCACCATATTCTAGGATATTTGCCACGCTAATCTATGATATTAGTCACAATATTCTATGATATTTGCCACGTTAATCTATATTATTCACAATATTCTATGATATTTGACACACGTCGGATTTAATGAAACTTGTATAAAAGAGGGTTTGCTGGTCAAATACACAATTTATATATATATATATATATATATATATATATATATATATATATATATATATATATATATATATATAAGTTGTGTGTATTGAGGCAGCATTTTTTCATTCAAACACGTTTCATTAAATAATATAGACAAGTGTTGTCTATTTATTTCATGTAAATTTTTCTCGTAACATCTGATAAGTTTAATAAGATTATCGTTGAATGAAGAATGAAATTCACAATAGTGATCCATATTTTTTAATACAATCTAAGCTTTCGGCTTACTTAAACCATTATCAAAGATGTCAATTACAACATATTAAACAATATACAGACAAGACAGTGATGATAGCCTGTCAATGTTTACATAGATGATTTCTAAGCAACGATAAACACGCGCATATAAGACGCTAGCAGCGAAAATCGCACCGCATCTCATGACGTCACACATGACCACACTAGAGTGAATTGTAGAAGTATGGAAAGCCGTTGGTATAAACCAATGGCTTCTGTTACCAATTATAGACATTTAAGAATATTTGTAGAGATGCCATAATTGATTTTGTTTAGGTTCGGTTTCAACTGTTTGATGTATAATGCTTCAAGGATTTTTAGTTTTTGTCTATTGTTTTCATGTCGAAGTATAATTGTGTTTTCGACAAGTATTTTACGGAATTGTGTGCGGGCAGGCATGTTGTTTTAAATGCCTAAAAATGTTAGAGTTTTCATTCAAATGTAGTGTCAAGCGTCGTGAAAGCGAGATGTTACGAAAAAAATTTACATAAAATAAATAGACAACACTTGTCTATATTATTTAATGAAACGTGTATGAATATATATATATATATATATGTTTGTAAGTGTGCGTGCGCGCGTGTTTGTATTTTTCATAGCTATTAAAGAGCGTTTTCATGTATATATATATATATAAATGTCTTTAGCAAAGCGAATAAGAATGTATATTTTTAGAAAATCTTTTTGGTTTTATTTTACTGAAGGAGAGACATTTACGGATGTACAGAAGTAGCAATATACGTATTAAATGTCTATATTCATTTCAGTCAATATGCAAAAATTAAATTAAATAAATAAAACTATACATAAAAAAATAATCTATTTCAGTAAAACCTTGTAAACACTGCGCTTATCTGTTTACGGCAAGTCGTTCTTAAAATGGATATTTTTGTATTTAGCGAATCTAATAAGACAATATTTTAATAAAAATGATCTAAGAAGAAAGATACATAAAATAACAACATTCAGTTATTTTCACTTTGGAAAATATTTTCCTTGTTTGAGGGTAGCTGCTAAATAAAAGGTGGGTATTTTTTTTTATAAAGATCATCTTTGCGTAAAAATGTACGCAGAAATTTATTTAAGCAAGTATCTGACTCCCTTCCTATACTTATCTTTTTGATCTCTTGATAAAGATGCTGGAAAAAGGGTCAGTTCCTTTTACGTAGTAGGACTACGTTACACTTCAAATATGTTCACAATCATGGCCACATCAGTGGTTTGTTCCTTATATGGAGGTTTTTTCGAACTCCTTATGATTCTGTTTTTTTTTTGTTTGTTTGTTTGTTTGTTTTTTGTTTCCTAGTGATGCTTGTAAATTTAACAGGGTATGGAGAGATCATATTTAAAGTATTCTCTTTTTTTTCTCAAACACCCAATTGCTCTACCAGACGTAAAACATATCAATCAATATTTCAGTTGTGCTCTGACATCTGCATAGTCAGTGTGAACAGCGGCTAGATTGGACATAACCAAGATGAGAACAAGAGTTCGAAGTAATACAAGAATATTGACAATTACTCATCTCTGAAATGAAATACTGTGTTATGAAAAGCGATAAGTACCCGGTATCATAAACAAAATTTCAAAAATAAAAGTCTACCCCAGTGAGCGAAATAAAGTGTTCAATTCGACATTCCAACCACCTGAAGAAGGCCGGGGCGTACAACGGCCGAAACGTTGTAATAAATATGGCGACAAAGATGAAGGCAATAGTCCGAATAATGTAAATAATAAAAAATAAATTGGTAGCTTCTTTCTGTACGGTGGCGTAGTTGATTATACATAATTAATGCTATGTTTTATTGGTCTTGAGTTCAATCTGTTGATCAGGTAGCGAAACACCAATTCAGCAAGAACAAGCAATAAACGATATCACAGTGTCATAATATCACAATAATCAGAAAATATTCCATATTAACCAATCAATGGACACATATTGATAATGAAGGTACTTGACTGAACCGTTATGTCTATAATAACATCCTTATCAACAAAGATTAGAACAGCATTTTGAAATAGTTTAAGAACAAAATAAAAAAAAAACATTTTTGATTCATTTTTTCTGATACACGTATATCTTTCCGATAGATTCTTTTTCTCTTTTCAAGTGTCTTTTGCGCAACCATCTGTAAATTATTCCTTCTGAAAATACGTTTTCTTCTTATTATTATTATTGTAATGTCGTAGTTGTACAGACTAATAAAAATATAAAACCAAATCTCTCCGTAAATACGTAAATTATTGGTTATCGATTTCCAGATTACGTCGATTAATATCAAAGAGAGGTTGTCTGTATTTAGGGTTGTCTCAGGATATGGATTCTTGTTCCAGTAAGAATGTAAAACTCTCCGCATCTTTTCCCTCTTCGGTAGAAGGCTTTCTATCTTCCGGTCACCTAGTGTCCCAAATGTGTATATCCTTAAACGCGGCTATTTTAACTACGTGTTTACAAGTTGGGAGTGGCGATTTACATCTTGTGACCCACACATTTGCCCCTTCCAAGTCAACGCGCGGGTGTACCTATCGAGAAGGCATTTCAACACACAGATGCTTATCTGACGCTCTCGTACGATACTAAGTGCAATATCTACTTTGGTATCTCATAGGATGAGCCCAGTATATAGCGGGCTCATCGTGAATCAAAGTCTCTGAGAACAAAGTTTCCTTATTGATATTTCATTTGATTCGGGCCATTAGGCATTTTCTAGCGTAAACCCCTATCTCGAGTTTGTTCGGTAAATAATGTCCGATTTTAGAATAAACCTTTTTTAATGTTCTAACATAATTTGATATATAGAATGGAAAGGAAAGTCTCATAGAATGGAATGGCAAATACCATAGAATGGTATAGCAAATATCAGAGAATAGAGTGGCAAATCTCTATCTATAAAAGGCAGGATGTGTGTGTGTGTGTGTGTGTGTGTGTGTGTGTGTGTGTGTGTGTGTGTGTGTGTGTGTGTGTAACGAATGCACGGCCGTAATTTTCGACAGATTCTCACCAAAATTTACATGCACATGCTGCAAGTTAGCGGAAAGGCCAAGACCGACATTGCATTTCCCAACTCCCATCGATAGTGGAAATAATCGATTTTTCATGCTTCTACTGCAGTTTTCATGTAGTTTGCGGACATTTTCTACTGGCCAGAGTGAGAGCCTCTAGCTGGCTGTCACGGATAGGCAGGAAGATTCTATTGGTCAGCGTGGAAGCCAACAGCTGACTGACATGAATGTTAACTAGCATGCTAGCATGCAAAAAAATCGATAGCTGCATTCGTCACAAGTGGGAAAAATTTAAATCTGCATTGCACTTTACTCCAATTGGCTCATTCGCTTGCTTAAACTCAACATTTATTCTGATTCCGCAGAACTGGGTTGGGTGTGAAAAAGTATTTGTTGTTAACATTGTTTTTTCATTCGGTTTTTCCAGTTACGAGTCCTTTTTTAAAGCTGATCGTTTTGTGTTCATTTTGTTTAGTTCTTTTTTCGTAACAGATTTAATGTTTAGTATAGAGTTTAGAAAAAATTTTCAGTGTGAGATAGGCAACAAGTAAGGCATATAGCAACATCAGCACGGCAAGGGCACTTCTTTAAAGGCTAGGAAGGGCAAAAATATTTTAAGTCAAGTGATAGCGATTACTGTATGTGTCGTACGATTTTTTAATCAAGCACGGGCAACGCCGGGTCATGCTGCTAGTATAGAATAAAGTAGCATAATATTTACACAAAATATATTACTCGTTCCTTATTATGAAAGTGTACTCTTTCTATCAATTAGTTTCGGAATTTAAGTTACAATGTATATGTCGGAGTTAACTGCTCCTTAATTCCCTAATTGTTCACTAGGGGTCGCTCTCCCTACACTATAAATACTAGGCGATTTCTTTTCACTTTCCATTTCAGCGGACATAATTAAAAATGAGATATCTCTTATAGATCCTCGTTTTCGCCCACTTATGGGAAAACGCCATGAAAGACACATACCCGTACGTACGAACATTTAACAAAATACAAACACTTTACGTCCGCACACAAACACAAATGTTGATGTCTTTGTCACTTGTAAATTTGTTGTTTCATACATATACTTGTTGATATATATATATATATATATATATATATATATATATATATATATATATATATATATATATATATATATATATAAACTAACTGTCAGGGTTTCAATTCTCGGTAGTGGATGCGCACTGCTGATGAGTCCCAAATATAGGACGAAACGGCCGTCCAGTGCTTTCTGCATTCTGCTGAGATTTCTTTCAGACTCGATGAATTACTTAAATATAATTATCAAATCCTCCTAATAATTTCCATCTATGTATATCATTGCTTGAACCGGCTTCTAATGCTCTAGAGTGAGCGGCTTGGTGAGAGTAGTCGTGGCTCCAGGGGGCACAGTCCTATGGTTACAGAGAACTCAGTAGAGTTCCACCACGGAATATGTGAGTGAGCGGCGCTTTGTTGCAATCTCTTCGTCACCGAGGCCCAGTGGAACAGTTGGTATGATGTTTGCTTGACAACCTAACTGTCAGGTTTTCAATTCTGCTGATGAGTCCCAAATTTAGGACGAAATGGCCGTCTAGTGCTTTCTGTATTCCGTTGAGATTTCTATCAGACTCGACGAATTACTTATATATATATATATATATATATATATATATATATATATATATATATATATATATATATATATATGTATCAAGACATTTTTATGTTTATACAATCTTTTTATAGATACAAATATTTAAGTAAATGCTCTGTTTATAATAAACAGTATTAAACAACATTTACCGGCCTGAATGTCCGAGAAATTTTCATAGAAAATATTTGTCCTCCGACAGGAATCGAACCTGTATCCTATACGGTACCGGCATATAGACTGACGTATACAATACAGGTTCGATTCCGGTAAATGTTGTTTAATACTGTTTGTTATAAAGACAGAGCATTTACTTAAATATTTGTATCTATAAAAAGAATGTATAAACATAAAAATGTCTTAAAATAATTGTCGTACTTTATCCAATTCATTATATATATATATATATATATATATATATATATATATATATATATATATATATATATATATATATATACCCAAGTATAGGATTGGTGCATACGGAATAAATTCCAATAACAAACAATTACTATTCTTAAAAGAGTGCTCAATACAGAGTAGAGCAAATATAATTATTTATTCAAAAATTATAACCTAAACATGTTATAAGATCACTACAAAAATAGTCATTTTTTTTCAACACCTATAGCGGCTTATCAAGTGATGATTTTGAATGTAGAATAAAGGCTTTTAAAAGGTTCAAATTAAATAACCACCAGGACAATGTGTCAGAGAAATATCTCTGATAATTGTTGTCAGTAATTCAACAATATGTCAAGAAAATTAGCAAAGGGAAAGAAATTTTTAAAATGGCTTCCACATGAACTCTGTGAAAGTCAAAGAGTCCGACGTTTTGCGAATCATTCATTTTTGAACGAAAAGTAACTTATGATGAGAAATATATCCTTTATAAGAACTGTAAACAATCGGCTCATTGACAAAGCACCTGAAAACGAAATTGCACCAATATAAGTTTATGATGACTATGGTACTGGGTGAAATGCGCATTCAGTGGAACCAAACACGACAGGCACAAGTCAATCAATTCAGGAAAATGTTCGGTCGTATGTTACCAGGATAACATTGTAGAAGCACACGTCCTTGAGACACGAGACTTTGTCACATCCATCATATTCGTATGATCTGTTGTCTAGTGATTTAGACTTTTATCGTAATAGAATAAATAACCTTGTAACTCGATAGCAGAAATGTATAGATCCTCGGCGTCCATATTTTGATTGATTTAAAGACTGTTTAAATATATTAATTCGAGAATAAGAAATACTATTTCCGAACAACTTAATACACGATAATTTTATTGTGTTTTCACAGGTAGTGAAGGGGCAGAGAAGGGAGAGAACAATGTATTTGTGCATCCGTTTGGTAGAGAAAAAAAACTGCTTTCGAGATTCACTGCAAAATAATTCTTCTTGTGAAGAATTTTGTACGGACCCCATTGACACTATCCACTTATTCGTACTAAACAACCTTTAGTGTGCACGCTACAATAACATTCCTCCAAATCATCTTACAACAGTTCTACTAATTATTCTGCTAAAATGAAAAGCATTTATCGTGGCCATTCAATTCAACTGAAGTCTAAACTTTTGAAAAGGATAGAATATGTTTGCAACAAAATGGAATGAATTAAGGGCAAGGTGACATTGTCGTTTTCACAGCCAGCAAATCGATCGATGTACAAAACGAGATACAACGGGAAGCAACGAAAAATAAAAGGAATGTAATTTTAAAAAGATCTTGTACATTTGTTTGTAGTGATTAATTAAATCTTTTCAAATTCCCGCTGCTGTTTTCTACATTCGTTCTTCTGTGTCTTCTATTCTTTTCTCAGCGGTAAATGTCACAAAATTGAATATTCCTGTAAAATGTGTAAATTAAATTGCGTAAATGATTGGGTACAATACGATAAATGCAGTCAATATGGCTTCCTTTTTATTGTCTTTAGCTTGAATTAAGTTTTTTTTTTTTTTTTTTTTTGCAAGAAGCAGGAGTTTTCCGATCTTTTTTGTTGAAATATCCGAACAAAATGATTTCATATTACCGTTATTTTAGGAGTAATGTTTCTTAATATTGTATCCATTCAAGAGCAACTCGACAAATTGCTTCTAATATAGACACCCAAAACCTTATTCCAAAAAACGATTCAATGTCAAAGTATTTTAAATTCGAATTTGATTTGTACTATTAGTTATGCTTAACAGCTTTTTCCCAAGTGTTCAGACTACAAAAATTCAAGCGGGCTACTAGATTGACATCTAGGTCCCACCTTTTTACTACTGAAATATCTAAATTCAACCGAAATTTATACTCCAAAAATTTCTTTTCTTGAACTCCCAGTCTGTGGAACTCCCTTCCGTTAACACACTACCCTAATAAATAGAATCTTCAAAAATTTAAATGCAACGTCTTCTTTCTTTCTTCTTGAATCCCGTTCATACTTTGTTCTCTCCTCAATCCTCCCAATTCTCGGTCTTCTCTTTTATTTCAATCGCCTGCATGATAGTGGCATTTCCGCCTTGCTTGGGGTGAAATGATTTAAAAAAAAAATTGTCGAGTTATAGCTGTAATATAGATATACTGAAAATAATTTCAATATTTGAATGCTTTTTAAAATAAAAAAAGGGTTTTGCAAGTGGTTAAAAATTATGGTACATGCTACTGACTGATTAGGGCTATCATTTAGTTGACTATAAAAATGCAAAGAAAATTGGGAATAAATTAATTGTCCTTGGCGAAGAAATAATGCGTTTGTTACTGATTAAATAGTAGTATATTGTTATAGAAAGTAGTTATCTACCTTCTAGTAAAAAAATAATTCTGATGTCTAAAGGAGCCCTTGAGATTCACTTGGCAGTCAATTGGTGAGAATAATAAGTTGCAGCGTCCTAAAAAAATCCCCTTCTTCTGTCTTTTGCTCAATCCTCCCCATTCTCTGTCTTCTCTTTCACTTTCACTCCCTGTAAGCCACTGCTTACTAGTGATATCCCCGCCTTGCTTGGGGTGAAATTATTCAAAAGAATACTGATATTCATGCTTAAAGAATGATTCCATGTCGCCAATAATCTTTTCTCGTTTTTCTCTATACAGGATAGAGAAATGTCTGTCAGTTTTCAATTTCAGAAACTCGATATTTGAGAGAAAAAGGGCCACGAATATTCCAAAACCTTCTTCTTTCGTTTATAGCACTCACAGATTTATATACTGATGATACACAGTTTATGAATTAACCTCGAAACATTTAGATGATCAGTACCTGTCAGCTGGTATCGATCCTGACCTAGCTATAACAGCTCAATGGGGTACCAACTGGCTTTTAACTTTTAATATCTCTAAAACCAACCTAATAATTTCATTATCACCGATCGGGACCCTAAGAGAATCCTTCCCCGATCCCTACAATCTTAATCTGTTCAAGTCTAGAATCGACCATTATTTTCCTCACATATCCCTATAAGCTACGCCTCTTACTCTGTAATCCTCTAACGAAGAGGATCTTGTGACTTGCACAGGATGAACATCTTTATAAAAACAAGTAAGCTTTCTCCTAACACAATGAACGATTGCACTGTCTTTAAATGTCAACTGGGAGTCAAGTTTACTCCAGACCTCAACTGGATCAATTGCTGAAGAGGTTTGAAAAAAGTTTGACTCCTTTTATTTTCATCTATCGAGTATGCATGTCTACTAGGGCGGCTAACCAATTGTAGACGGCTGCTCAGGCACATTTTTGTTTCTTCAAAATTCACAAAGCATACCCGTGGTTTATACTGTAACTATTCTGAGCGAACCATTGATACAGTCTCGAGGAGAGAGCGGATTATCTAGCGGGATCAAACGTTTGAACAAGGCCAGCACAATCAAACCCTCAGTTACGGTGACTTAGGACTTCGTGATAGCACAAAAACCGACGGCTCCCAAAAAGTTGGGTATCATGATTAATATAACGAACTTCGCATATATGTAACCAAGGTTCACTTTGTCGGAAAGCTTATATACCACTCAAGAAAAAGAAGGCCTCTTATCATCATTACTATCGAAATTACATGATATCAATCCTCCTACATGACAGAGGAAGAAGTGACTTCAAACAGCAGAAATGCAGAAATGATGTTCTACAGGAGGACGCTGAGAATACCATAGACCGAAAATATGAGCACAGACGAAGTTTTAGAAAAAATAAACACAAAAATAACTCTTATACTTAACATCAGTAATAGTCAATTTAAATATCTAGAGCATATAATGAGAAAAGTAGGATTGGAAAATTTGATACTTAGAGGACAAATTGAAGGCAAGGGTGCAAAGAAAAACAACGTGTATCCTACATAGAGAGCTTGAGTAAATGGATGGCGGAACAAGTTTTAGGAGAGATAACAAAAAGACTTGTATTAAGAACTACGAAGTACAAGAAATTGTGGAGATCCAAGATCTGATCAAAATGGATGAAATTGAAACATTATAATCATCAGTAGGACGAAGAAAATCTTTACGCAGCCTTAGCCGTATCAGGGTTTACTGTGGTTTGCAATTCCTAACGTTACATTCAATAGAAATGGCAAAAGCGTTGGACCAACAACTCAAATTTTAAACTTATCGTGAATGTCTGGAAAAAGATTAAAAAACGATGTTACTCTATTTCAACTACACATAGATCAGTCCACATATACCTTACCCATTCATACTTGCTGAAGAATGAAGGTCAACCAACATGTGCAACATGCATTTAAGGTGAACTACATTTTAACTGTATGTGCTCACTTAGTACCTGTAAGACATAAAGAGTACCTGGAAAACAACGCGAGAAAACCATTTCAAACCGTCTACATAATGTCCTACATTCAAGAAATAGGTTTGTACCAACACATAAAACTTACAATTTATCCCACACATTAATACATCTTCACAGATGGAACAAAATACGAATATGAAACAGGATGTGTAGCAGTGCAGAACAAAATGTTTGGATTCACTATCCAACAGCAAATAATGACTCTTCTAGATCTGAAACCAAAATAAGATTTCAAAGAAATAACCAGGCAGAGTCGGCTACAAAATATACCTCGAATGGAATTCTTGATAACAGATTTAGTGTGCGAAATAGAGTTTCATTAAACAGAAATGATAGAAGCGTTTGACTCAGAACGCAAATAACAAGCTTCGTAAAATAAAACCAGCAGTGAATGAATGGAGACAGGTATTTGGAATTGGAAGAAAGCCGAGGCTAAATATAATCCACACACAACTCACTCATTTATACTCGCTCAATAATAAAGGTCAACCACCATGTACAACATGCCAAGCTGCATTCAAGGTCAAAGACATTTTAACTGAATGAACTCATTTCGCCTCTGTAAGACATAAACTCGACAAAGAAAACGAAACGAGAAAACTATTTGAAAATAGAGAAACCGTCAACATAAAAATAAGAACAAAATTGAAAATATGTCTATACGATTTAATATATTATTAAAAATAGGTTTATACCAAAATATATAATACCTACAATAGACCATCATGAAATTTATATCTATTAAACACACAGTTACCCTGAAAATATAAAATTATGTATAAAATATATGTATATTGAAGTTATAAAATTGCGTACAAAATAATATATATTTCAGAATTAAATAATAATATTAGTAAAATTAAACAGGTTCTTGGTGAATGGAGACATATGTCTAGAAAATGGAAGTAATGCTGACTTAGCTGCACATAGGCCACGGATACCTCACCCATTCGTACTCGCTGAAGAATGAAGATCAACCTGACATGTACAACGTGCCAAGCTGCAGTTACTATGAAACATTTTAACTGAATGTACTCACTTAGCATAAGACATAAATACTACAAAGAAACCAATATGAGAAAACTATTTGAAAATACATAAACCATCAACATAATGTCGTATAATGTAAATAAATAGGTTAATAGCAACACATATAACACCTATAGCAGATTATCTACAAAGTATATATCTATAAAACATTAAAAGTATACAATTTTCTACAAAATATATGTAATTAAAGCCATAAAACTGAATATAAAATATTTCTATTTTCGGTATTAAATAACAGACATATCATTAAATAAAAACATCCAACCAATCAATCAAAGGTTAAAATAAACTAGAGTCAAAAAGTTGAATAATGTGAATAGAAGGCATCGGAGGATGATATCAGATAAAGTCCATCTCAATTAGCTCCTCTTCGTAGCAAAAATGAATAGAAAATGAATCAAATGGACTGGAGAGGGTTAATAATTTGTGCTTCCATACTATTATGCTGTACAATACACACAACCTTCCAAGCATAGTGTTACTAATGTAGGAATCCATTACGAGATCTGATCAAAAAGCATCAGGTCTGCTTCTATAAGAAAACTACGACACATCGATTCTGCATTTAATCTCCTTCGAAATAGCCTCCTTCTGAAGACACACATTTTATCCAGCGTCGTTTCCACTGGCGATAGCATTACTGGAACTCCATTTTGGGTATAGTGAACAGGTGCCTCGTCGCATTCTCTTAGATTGCCTCGACGTTTTAAATCTTGTTCTTTTCAAGTGGGATTTGAATTTTGGAAAAGAGGAAAAAGTCGCAAGGGGCAATATGTGGGGAATATGGCAAGCATTTTAAGAATATGTTTGTAATGTCAAATGTAAAAACCGAGACTGAGAAAATGCGCATAACAACTAGAATAACTGAAAGTTTCTGTCTATATTTCTGACATGAGGTATTATGTATACTATTTACATTATTCGGACTATTGTCCTCATTTTTGTCGCCATATTTATTACAACATTTCGGCCTTTCAGTATCTGTCTATATTTCTGAGATGAGGTATTATGTACACTATTTACATTCTTCGAACTATTGTCCATTATAAACATCTTCTTAAAATGCTTGCCATTGGAGATAATTCTATTATAGCAAACAAAGACAAGGAAAATGTTATCTACAAAGTAAAGTTTAATATAATCAGTTATCGAATCTTTCACTTGTGACTAAAGTAAATTAAGCTTTCTTAGGAAATTATTCAACATACGAAGTCTGATCAAAAAATATCAGAACTGTTGCTATGGTAACGTAGTCAAAACGCTTGATTGTACACACTAATTTATAGCGTCTCAGCTCACTTCCGTTGTTTACAGCAGCGGTCGGAAGGAAACTGTGTATAGGGTGGTTGTCTCATCACACTACAGAGATGAACATGGCTTGTGCAGGAGTTACAAGAGGTTACTGAGAGTAAAAGAAAAAGTGAAGACAAAAGAGTAGTATTAAGGAGACAAAAGTGATGACTGACATTGCATTTACATTTTTAAAGATCATATTTGATAGTTAAAAAAGTGCAATAAGTTGCTGGTCAGTATTCACCATGCGGATGGCGCGCAAAAATGGTTTCTTAAGATTATTAATAGAAAACAATTTCGTTTTAGAAATTTTACATTACAAATAATAATAATAATAATAATAATAATAATAATGTCGTTAGAGAAAATAGTTGTTACCTAGCAGCAGGGGTGCACCGATTAATCGGTGAGTAATCGGTAATCGGTAATCGGCCTTATCGGTAAACTATCGCTTTGCCGATTAATCGGCCGATTATTTCTTTCCTATTAAATTTAAGCCATTTAAACAATGCTAAGAGAGTTATCAGATAGCTTTGACACATTAACACAGTAACTGCCAATTTAACTTGACATTTGTTAAGTGTCTGGCTGCTATTATGGCTTTTTGCCTTTTTTTTTTTGCTTTATTAAATGAAATTACAAAATACAAAGTACAATTTCCAATTCTTAAATGAATATAATTAAACAACGATAAGAAAAAAAGAAATTACAAACAAACTACAAATTCCAATTTTTAAGTGAATAACTATAAGCTGAAGTTCTGCTTCCACTGGAGCATGCTGCGGTAGTTACCTCTGCTTTGCACCTGCTGCTGCTCTACTTCCTCTTCTAATTCTTGCTGCCTGCCTCCTCTGCTCTCATAGTCTCATCAGTATGTAAAGTTGAATACTCTTAAGTTGTAATATAGAAACATTAGAGTTTCTCCATTGTCAGGACACAGCCTGTTCCTCATAGGTTCATACACATTACCACCTGTACTAAACAGCCATTATTTGTAGTAGCTGTCCAAATGTCTGTTGTCAAAGAAATGCTGCTAATTTCATCAAGAGACGATAGAATTTTTGTTTTTACTTTTGTAAATATATCTGAAATTATTTTTTCAGTGAAGTACTTTTTTGATGAATACTGTAATTTGGACAGAGTTTTGTAATAAGCCTATTAAATCCAGTGTCAGATGTTAGAGAATATCAACAGCAATTATTTCTCCTATCAGATAATGGATCTCTTGTGACCTGTGGTCATTAATATCCCAAATTTTCTTCTTGGCCAATATTGATTCTATAGTAGTTTTGGTGTTTCAATGGGGACCCGTAGTTGCTACTACTTGTTCCTGGAATGTCTGTCCCTGAACATTCATTGTTTCCTTTTCTTATCTGCAACTTTTGCTTCTTCTGAATGAACTTTTCTAAGATGGTTTAACATATTAGTCTTTGTAAAAGTTTTTACTGATTTGCCACCCCTTGATATGATGGCCTGACATAACTTGCAGACAGATGTATTCTTATTCTTGGGATTGACATCAAAAGATGAAACTGGTTGCCATAATGCTTGATGGTTGTTGTCAATATTTAATTAATTTTTTACGTATTTAAATTACTTATGTCTGATATCTAATTAATAATTTATCTCAATAAAATATGCATTATCTAAACCAGAAAAATAAAAATATATATGTAATAGTAGCACGGGTCCAAAAATGAGGAACAAGAGTATGACTGAGGAAGAATGCTTTATTTTCGTTTCGCACGTGGTCACAATTTACCGTACAATTCCTCAACGTGAAAACTGAAAGATAGAGTAATAATTTTCTTTGACAGTGATTTAAAGTACAAATTAATAATGTTAATTCGATAGGAAGCGAAAGGAGAGAAATTTTCCATATACTTACATTTGCCTCAAATTCAGACCAGTTGCAAAAGGCTACATGTTAGCAGCGCGCCATGCCTGTTATTTGAAAACATGGTGTAGACGGTGCATGTCTCTTCGGTGAATTTTCACCGGCAAGAAAAAAAGGGAGTTAACTTATCTTCGTTTACAATATAATTAAATTAATATTAGTACCATTTATGACAACAAAATTTGCTGATAAATCAGCATTAGAAAACCTGTTAATCGGTAATCGACCGATTATCAAAGGCCGATTAATCGGTAATCGGCCAATTTGCTTATCGGCGCATCCCTAACCAGCAGTGACCATCTGAGGTAAAATTTTAGCCTATTGTATTGAGCGTTCTTGCGGGTTACTTAACGTTCAGGGTATTAGAATCAGCAAACTGAATTCAAATTTCATCCACTCTATTGTGTTCATTTTTGCACAAATACACTAGAGAAAAGCATAAATTTATCTTACTCCAGCTATGGGTTAAATAGCAGCACATATACTCTGAGCCAATCATACAATTAACCCAGTGCATTTCATCCTGGGCATGGCGTTAAACTACATACGGCAGCAAGGGTAGATTGGATGTTTTAAGGAGCGTGGAACCACTTCTTAATTGCTGCTGTTCCCAAGGCCACCCTAACCCGGGCTGGTAGCATCTGTTAAGCTTCTAACAATACATCTGTATATAGAAAAATGACCAACAATACATATTTATAGTAAAATGGCCATCAATATATTTTATTGTAGTTGAAGCCATAAAATTGCGTTCAAAATATTTAGATTTCGGCATAAATAACCCATGGAGATGTTGATATACCGTTAAACAAAATCAAACGACCAGCATGAAAGAACTATTTCATTATATTAATCCATATTAATCCGTATAATATCCAACACTTTCTTAAAGAAATTAAACTGTATTCCAAAGTATAACTTCAACAAAACTACAACATAAAACACACATATCACCACCTCTCGTAATTATGTCCACACAAACATGTATATGCACAAAAGCTGAGTATCATCTACCATGGATTCAATTGTGAAAGCAGAATAACATATATCATATTTTTATTACTTCGAAGTTTCAAGAAAATTAAATTTCGGTATTAGATGACCCATAAAGGAGTTGACGTGCCGTTAAACAAATCAACCAATCAATTAAACCCTAAACCTGGTTTGGCACGGCGCTAGTAATGCCACTTGCTTCTGAAACCACAGTAGCAAAAAGAGTTTTTTATATTATTTTTCACCCCAAGAGACTCAACGTAGAAACCTACTGAGTTAGATTATAGTAAGGGCGTACAAGGAAGGTTTAAGTGGTGCATATTATGACTATATGGAGGATAGATAACGGTTGACCCTTGACTTCAAGAGGCTATCATAGTAGTGATCTGCTAAACATCCTCCCGGGAGTCTGAATGAGATTCTATGAACGCAAGAGGAGAAGGCGTGAAGGGCGGATCATGAAGATATATAGGAAAGGTAATGCTTCACCCTAGACTTCAAGAGGTTATGATTGTAGTGATCTGGGATGTATCTTTTCGAAAATCTGTTCCAGAAAAATATTCTGGGAAAAAAAGCTGTCCGATTGGAAATTACTCCTTACTAATGCAATAGATTGGAATGTTCATGAGCTGGACCAATATATGTGTCCTGTTAGTCCTGGCTGTGAAGGTTTCAAGTGGTGTAATTAAGGAATGTAGCTTGTCTGACCATTTGCCGTTGAAATAACAACAGAGTAATGAGCACCTTGTTGCGTGTCGTCTATGAGAAAGGGATCTTCAGATCACTAATATTTCCCATAAAAATAGAAATAAATTATCGAGAAGTTAGCTATGTTTCATCTTTGGTAAAGTGTTTGTAGGTTGGGAGTCAATAATTCACCACGCACACACATTTACTTCCAGGCTAAAAAGTGAAGATGGGGCAGAGACAGCCAAGGTATGGCAGCAATATTCAATATTTGGTCTGTTCTGATTCTTGTAACGATACAGCATGGCAGTGAGAGTCAGGTACTTTCTAGAGCGGTTCAAGGAACTGACTATTTTTCCAGTACCTATAACGACTTCCAGTTGCATTCGCTTTCCACTTGAGATAGAATAGACGCTCAAAGCAAAGACCTACATTGACAGTATTTAACAATTTCAACAATATTTCGGCAGTATGTTTTTTCTTTTTCTTCTTCCTCTTCTTCTTCTTCTTCTTCTTCTTATTATTATTATTATTGTCGAAATTACGTAATATCAGAGATTCTACATAGTAGTGTACGAGAGGAGACCCAAAAGTAACAGGGATTGTGTCATATAATTTTATTAATTTATTGTTTGTCTATATTTCTGAGATGAGCTATTATGTACAGTATTTACATTAGTCGGAATATTGTCCTCATATTTGTCGCCATATTTGTCACAACGTTTCAGCCGTTGTACGCTCCGACCTTCTTCAGGTGGTTGGAATTTCGAACTGAACCCTTTATTTCGATCACTGGGGTAGACTGTTCTAGTTCCACGTGCCATATTTGATGGATGTCAGTTATCTCCTGCTAATTTTCCCTCTGAAATTTCTCCACTGTCTTAACCGGGTATTGAACTCACACTCTTTGGGTCTGTCACTGGATCTAACCAACGCCTTTATCCACTGTGCCATGGCAGTCTACCCCAGTGATCGAAATAAAGGGTTCAGTTCGAAATTCCAAACACCTGAAGAAGGCCGGAGCGTACAACGGCCGAAACGTTGTGACAAATATGGCGACAAAGATGAGGACAATAGTCTGACTAATGTAAATACTGTAATTTATTGTTGCATGTTTATATTCTTATCACCTTCTTTGAAGCAATGCACCGGTCCAGGTTTTTTTCATTGTTCAAACTGGTTCTGGAACTCTTGTGAAGTTATGTTTCTTAATGACTCCATTGTTTTCTTCTTAACCTCTTCCGCATCTTCAAAACGTATTCCTTTGAGGACTTTCTTCATTCGGGGGAACAAAAAAAAAGTCGCTGGGGCGATATCGGGTGAATAGGGAGGGTGGGGAAGTGGGGTCATGCCATTCTTGGTCAGAAACTGTCTCACACTCAAGGTGGAGTGCGCTGGCGCATTGTCGTGATGCAACCACCACCTTCTACAGGTCCACAGATCAGGGCATTTTCGTCTCGCCTTGTCTCACAAATATTTCAGGACTTCCAAGAAAATGCCTGGTTCACAATACGACCAGGAGGAACAAATTCTTTGTGGAGAATTCCTTTCACATCAAAGAAACAAATCATGATTCGTCTTGACATTGGACTTCACTTGACGCGTTTTTTGGTGAGGGTCGTGGTGACGTTGGATTCTTCCACTGACTTGATTGCTGGTTCATTTCTGGGTCGTAACCATAGCACCAGCTTTCGTCACCAATGATGACCTTCAAAAAAAGGTCTGGATCAATTTCTAACTGTTCTTTTAGTTTACGACAGGCATCCATTCGTGACTGCTTTTGATCATCCGTGAGCAAGCAAGGCACCATTTTCGCTGCAACTCTTTTCATTCTCAATTCTTCAGTTAAAATTCGTTGACATGAACTCCAAGACACACCAGTCAAATCAACGAGTTCGTCAATTGTTCGGCGACGGTCTTTCAAGATCATTTTATGAATTTTCATGATGCTTCCAACTGTTCTGGAGGTTGAAGGTCGCACTAACGAGGCTGGTCTTCCAGAGACATTTGACCATTCCTAAAGCATGCAAACCACTCATAAACTTATTTGTTTTTTTTTACTCATGGCACCATTCTTGTAAGCTGTTTCCTGCATGACAACTGTTTCGACTGCTGTTTTTCCCAGCAAAAAAAAAGAATTTCACAGCAGCACGCTGCCCCTTCCTTTCAGCCATGGTAAAAATAGACGAAAGGCGTGAAGCACTTCAAAACAAATGTGAACCACGGAGTTGTACGTCTTCCCACGATGACACCGGTTAGCACACTGATGCCTGAGGGTTGCCTCAAGTGGCACCTAGCGGTGGAAGCCTGAACTACTACGGGCTTGTCACACAGAAAACATTTCCAGTTACTTTTAAGTTCCCCTAGTATGTTGGACAACCTCCTCAGATGTTATGAAGAGACGGTGGTTCTACAGGAGGATGTTGATAATACCATGAACCAAATATATGAGCAAAGACGTAGTTTTAGAGAAAATGAAAATAGAAAGGACCCTTACACATGACATCAGAAAGTGAAATTTCTAGGCAATATAATGAGGAAAGAGGGCTTGGAAATTTTGATACGCGCAGGACAGGTTGAATGCCGCAGGAGCAAAGAGAAGCAATACATAAGCTAGATAGCAAACCTGAGTAAATAAATGGCAGAACAGGGTTTCTAAGAGGGAACAAAAAGCCAAAGTGCAGGAAATTGTGAGAGCCAAGAACGCCAACTTCGTAAAGGGACACGGCATATACAAGAAGAATACGAAAAGGATGATCAAAAAAATTATGATTGCCTTTTTGATTGAAGTCTTATAATTTTTTGTTTATTTTTTAATCTTTTGTGAGTTGCCTTAAACCAGCTCGTATAGAGGTTTTGAAGAGAGCAAAATAATTTAAATAGATCCTTTTTGCTTTTAAAGAATGACATTGTTGTTAAGGTGGAAATTAAAAAGAAGAATAAGAAAGAAAATGCGTCTTTTTCTCTTCGGATTTTCTGGAAAAGCTGGAATGAAAAATCGGACTAGTAAAATGACAGAAAGAAAAAAATACGTTAGAAAGGCTAATTTTTATGGGGAAAAACTGACAGTAAAGTGACAATTGTAGCGGTGACGATAATGATATAAAATTACGCAGAATGGTATGAACGAAGATAGATAGATAGATAGATAGATAGATAGATAGATAGATATGAAGTGCTTCAGATAGATATGAAGTGCTTCACAGAGATAGATAGATAGATAGATATGAAATGCTTCAGATAGATATGAAGTGCTTCACATAGATAGATAGATAGATAGATAGATATGAAGTGCTTCACATAGATATGAAGTGCTTCACATAAATAGATAGATAGATAGATAGATATGAAGTGCTTCAGATAGATATGAAGTGCTTCACATAGATAGATAGATAGATAGATATGAAGTGCTTCAGATAGATATGAAGTGCTTCACATAGATAGATAGATAGATAGATATGAAGTGCTTCACATAGATAGATAGATAGATAGATAGATATGAAGTGCTTCACATAGATATGAAGTGCTTCACATAGATATGAAGTGTTTCACATAGATAGATAGATAGATAGATAGATAGATAGATAATGAAGTGCTTCAGATAGATATGAAGTGCTTCACATAGATAGATAGATAGATAGATAGATAGATAGATAGATATGAAGTGCTTCAGATAGATATGAAGTGCTTCACAGAGATAGATAGATAGATAGATAGATAGATATGAAGTGCTTCAGATCGATATGAAGTGCTTCACATAGATAGATAGATAGATAGATAGATAGATAGATAGATAGATAGATAGATAGATATGAAGAGGTTCAGATAGATGTGAACAGACTAAGAATATAATTTTGTACTAGACGAAGCTAAAACTTGTGAGTAGACTGACAGTTCCTGCAAATCTAACGAATGGTTACCAGATTTAAGATTCACCGCCAAATCCAAATGCCGTCATCCTGTCTCTAATTCAGGGATTTTATATTGGTCAATATCGATTGCTAGGGATCGATGAGGCATTTGAGAAGGTCAAATATCACTCGGAGGTTTAATGTAGGCTGATGCAGTTTGGACGTCAAATACTGATTCGGATAATCTTGCAAATGGAAAGGCAAGATTTAACTCAATTGGGCCTCTGTAAGTGTTTGTCCGAGACAAATTCTTACATCTTCGACATTAACATAATCTGAATGAAGCCATTTTGCAAACAAATATTAGCACTCTATTCAAATGTGTCCATGCAGATCCCGTCCCCTTTAGCAATGTTCAACAATGAAGAAAACTTTAGGGTGAGTTTATTATCTATTCCATACTATAAAACACAGAATGACTTTATATATTTATCGGTTGCGCGACCTGATCTCCTCGACTAAATAATGAATGATTCTGTTGATCTTTATGACATGCGTTATTATTTGGCACCAATAAATGAGCATGATCTCAGGTCTATTAATAGCATTTGATTTCTTTTGTGACGTCCCCCGGGTGTCGCTGCGCCAAATGTGATGTCTGCCTGGCTGCGTCCGTCGTGCTATCCTGTCCTGTGACGACCAACTGGCTAATATTGGTCGCGGCACCAAATGTGACGTTCTAACCTTTTGGTGATTCGGATGGGAATCTGGTTAGATTCGGTATCAGCTTTGTCGTTCCCAGCTCACCTCCAACGACTGGTTACCGAAGTAACTGTTTTGATTTCCAGTCTAACCTACCCACGTTGTGATTTGATCTTAGGCAGACGAAATCAATCAGTCGCCGGGCCGTAATGCAAGCCGAGTTCGATCAAGTGCAACACCGCACAAGTATCTGTAAAAGAAAAGAAAATAATAACTCGAAAAGTTCAAATGTGTTAAAAAAGGATAACAATATTTTATATCTGGTTGCTGAATACAGGACTGCGTCTTTCTCCCAAACCCGCTATATGGATTCGTGACACTTTGTGTTTGTTAGGCGAGTCTTAACATCTTGAGTTGTTTGTTCTTTAAGAAACTGGTTCTTGGTGTATCTTCAGGCGATATTCGTAAAACTTGTTTTGATGGTATGAGTCTAAGTCGTTCTTCAAAAATAAATTGTTCTTAGCTAGAAGTTGAGGTCGTGATGCCTGGAATCTTTCAAGTCGAGGCAGGTGCAACTCCAACTGCAAACTTCACTCAACTGCCTCTCAACTGGAACTTGAACTGGTACTGCTTTTCACTCGCTGCGACTCTGCTTATATGGACACCGACCAAAACCGGGGTGGGCCTGTCGGTGTTTGAGGTTCCTTGATAATTCGAAATCCACAATCCACTTCTTTGTTTTCGGCCAGGAAAATTTATTATTTTCCATTTTTGGAAGTCTTTCGTCTTCTCACCTTCTTCTGTTCTCATATTGGTATCTCACCATACCCTCAGAGGGTGTCAACGGGTTTCCCCTCTCTCTCACAGTGGCATCTCACACCTATCCCTTCAGGGGGCGCAACAGGTCTCCTTCACATGATTACCTCCCCATAACGCTCATGCCACCAGCCAGCCAATGGGCGCTCAGCGGCGTGGGTGTGGACAGACTAGCCTGGGTTTAAAAAAAATCTTGCTCAAAGAAAAAAAAAATTATCTTCGTTTTTCTTTCTTTTTTTCTTTTTCTTTTCTTTCTCTTTCTTTCCTTCTGTCCGACAACAAACCTTAGACTCTTAGTCAAATGTCACTTGGACTTTATCACCCTGGGCCTTCGCCAAACAAGTGGGTGGTCAGTTGGACGTATTTGCATTCTGTTGCTAATTAACTGTTCTGATAAAATAATTTCGCTATCATAGCCATCCCTGACAATAAACAGGTGTTTTTTTCCCAAATGACATGGAGGTGGTTCCACGGACATTTTGGTTTCGGTCAGTACGTGCTTAATTAATTTCTATTTCCCAGTTTCTGTTTTGTAGGGGCCTCGGCCAGCCTGAAATTTTCATTATCGTTGTCATAAATTAATTTAAATCCGACACATCCGCGACCCTACTTTCCTCGCTAATGAGAATAAAAACCCTTAGCACTTTTCTCTATTAGAAAAAAGATAACATCGCTTAGTGTCCTTTTCATGATGGCTTCTTATCCCCTAAATTTAATTCTCGCCTTTCTTTTTTTTCTTTCTTTCTAGCGACGTAAATAGTGTTTACCCTTTTGTTTCATGTTCCTTTTGATATTTTTTTTTTACTTTTAATGATACAAAACGAAGAATTTCTTGACATTTTTACAACAAAATTAATTATATAAATAAAAATATAACAAATGTAATTCAAAAATTATTTCAATTAGAAAAACCCGGGAACATTTCACGGGTTTCCTATTTTAACATTTTGATGCTGATGATAAAATAAGCTCATGGCAAGTTCTACGATTATAAAATATCTATAGAAATTCCGCCGTCGCGTCGTTAAATATTTGAGCTTAACAAGTTTAACAAAAATATTGCAATAACAATCATAAGTATGAAAAATTTCTCAGAGTTAACCTGTCGAAAATGACAATATTTATATATGTAAAAGGCAATAGGAAAGCTTTAAAGGTAGCCAACACATTTCGTCCAATGTGGACTTTTCCAAGACAAAAAACGAAATGAATTTATTAAACAAAGTAATTAATAATAACAAAAACAAAATGTCCTTAGCAACTGGAAGAATTTAGAGAACGCTATTTTCATACTGTTAACTAAAAATTACGTCAATTACTGTCACGTGTGGAGATATTGTTAGTATTGCTGTATTGAAAATGGTTGAGTCCGTCTGTCCTAGTTCCATTAAGCATGGCACGTGAAACTAGAACAGTCTACCCCAGTGAGCGAAATAAAGGGTTCAGTTCGACATTCCAACCACCTGAAGAAGGCCAGAGCGTACAATATGGCGACAAAGATGAGGACAATAGTCCGAATAATGTAAATAATGTAAATATTTTTGTTAATTTTTTCCGTATTTCGGAACATTTTCATGGTTTCCGTGGAAAGTTCAATATAAAATGTAAAATGTCAGAGTACTTCCAGCTTCCATATGACATTATCAAAGTTTTTTTTTTTTTTGTGCTATTTTGGTTTCCTCATTTTCCACATATCGCGTTTTCACACGTCGTGTCGAATTTTTAAAGTATAATATGTGTCTGTTTATATTGTCGTGAAATTTCTTCATGAAATATATATAGAATGTTTGTTCAGAAATTTGAGATTTTCCTATGGTAAAGTTATTTGTTTTTATGCTTAATGTATCTGTTATTTATAGTCCTTTTTAAACAGTTTATAGGATATCATATTTTTGTGTTATTGCTAAGGATTTTTCGGATCTATCAGATAAATGGCAAGTTAACCGGTGCGATACAGTAGTCGTTGTGCAAAAAAAGGTTAGTTTTTTCTTGTTATTATTATTAATAAACAAGTAATTAATTTAAACAAGTTTTGATAATTTGAACAAATTTTTTCCGATTCAGCCGACAATGTTTGCCTACTTTTTATGTTATTTGTTAATTTTTTTAAATTTTCGAATAAGTTGTTTTACAGAGACATGTTAAATGTAATTAAATACACCAGTTTTCAATTTTCTATCGCATTGGGTGATTACACCCAGGAGTATCTAAATAATCTTTATTGTTTCTTTTGTTTAAAGCTAACGAATCAGTAGAATTAACATGGCTGAATCAGTGGAAAGACAGGACACATTCAGTGCAAGAATTGCAGAAAACCTTAATATCTCTCTTGCTACATTGAATACCAGCATCATCTAATTTAGAAAATAAAAAAGAACATGTTCCGGGCGTCCTGGGTCTTTGTCTGTGGGAGCAACACAGGTGAGATGGCTTTAGACATAGCTGTGGCTATCGATTTGAGTCACAGAACAGCTGAGAGGTATGAACATAAAATTTTAGTGTTATTATTAAGGATCGTTGATTCGTACTGGACTGTCACAATGAATGCATCCATTAATGCTTAGTCGATTCTCCTAGAGCACCATCACCCTGTCAGGCATTGGCTATGCTCAACTAACCCAGCATTATTGAAAGATAGGAATGGGCTAACAGTATGTTTAAGAAGTGTCTGAACCTTTGCTTGGATGAAGGAACCTTTGCTCAATTTTCTTCCAGTGAACGTATCTAAGTCTGGACAAAGCCCAATCAGGAATTTTGATGGGTTTTTGGAGATGGCTGAGGAGTGATCTGGATCACTAGTCACTTGGCCTTGGTAGAATGCACTGACGAAATGAATGCTGCAAAATGTATATTGCCCTTTCGGGAATGACTTCTCACCCATCTTTTCCAGATATCATATAATATTGTATGTATAAAATAGAAGACAATAAGTGAGGGTTAAGTCTTATTTGCAAAACAGCTACAGAGTTTGCTGGAAATATATCGTATTTCTAAAATACATGAATGTTGCTGCTCAAAAATCCAACGAAAACGGGGAAACGGGGAGAGAATACGACTGCGGAGTTGCCTTTTCATTGGCCCGAGAATTGACAAAACAGTGTAAAGGTAAGATTTCCAAGTAAAAAAAATAAATTTTCATTGAGAATGTTTGCCTCGTAGAAACATGAGGGTCTTCAACTGCTAAGATTCGATTTACACTCACTTTTCTCTCTCCATCACTGTCAAGTAGTCGGCAAAATTAGCCTACTAGGGAAATAGCTAATAGACTATATGCATTGTGATATTTAATACTACAAAAATACTTTCTCCTGGTGAAAAGATGACTGATTTGATTTACAATAAGAGAGAGATACGTTGTAACTTTACTGTAAATACCTGAAGACAGGCCGTAGAGTCCAACGTAACAAGATAAACGACACGCCTACTACGGAATAACGACATAAGAACACGGCCAAAAACACCAGATATTTCTTGCATGGCGGCACCATGTCATGCTGCAAAAGTTGCTGAAACAAAATAGAGTTCGAGTTCTACTATAAGCAAATCAATCCTCGGACATGAACCCTATTGAAGATGTCTGGGCTTTATAGGCAGTTCATGACGTAGGAAATGGGGAAAACTTACTTCCTGTGACGAATTCCTTCCACTTGGGTAAAAATTCCTCAGGCGTAACTTACAGAGCTCGTCAGTTCTATTCTTGACAGAGTGATGGAGCTTTTTAGAGCATCGACTGAGCATTAAATAATATTTTTCCAAAACTCTAATTCCTTCATTTCCCTTGGTGTTTTTTATTTTTATATATATATATATATATTTGAATATCCAAATCAAAATTACGGATACTGTCAAAAGTTCACATTTTTTTTTTTTCGTTTATGCTCAAGTAATTTCAACCGCCTCAGTCATTTTCAAGAACTCTGTGTTTTCAGGATGGGAGACAATTTCTGGTTAGCAAATTATTGCTTTTAAACAAAAAAATTCCATTGATTTTTCTCGAACGATCAGATCTGCTCGAAGTTCATCTAAACAGACGCTTCATCTGTAGCTAAATCTTATAGCACGACAGGCTAAATGACGGTTCCGTGTAGGATACAGGTTCGATTCTTGTCAGAGGACACGCATTTTCTATTAAATTAGATATTCAAGCCGGTAAATGTTGTTAATATTGTTTATTGTAAATGGAGCATTTACTGAAATATGTGTATTTATAAAAAAATAATGTGTAAAAAAAATATACATACATAAAGAATTAATTAATTTTATTCATTAATCCGTCATATTTTTGCCACTTTAAGAGTTATTTTTAATGGGTGCCCATACTTCGGAACTAAGCATGTTTCGATTTACCAATAAAATCACACATTACTCGTTCAGATTTCTTCGAAAATCTTAATTGCTCAGTTTTATATTCAAAATGTAATAAAAAAAACAATTTCTAAAAAATTAATAGATTTCTGTTTATTAATCCGGCATATTTTTTTATTTAAATTTACTTTATTTTCGATTTCTTCAATGTTTCAGTCGCGTAAACGAAATAAAGTACTATTTAAAAATAGACTGCTCATCTACACAAATATGAGTATCCACTAAAAATAAGGTTTAAAGTTATATATATATATGTGTGTGTGTTTGTGTGTGTATGTGTGTGTGTGTGTGTGTACATATATATATATATATATATATATATATATATATATATATATATATATATATATATTCAGTGAAAACAGACAAATTTAAGGGTCCATTGGTTATAATTTATATCACCAGGGAATTTCCTTTTCTTTGGCTCATCAGAACACACCTACAATATAATTTATTTCCCCAGGGAATATATATGTATATATATATACTACAGGCAGAAAATTTAGGAAGACCTGTATTTCTTCTAAAAAAAAAACATTAAAATTAGATATTTTTGTATAGTTTAAAAGTAAAATTTCACCAACGACAGTGTTTTTGGTTGTAGTTTAACAAAAACACATTTAACTATAAAAGATTGTCATACAACAACATGATATTTTGTTTACTTCAATAAGGTCACCACCTGCCTTTAGAAATTATTGGCATTCTTTCCAACAGTTTTTAAAATAAAAAGTAGATGGCAGACCTCTCCAAGCATTCTTCAAGCACTGAAAAAGCTCCCTCTCACACTTTGGGTATTCTCTTTGAAATCTCATATCCAATTCATCCAATCCTAATTCCACGTGGGAGATGTCAGTAGATTTATGCTACCAAGTTATAATTTCCAAAAGGTTGTTTTTTGTTTTTGTTTTTTGTTTCGAGTTAATTTTGACATAATTTAGAAGAGTGTTTTAGATCGTTGTCTTGTTGAAAGGAGATTTTTTCTCAATTATGGGTTAACCAGATTGTATAGTATGTATTTGCAAAATCGAATGATATTACTATTTTTTCATGATTCCCTTGATCTGAATCAAACATCCCCACTCGATAACAAAACCACCACTATGCTTAACTTTGGAATCGTACATTCATTATTCACTCTTTCTCAAATTCAAATCTGGATTGATCTGTCCACAATATATTTTGACAATGTTCAGTTCTTAAGCATTTTACCATGACAGTATTTTCTGCTTATTCTCCTTCCGTGACACGTGTTTCTTGATGGCTATTCTTCAAACTGAGCCCCGCCCTTCTAAGTCGATTTTTCATGGTTCTAGCCGATTCTGACTTCTGTCGAGAGGAATTAAGGTCAACTGTCAACATTGGTGCAGTTTTCATTCTGTTTCTTTTGTTCTCAATAATCACGTGTTTATTTTCAACAGCAGATGTCACTTTTGACGCCAGTTTCTGACTATCTCACAAATATTCAACCCCATGTCAAGTAATCTTCAACTTCTTGGCAATTTGTCTTTGAAAGTAACCTTCTTTGAATAAAATTTTAATTTGTTCTCTCAGCTCAATTCTTAGTTGATTTGCCATTTTTTGTAAATTACTTCAAAATTAAATAAATAAATAAATTATAGAAATCTGCCTTATAGGAAATATCTATTAAATTTCTTCAAGCAGAAACATCTACATATGTTTTGTTTACAAGATTCGTCAGCACTGAGTTAACATTTAATTTAGTTAAAAAATTGATAATCACAAAGATCTAATCTAGGGTTAATGATGAAAACAAAATATAATATTTTTAATACAAAATATTCATGATTTAGCAAAATGAATTGTAGACAGACGAATCCAAATGTGAACGTTTTGGCAGTCAGAGGATCCTAGAGAAAGATAGAATTAAAAGAAAATGCACAATAGTTACCGAAATTTTCATTTGCTTCAAAAAAAGGACAAAATTTATTTTAAAGTGCTTTTAAAGAAATGCAGGTTGGCCCTAAACTTTTTGCTTATCATATATATATATATATATATATATATATATACCGAGTGTAACAGCAAATTTGTCCAAATCGTTTAACAGTATGGGATAAATGTCCATTCCACAAAATGCTTAATATCTAAAACAAAACACTAAACTATTTGAGTTTCCTTTTTTCCATGTTTTTAGATAAGACGTTTAGCCATCTTGACACCATTTGTTGTACGAATCACAAAAAATTCCCTTTGAGTTTTTCAGCTTCAAACAGAACAGGTTAAAATCGTTTTATGTCAGCCCCACTATGTCTTCCCAACTGAGCAATGGTGATATGAAAAAGTTCATTCAGTCCTTCAGTAATGATACCAGTATTCATAATCTGCCTTCCATCTTCAAATTTCATTCAAAAACCATCAAGAGAATGGTGAATAAGTTTTAAAAGAGGGAAGAGTAGAAAGGAAATCTTGATAACAACAGGAGGTCAAAACAACAACAGGGGTCATCATTTCACCTTAGAACAAAATACATTCTTATTGTTCTAAGTAGAGTCCAATAGTTTTATAAGAATATCGGAGAATTCCAGTAAGATATCTTTAATCATTTTTAAGATACAAGGTCCCAACCAGAGATAATTTCAAAGTTTAATCTAACAGTTGAACAATTTTGCTGTGAGACGATTTGGACAGTTTTGCTGTCACATCCGATATATATATATATATATATATATATATATAATAATCCACAGACTGTTTCGCTGTATCACAGCTCATCATTGTGTTCAGACAGCCGGTTGCTTCTAGCTAGGATCGAAACCCGATTGAAGTGGTGTCAATCGGGATTCTAACACTAAGCCGTTGGCACACGACAGGGATGAAGGTGATCTCAAACGTATTTATTTTTCGATAAAAAAACAGTGACTAAGAGAACTCGATTCGATTTACCGAAGAGTCTTGCATTATTTGCCGTAGTAGTCATTGTTTACAAACCGACACTTCCTCCCCAGAAAGCTATATATATATATATATATATATATATATATATATATATATATATATATATATATATATATATATATATATTAAGTCATTTAATCTTAACGAAAGAAATCGAATTTTCCTTGTGTAATGACGCCTTCAAATGACACCTATTGCAAAATCACATTATCATCCCAGCTTCCACGTTTCAAGTGTTTGCAATCTAATTTTCAGCATTCCCAACAGTCGCTTTGTCTCGTTCCCTTTAATCTCACCCACAGTGTTTCATCGGCAATTATATCCAAATGTCACAGGCCGCTAAATTTGAAGTATGAGGCTGCTGAAAAACTTTAATGATGCTAGGCATAAAGGATCTCATTTACACATCACTGTGAAAGCGACAGTCACTGTTTACATAAGCCTACTCATTGGTATCTTACCACCGGTTGAGTAACTCCCAAAGAGTGCGTCTTCTGGAGCATGTGCAGTAATGTCCACATGTGTCAGGTTTCATAATACATCAAGGTCGCGCTAACGTTTCTCAGAATATTCAATATGTCCGTATTCGCTTTGGGAAGATCGTGTGTTTTTTCTAGATTGATTCGTTTTCTACGGTTTATCAACCCTATGCAGGTTATTTAAACCATAAATTATTATTATATTGTAAGAAATTTTTAAATAATGCTTTAGTAATACATGTCTTACTAATCAACCCATAGCTGAGTGAAGACTTGAATTCATAACTTCCCCAAGGTTATTTGCGAATATGAATATAACGAACTCAATGAGGTCTAGAACTCGGCTCTCCGATTAACCATTCGGATCAATTATCCCTTACACCATCCGCACATCCACAGTCCCAAGTATTCCCAAGCGGTCTCACATCTAGAGACCGTGTGTGTCTGCCTTTGTGCGTACATCTGTGTGTTTATGTATATATGGTACAGAAATCTCATTGTACGCTTATATATGGTTAGCTGTTTGTTTCTGCGTGTGCTCGTCTGCTAGAATGGTTACCTACTTCTGATGTGAATGCCAGCTGACACCTCTTTAGTAACCTCATATCAAACCTGAGGATTTTAAACAAGCTAAATGTCACAGTAGAAGCTTTACAGTAAGGCATGAACTCTTGCCAATTGGTCTGTATGGAGAAGAAAGTAATTTTGTACTATTTATTTGAACAGAAACTACCATTAATACAGAGAGCATTTATAAACGTAAAAGACAATAGGAAAATTGTAATAGTTGCCGACGCGTTTCGTCCAATCTGGACTTTCTCAAGGAAAAAACGAAATGAATTTATTAAACAAAGTAACTAATAATAACAAAAACAAAATGTCCTTAGCAACTGGAAGAATTTAGAGAAACGCTATTTTCATAATGTTAACTGAAAATTACGTCAATTACTGTCACGTGTGGAGATATTGTTATTATTGCTGGGTTGACGGCTTCAACCATTTTCTTTTGATTTCACGATATTGTTCTGTACGTTGGTTTGGGAGAGTAGTAATTCTGTTAAGAAGGGTGAAATAGGCGAAACAGTCCACATTGGACGAAACGCGTCGGCAGCTATTATAGTTTTCCTATTGTCTTTTACATTTATAAATATGGTCTTTTTCTACAGGTTAACTCTGAGAAATTTTTCACAGAGAGCATTATAACACAGTTGGATCGAGCAGGTTTTCAGCTACAAAAAATATTTTTCCACCACTATTCTGCCTTTTTCGATGAACATCTTTCAATTGCGTAGATTGAGTTTTATAGGGTCGCCCAGAACGTGTTTTTCCCAAATCTATATACTGAGGTACATTAATCACAGGCTGTGCTCACATTCACCTTTTGGTCTCCATAAACGTTGTCACGTATCGATGAATGTCAAAGTGAGCAAACTTTGTCAGGATTACCGTAATTATTTCCCTTGCTTGAAAAACATTATATTTCAAATCATATCTTTGCTTTCATTTTCCATGTCAACTCGACAGGAGTCTCCAATCAAGTGACAAAATCAATTTCTGTTTTTTCTTTTCATCAGGGCTACATCTGGCTTATTTTGTTCTATAGTTTATCAAAGTCTTTATCGGAATGTCTTACAGAATTTTCGATTTGTTCTTTTCCAGCATTTCGTTCTCTTTTATAATCACATGGTCATAATATTTATCACTTTAATCAATTCAAACCCGCAATTTATTACACATCTTCAATTAATGACCGCAAATTTATCATTCCTCCATTTCTTATATTCATTCTGAGCCATGCTCTTGCATTCAGATACAGTATGACCGATAGTCTCATTTATCAGTTTCCATCTTCAAATAATCTTTTCTAGTCTATGTCCCCGTTGCCATCTCATCCATTTTCTCGATTCGCTTTCTTTCGAAAACTGAATCAATTCTCCTGTCCATTAATTTGTTTTTACTTTTCATTGTAAATTCAGTTTTTGCTTTTTCGGACCCAAGTGTTCCACCAATTAAGCTTCCCGATTTTATCTCGATTAATAATTGATCTGCTCTTAGACAAGCAATATGGCTTCCGCTTTGCCCGATCTACAGCTGATGTGCTTACGGCCATCACTGAAACTGTCTACCAAGCTCTTCAAAATAACGGGGAAGCTCGTGCCGTAGCCCTAGACATCTCCAAAACGTTTGATAGGGTTTGGCATGCCGGCCTTCTTCGCAAGCTCCAGGGTTATGGCATTACGGGTCGATTGTTTGACCTAATACAATCATTCCTGTCAAACCGAGAATTGAAGGTCGTTCTCAACGGATTCTCCTTCAGTTCCTATACCACGAACGCAGGTGTTCCTCGAGGCTCCATCCTAGGCCCCACTCTATTCCTTATCTACATAAATGACCTTCCTGACGCCATAAATTCCCAAGTTGGCATCTACGCGGATGACACCACAATTTACTCCTGCCTCAAAAACAAACTTAGTGTAACTGACAAAACTAACCTGGCCGTGCGTCTCAAAAAGCACCTCCAATCGGTTGTGAACTGGGGCAGGAACTGGCTAGTCAACTTTAATGCTTCAAAGACAAAACTGCTCTCTATTAATCACCAGAGACCCTTCCCTGTCCTCCATTAGAATGTCTGACGCTCAACTTCTCGGAGCACCTCTCTGCGGCTGCTCAGTCTCACGTTGACTGCTGACCTGAGATGGAATAATACATTGAGTCAATTGCTTCGTCCACCGCAAGGAAATTGGCTCCCTGTGCCGCACCAGGAAATTTTTCTCCCCGGAATCGATCCTCCAGATCTACAAATCAACAATTCGCCCTTGCATAGAGTATTGCTGCCATATATGGTCTGTTGCCCCTTCTGTTTGCCTCGGGGTTCTTGATAGGCTCCAGAGGCAAATATGCAATATAATTGGGCCTGCTTTGGCATTTCGTCTACAGTCACTTTCTCACAGACGCGCCGTCGCCTCTCTCTGTTTTACAAATACTTTCATGGCAATTGCTCCGAGGAGCTGCATTCGCTGGTTCCCAGACTTCATGAGTTCAAGCGACCTACGAGGCTGGCATCCCGCTCTCACCCTTTCACTGTCGAAACTCCTAAATGTAGCCGTCTCTTCTACTCCAATAGCTTCATGTCTCGCACCTCTCGCCTGTGGAACTCCCTTCTCTATTCCAGTTTCCCTGAGAGCTATAATCTCCAGCTATTCAAATGTAAAGTCAATCGACATCTCCAATTGCCTTGATCTATCCACTACCCATCTCCTCATCCTTTCTTCTATCACTCCTATCTGGTTTTGCTCCAAATTTTCTGTAACCCATTGCGTCCTAGTGGCTTCTCGCCTTGGTTGGTGAAACGCTTAAAAAAAATTCTTCCGTGTTATTCTCAATATCCTTTCCTCAACACAAATCAGCCCTTTCCAGCTCAACTTCTCTACCAATCATGTCTGTCCTCGTCAGCCCGGGAGTATATGCTTTCGGATATGGTCACCATTTTTCTCGCTTTTTCATGTTTAGCCGATAATCTTGGGTTCAGTAAATGACACCTAATCCATAATAGACAATCAACAAAAGTCACGAGTTGATTGCAGAAGCAGTATTTCCCGCATTTAAGATAAATCCAAATATTTTATTCAACCTGATGATTATTATTACTATTTGCTTTGATTTTTGTTGTATACTCATTTCATTTCGGGTCCCAACCAGAGACCTAAGGTCAGAAATAGCATCATGACATTTTCCCCCGAAAATCTTTTGTAAAATGTAAAAATAAATAATAAATCTCCAAACATTCATTACGGTCTAAAGAAACTGTCAGGTTAATAAGAAAGCAGATTTTGTTTCTGTGGTCATTGATCAATTATGTCAGCATGTTTCACTTTGATTGTTCTGTCTATTATTATTATTATTATTATTATTATTATTATTATTATTATTATTATTATTATTATCTTAAATTTCCCTGATTTTCTGTGTAAAACACTCGGTTACCAAGGCTTTTACTTGAGATTTGAGAAGAATTAAAGAAAGGTACTTCCTTAGAAATTTGAGATTTGACAAGATTTAAAAAGATGCTTTCTTAGAAATTTTTCAGCAAACTATCAGGCTTCGTCCGCTCGCTATCGCTTCGCAAAATAAGATATACTCACTACTTGAAATCTTTGAAACAAAAATTTTAAATGAACATTTCATTCATAAATTGGCTTTTTAGAGTTCAGGGAAGTTTTGCAAATAGATACCAACTTGTTGAAGGCCAAGTAAAATGCAAATTTCAAAAACTTTTCTACACTATATAAAACAATATTCCTAAAGAGAACTATTTTTTATATGAAAATCAAAACAATCCTCGGATAAAAGAACAGCAGTGAAGGACAGTTAATTAATCAAAATAAACTTTTAAAAAATCAATATGCAAATTAGTTAAACCTGAAGAGTGATATGGTCTAGAGGTATATAATATATAATGCAGAGATTGAGTGTTTCGCGCGTAAATTACTATGAAGTAGAGCAGGAGCTTTTTAATCTCAGAATTCGTGGGAGAATTGAACTCCACATTCGTATTTGTTCATATAGATTCCATGACATAGGTTTTACTTCATTAGCTATTATGTTTCTCTAACTCTTCAAATATTGAATGCCTAACTAATTTCTTTTTCTCATCTTTACACTAAATTAATTTTATCTCATAAATTGTCTCTTGTTCTGTCACCCATGAAATAAAAATAGTTGTTTATACGGAAAATAAGGATCTACGTACATCAAATCGTCTTTAAATTATGTGGCAGCAGAAGAGTTACCGTTGAACTTTTAAAAGGTAAGCGCAAACAGTAATTCAATAAGTAAAAGCAGTGATCAATTTTGAGTTCTGTAGTTTATTGATGCTTATCGCATCTACTCCTCCCTAGCTATTGTGAAGATGGCCAAACCAAGATTCCACCACAGGAGCTTAAAATTTAAAACATTGCTAGCTGCAATTTTGATTACAAAAGAAAAATGAGAGTTACTCCCCTTGAACCATGAAAGCAACGATAATGGCTAATATAATATATTAATATATATTTTTAACCTCGCATAATCTGGCAACCCTGAATCTGAGCTCAACGATAATCGTTCCCTGCGCCTAACTTTTCTAGGGCTTTTGAATGAGCTAGGAATTATTGAAATTGGACCAGTGGCAGCAAAGGAGTTGCTTGGTGACACTTACGCACAAACACATATATTGTACTTTATATATAAGATTACATTTTTCAGTATGTGTGCGGTGCCCATGAGCGCCATCTTTTATATCTTAGATAGTGAGGGGTTACCTGAAATTTCTTAATATATGTAGCATTATTCTTTTTCATCCTTCCTAGTGCTCCTATTATTATTGGAATTATTTATTAGCAAATGCCACCATCTGGTAATTTCTATTTCCGTATTTTGAATATTTGTTAAATCCTTTTACTGAGATGACCATTTTCTATGAGGTAAGTACCTACATTGTTTGAAGTTCTTTATTATTACCTCTGGTTTGTATAATACGCTTGGTATGTATGGTAAAGTCCTATGGCACTGTAATATTTTCACCTTGTACTATTTTCACCTGTTATTAATATTATTATTATTATTATTATTATTATTATTATTTCCTTTGATTTCTGGTGTTTACACATTTCTTTCCGGGTCCCACCCAGAGACCTAAGGTTAGAAATGGCATCATGACACTTTCCACTGACAGAAAAAAAATTACATAGATAAAGCCCTTCGTAAAGTGTGGGCTATTATTCTTATTCTTATTCTTCTCCTTCTTCTTCTTCTTCTTATTATTATTATTATTATTATTATTATTATTATTATTATTATTATTATTTCCTTTCTGTTGTATACACATTTCCTTCCAGCTCCCAGCCAGAGACCTAAGGTCAGAAATGGCTTCATGACATTTTTCATTGATCATATTTTTGTAAAAAAAAAAAAAAAAAATAATATCACACACATTTTAGATAGATAAAGCTCATCGTAATGTGTGAGTTGTACTTGTGAGCGTAATTTTGTATTTCTTTCAGACATGGGCTACCAGGTATCGCTTCAATTTGTCTATCAAAACCTTTGAACCTTTTCCAATCAATCCGAGGGCTCCAACAATAACTGGAATTATTGATGTCCTCATGTGCGACATTTTTTAGATTTCTATTTCAAGACCCTTGTATTTTGAAAGATCTTCAAGATACATTACGATCAGCAGGGACTGCCCTGTTTATAAGAAAGCATAATTTTTAGAGGTGGGTCTTTGATAACAATGTATGGGTTATTAGTTTTGATTGTTCTCTCTTTGTGTATTGTAAAGTCTCATAAAAGTGTTACAGATTTTATCTTTGTAATCGGGTCTGAGTGTTGTTCATACTAGGTTCTTGCAAATTTCCTTCCAGTAAAACATTTTCCAGTGCATATTTTGGACCACTCGATTATGCTGAGTTTTATATCCAGTGGGTGCTAAAACTCTGCAACCTGATACAAGATGGTCAGTTGTTTCTGGATATTTATCAGAGAATCTGCATTTTGGGTCAACACAGTTGTTCATTATGTGTGCTTGGTAATTTCTAGCAAACAAGCATTGGTCCTGTGCAGCAAGAATAAAACGTTCGATTTCAGCGTTTAACCCGGCACTTCATAGTTACTAATGGGTACGGGGTATGTCTGCATCAGTTTATTTGTTACGGGCAGAGTATTGACCATGGAGGGGATTATCTTGCCATCATCTTTACATTTGTTGCATTGTATTTGCTATTCCTTTCTTGATTATTATTTTTTTAGTGAGAGAGAGCAGCTCGCCAAAAAGTGTCGCTTTGCTAAAAATATATAAAACTTAATCTGCTCATCATAACACAACTAGTCTCATAAAAGTAAACCAGAAACGAGCATGTGTCTGGTCTACTGTAAATATACTTGATATGGTCACAGGTTTTGATAAAAGCAGTGCATAACCTTCCAGGCGGAGCTCAGTTAGAAATTTATTCAGGTTGATTAACCCAGTCTGTTCAAACGGTATACGACTGGATATATTCTAGAGTAGTGGCTCTTAATCTGGGTTCCATCGAAGTTATTCTCAAGGGTTCGGTGAAGGTCAAGACATGTCAATGATGACTACCTCGACGAAATCATTGAACTTCAGCAGAGCCAGGTTCAGCAGCAACTCTTCAGAACAGCAACGTTCTCGACGTTTTGCTTACCCTCTAAGAAAGCCATTAAGATGCTCATACCGTTTATTACAACGTATCTTTGCGAGCAATCCTTTTCGAGGATAGTAGACATGAAAACGAAGAAAAAAAACAGACTTTGATGCAAAAATTATATGAGAGTGACACTTGCCAACATGAAGTCATTTATTTCTGAACTTGTCTCGGAAAGGCAACTGCAAATGTCACATTGACCTGCAGTAAATATTTATTATGTTTTTTTTTGGGGGGGGGGGTTGTGTGTAAGTTATGTTTTGTTACTTTTGTTCTTTGAACATAGTGATTTTGTGTGCAACTGATGCATGGTTCATTTTTGCACAAATAAAATGTAGACCTATGTTTATTTTTATTTTTCCAATTACGAATGGTTCTGTGAATGCACGGATGAAACCTGCGGGTTTCAGTACTTCCAACGAAGTTATGAAACATTGCATTCGAAGTATAGAGATGTGCACTCGCAAGTCAGATTACCTGCCTCTCGTCATTCAAACTTAAAAAAAAAACTAGACTTTTAACACGAAGCCGTAATTCTCGCCCACTAATCCCGAATTCATCATTTACAAATTTATGCACAGTTAATGGAAATTTTCATAGATTTGTCTTTAATCTTCAAAAGCGTTAATGAAAAAGAAGAATATTTTCCTCATCACAACAATCTTAACCCCTTCAAGTCTCGTGCTAACTGTTATCTCTCTTACATAACCTCGTGAAATTCACTTCTTACCTCTTCTTCTTACGCTCATACGACATTATTCATTGACACGCTATCTTGAATAGCTTTTCGGCCTTTTATTGGGTGAACGTAAATATAAGAAAAATGAACAGATATGCACCTTACGTGAGCCTTTGTGGACAAGATCAATTTGTTAAGGTCTAGTAGATGAAAGTAAATCTGTAGAACTAAACTAGATATTTACTGTAACCCATTTTAATTCACCAATTAATTGATTCGTTTTCTTCCGCTTATCAACCCTTTGCAGGTTATTTAAAGCCAGAAAGCGTTTTATATTACAAGAGTTTCTTTTTAGATAATAATAATAATTTAGTGATAAAAGCCGAATTAATTACCTCATAAATGGGAAGAGAATATGTAGATTCATACCTAATCAGAAATTGATACACAAAAAACCATGTAGAGATCAATTCAATATTACAATCAATATATAAATTGATCCCTCATTTTGAGGACATGGTAATTTCTATACATTTATATTCAATAGAATTTAAATAAATCTAAAAGTTATGTCTGTGTAGCTAATCAGTATCTTATTGACTGATTGATTTGTTTTCTATGCCTTATCAACCCTTTGCAGGTTATTTAAATCCAGAAAATATCTTTAGATAGTAAGAATGTTTTTGAGATAATAATGTTTTACTAATACAAGTCTTATTAATTAACCCATAAGTGGGAGAGAAAGAGTGTATTAATACATTCCGCAAGAGTATTTGCGCCTAAGTGAATATAACAAATTTAATCGTAATTAGAACTAGGCTCTCCGATTAATAAACTTATACCACTCAGACGTCTAAGTTTTCAGCACCTGGTATTCTTAATTGGTCACCCAACAAGGTAATGGCGATACTCGATGTTGCTTAACTTCGGTAAATGTAAGGAAACTGATTTTTGAACGTGATGTGGCCGTAATACTTAATTCCCCAAGACAAAACATACACATATTAACACATCCAGTCAGTTAAAAGCGAATGCGATGTGAGCTATATGTTATAAAGTACAATTGCGTTTATTATAATTATTATTGAGTTCCTCTTCGACTCCATGATGATGCCGTCTGCACACTTGCATTGATTATAGGCATCCCCAAGTCGACAAGCACAAAATGTACACCTTTAGCTGTTGTGTAGGACATCTCCCAAGTTGATTCAACTTCACAATGCAAAATCAGTCTGTTACGTGCCATGCGTAATACACGCTTAGATACATGACTGACGAGGCAGATTTTTCCCGCAATAGGTTGAAATTTCTTTCTGTGGTAGACCAGATCCTGGTCTGTCCTGCTATTTACCCATAGGTGGAGGGGAGAAGAGGTGGATTCATATTAGCACGTAAGTCAATGTAACGGATCTGACTGGAATTCGAACTCGGCTCTCCGATTCCTCAATCCGAGCCGCTATCCATTACTCTATCGTGTCCCCGAAAGTTAAATTATCGGCATTTTCGACTTTTTTGTCTTTCCCCCGTCTATTTGGATGTATTCATGGCTACTCTTGTAGATAAGTGTGAAAGGGCGACGTCATACTTCCTGCATAGTTCCAAGGACATTCTGAGGGCTATTTTGTCATGGGTTCGTTTGCATTATTATTATTATTATTTTTATGGAGTCCACCCCTTTTTCATATAAGTGGACTCTACCAAGTGTACCTGGACTGCTGCCGTTAAATACCCAAAGTTACAGTCAGTGAGGGCAGTCGGTGGTCGGTAGTCGGAGAGTGATAGAATATACGAACGGAGATAGTGTGAGGTAACCTCTTGTAGAAGTCAGTTACCAGCACGTAGACTCTAAGGAAGTCCTATTTCGAGACTGTATATATCTATCTGTATTTGCTACTAACCACGTTCCTGGACTTACTAACAGTATTACTCTTTGTATGATTGTGTAAATACATTTTATTTCTTATATTTAATTATTGCGTTTGTCATTTCTTGGAGACCGAATTCATCTCGGAATCCACAACAATTATTATTATTGTTATTGTTATTATTATTATTATTACTTTGATTTCTGCTGTATACTCATTTCTTTCCGTGTCGCAACCAAAGTGCTGCCAGAAATAGCTTCATGACATTTTCCACCGGGCATTTTTTGAGAAAAAAACCCCAAGATCACACATATTTTACGTAGATAAATCCCTTCGTAATGTATGGACTGTACTTGTGAGTACATTTTTTGTATTTCTTTCATGCCTGAGCTGCCAGAATCCCTTAAATGGGTCTACTGGAATCATTTCAATTCAATCCGAGGGCTCCAACTACAACTGGAATTGTTGATGTTCTCATCTGCCACATTTTTGAGAGTTCGATTTCAAGTTCTTTGTATTTTGATAATTTTACTATTATTATTATTATTATTATTATTATTATTATTATTATTATTATTATTATTTCTTTTACACCAACCTCCAAATCAAATTGTGTGCACAATAACGAAAACGGACCTTTATCAGTGCCAACGTTCATAATACTTTTCTATTTTTTATTTATTTACTTTTTGCCGCACATGGTTTTGATCTATTAGTTTTGCCCCGAGTGATTTTGATCTATAAGACTAGCGCTCACCGTTAATAGTTGCCCAGGGGGAAATCGACAAGTTTTGCTTATATGCACTAAATGCAATCTGTTCAAAATCATTCACCTTGAGGAAGTTTGACTTTTACTGGAAATCTATATTTCTACTATACTATCACTCCTGGTCAAGCATAATCAAACGGACATAGAGATTTGCATTTGTTGATAGAAATATCTTTATTAAAAAAAGTTTGTTTTGTTTTTGTTTTTTTACTGAAAATCTATTTTCCTAAATTTTTATTTTCTTTAGGCTTTTTTGTTTCTGAAATTCACCAACAATTACTGAGACTCAAAAATAAAAAGTGACTGAATTAAAAATTTGTATTTCAGCTAACATTCGTATTTTTTTTTAATAATAGTTTTTAATGGAAACATTATTTTTAAACTATTGTCTGAAGTATTTTCGAATGGTAGTATCATTGTCTTACGAATTATTCAATTATTTATTTCAGTTGTTGTATTTTGGCTGAGGCATTTTCTGCCCTTATATTAAAATTAATAAATTTATAAGTAACAATATAATTTAATGAATAACATATATTAAATAAATAATAACACGATTTATACACAGTAATAATAATTTATATTTAATTAATAATCTTATCAAAATTATATGTGATGCTTTCTCTGATCTTGTATTAAAATATGAGATAAGTATTATTATTACTTAAGTAAATATTCGGGTTAATGAATTTCATAATTTCTTATCACAACCTTATAGAAGTGGGATGCTGAACGGTTCTTGGATAGATCAATTTTCCAGAGAAGAGCATAAGGACCAAACATTAATATATTTATCGCTACTGAAGTTGACTGGTTATCTTGTAAAAAGATAGCTATAGATTTGATGTGTGCGTTAAGGTTTCTACGTTAGCACACTAGCATCTGTGAAAAAGAAAAAAGATTGATTTTTAATATTTTACAAGAGGGTTGTGTACATAACATAAATACAATGACAAATTGATCCCTGACTAAGTGTTATGTGTATATTGTTTTTGTTTACAAATGTTAAGTTTTCAATTTTGCTTATGTCATTGATAACTGCGTACTACTGATGTTTCCTTTTCCCTATTCGTAGTCGTACGCAGTTGTCAATGACGTAAGCACTATTTCAAACTCGACATTTGTGAATAAAAACACAGTACAGCTGCCTCTTTAAGAAGTCAGGGATAGATTTCACACAGCATTTATATTGTTAACATCACCCCCTTCTAAAATTGTATTAAATCAATATTTTTTAATCTGACAAATGGCATGGCTTCAGGATGGTCCAATTAATGCTTATTTAAAAAAAACTTATGCACCCGACGCTGTCCAAAAATTATTCGCCATTTTTTACGAAAAGACAAATCAACTTCACTGTTCTAATCTGATGTAAAATACATTCTGACTGTTAATAAGGAAAACATTTACCGTATTTGACGACATATAAGACGCACGGTTGCATAAGACGCACCCCAATTTCAGCAGGGAAAATCAAGAAAAAATTAGTAATAAGTAAAATTATTAGTAAATGGTACCGCTTAGGCTATATTTATGAGGTATCATTTTGGTTAAACAAGCCAAGATTACGATTAAACGAAAAATAATAGGAAAAAAAGAACACAAGGCTATAAAAACTTTATTATATTCAAAGGTAAGAAAACAAAATAAAATCTTGCAATTATTACAATTGAGGAAGACAGTACAGTTACCATCAAAATTTTATTCATCTTCAAATTCATAAAATTCGTCGTTATCAAAATTCTGATACTTATTTTCAATACGACTATCATCGTTGTTAAATAATGCGTCATCTTCCGTTCCATTGAGATCATTGCTAATGCCACAATTTTTAAAAGATTTTACAACAAATTCTGGTCTAATATTATCCCAAGTTTGCTTCACCCATTCGCAGACTTGTACAAAGCTGGGTCCTTTTTATTCTCCCTGTAAGTGTAGAGTCGTGATCAGGCATTGCCATCAACGTGTTCAATTGCTCCTTCATGTTTAAGTCCTAGCTAATAGAATTTGCCAGGTAACTAATTTCGGCCGACTAACCGCGAATTTTAAACCTACATATGGCATATATGACGCAGGGGAATTTTACAAGATATTTTTCGTAAAAGAAATGTGCGTCTTATATGCCGTCAAATACGGTATTTAATTAGATTTCTATCAGAGTTAAACTCTCATTTCATATCTGAGAAACACGTTTTTCATGGATGACACTGGTATCAATTTATACACGGGAGTCTGTGACTAGATGAACCCCTGAATGACAGAATTTGAGCTTCTTTTTTTAAATCGTATTTGCCCCATGCAACGCAGTAAAGCCACTAATGGGTTACTGTGTGTGAAAGAAGTAGAATATTTATAAAGCAGCGAAAACAATAGAAGAGTAATCAGGAAGACATTAAATAAACATTGAAAATGCAAGATCAAAATTGGCTGGAAAGCATGGAGCCGTAAAAGAGTTCCACAAGCGAAAATAGACTGTTAACAACATAAGGTTACACTTAGCCACTTCAACTGTAAACTGATGAGACAGTGTTGCCAATCTAGTCTTCTTTCTCTTTATGTGCCGTGTCCTTTCGGGACGTAGGCAAGCATGGCTCTCCACTTCCCCCTATCCCTTGTAGCTCCCAATAAGTTTCGTTCCTCTGCCATCTCCCCCAGACCACGTTCTGTCACCCACTTGCTTAAGATCGCCAGATACGTCATGCGTTACTTCTCCTGGTCTCTCTATCTATCTGTTCGACTTGTGAGTATCAGATTCTTCATTCCCTCCTTTCTCATTACGTGTCACAGAAACTTCAACAGCATCTTCCTGATGTTAAGTATAAGCCTCGTCCTCGTTTGCATTCTCCAAGACCTCATCGTTGCTCACACGCTCGGTCCATGATATCCTTAGCATCCTTCTGTAGAACCACATCTCCGTCGCCTCGAGTCTCTTCATCTTTGAGAAGAACGTCCAACATTCGCTGCCGTAAAAGAGGACAGAAGTCACGTAACAGTTCAGTACTCTTTTCTTTGTTATCAAAGTAATCCTCCTGTCTCGCAATACTTTGCTCAGCTTTTGAAATACGTCCTTGGCCATCCCAATACATCTCAGTGTCGCACTTAGCGTCCTCTGTCAAAACACTTCCCAGATACTGCGTTTAAATTCATAAAGTCTATGTAGCATAGCAAAGAGTTCATCTGAACAATTACCATGAAAGGCACAGAAAAGCAACTTTATGATAGTGGGAAAGTGACTGAAACCAAGATGCTAGGTCAAGACCAATAATATTGCTGATTTTTCTTTGGAACTCCTAAAAGCTAACGATAAAAAGAGTTAGTTATTATCCATCTTGTTGTACTATTGATGCAGGTAAGAATATCTTTTGTTGGAGATGGATATATGTCATCATGTGTTGTTACTAGAGACAACGGTCCGATGATGTCGGTATGAATTGATTCGAATCGTCTAGATGGTAATGGATAGGGTATCATTTGAGTCTTATTATGTCTAGAAATGTTTTGTTGAAAGTCTTGACAGCTTTTGACTATTTCACTTATATTTTTGTCCATCTTTGGCCAGGAATAACTTGACTTTATCAACTTTGCAGTTTGATTAGGATCAAGGTGTGAGATGATGTAAACTGTATCGAAAATGTGTTTGCAAAGTAGATTCTGGAATGAATGGTCATGGTGAGGATGTTGTTGTATCACAGAAGAGGCGTGAATCTCGATAATTATCCTTGTATTTAGAAATCTCTTCATCTTTCTCTTGTTGTGCTATTATACAGATATGGTCGCATGTGTCAATTGTGACTGAAACATCTGATGTTGCAAGACAGTTAACAAATATGTTATCTTCTCCTTTCATGTATATCCCGTCTGTGATATATTCAGAAATGACTGAAAGGTGTCTTTGTTGCCTGTCTGATTTAAGATGTATAGTTTGTTTACGTGCTAATGATAAGGCTTTGTTATCAGCAAATGATGTAACCTGTCGACCTGTTTGTGATCTAAAGTGTAGTACGGCTTCGTAAGCTGCTAATAGCTAACGATCAAATGTTAAGCATTTTTGTATATCCATTAGTTTTTAGAGTGGAAGCCTATGGGGAACAGAGTACCATCTACAAACCGATATAGTGCTGCTCCTGTTGCAGATATAGAACTATCAGTTACGAACTAATATTGAATGACTTTGGGATTGAGGTGTGTTAATGTTGTAATTTCTGTTAGAATGTTCTGAAATGTTTCTCTTTGTGCAGAATTTATATGTAGTGATTTTTCTGTTTGATTATCTCTGTGGAGTTCTGTTAGGCGTAGTAATATTTCAGCTGCTTTTGTTATTATTTTTCTTTAATTGTATATTATTTTAATGTAAATAGTATAAAGATATGTGTGACGTCGTCCCCTGGTCGCAGCGCCAACCGTGTCGTTGTATCCCAGTCTACCACGGCACCAACGGTGACGTCCTACTTTGATTCCCAGTCTGCCTACCCACGTTGTGATTTGATCTAGGCAGAGGAAATCAATCAGTCATCGGGGCCGTACTGCAAACCGAGTCCAACGGGGGTGATACCACAAAAATACGCGTAAAAGGCAACAAAATGAAAACTCAAAAGTTCAAAGTATCAAAGAAAAAGGTAACAAACTTTATGTCTAGTTGTTCGATACATAGGACTGCATCTATCTCCCGACCCGTTCTACGGATTGTGGCACGTCGTTTTCCGCTAGGCAAGTTTTAACACTTCAAGTCGTCTGCTCTTTAAGAAATTGGTGTTTCGGTGGGTCTTTGGACGAAAGTTAAAAGAGAAACTTATTTCGGTGATCTGGATCTAAGTCGCTCTTCAAAATAATTGTTCTTGGTTTGAAGATGTGGTCCGGAAAATGTGCGGAAATCTGGTCAGCTATCTGCGAGGCTTGCCTTAACCGAAGACTGCTGGAACTCGACTCCGGGAAATGCTGGGACTCGACTCACTTCTGCTCGTTGTGGCTTCGTTTATATGGGCGCCGACCAAAACCGGGGTGGGTTTGTCGGCGCTGGGGGGTTCCTCGATAATTCTAAATACATATCCACCCACCTCTCTGGTTAGGAATTTCCACCTTTTTCCATTTTTGGGAACCTTTCCTCACTCCCACCTTCTCATCATACTTCAGAGGGGCGTGAACTGCCCTCCCCACATCTTCGTTGCAACCTCTCTTACTCATCCTCCAGATGGGCGGCAACAGCCTCCCTCGTGCATCACGTGATCAACACTCGACCAATGATGTCTTAGTCGGGCGTGGACGAATCTGCGGCTTTGTTTCAGGAAAAAAAATATCTTGCTTAAAAAAAAAATTATCTCTCTCTTTCTTTCCTTTTTCTTCCCCTTAATGGTTTATCATTTCTCCAGCCGCGAACGGGACAATATGACAATGGCGGTCATAACTCTTGTTCTACACGTGGTTTACTTCAAGTATTTTATCGCTAATTATCAGAATGTGTGGTCTTCTCGACATGGTCTCAAAAAAGGACATCTCCAAAGTTCCAGTCGGTCTGTCGCCTCGAAGAAAGAAAAAAAAAATTTATTTTCTTTCGGCACAATTCCCGATAACAAAATTTTATTATCGCAGGCCAAGGATGCTCGTGGGTGTTTTTTTTAATTTTTCATATCTGTCTAGGTCTTTTTAGTTGTCACTTAACGAAATAACATTCTCATTTGAATTTTTCTTTCTCTCTCTCTGGCCAGCCGGTCTGTAGTTGATAATAAGATGTCTTCCGTACCAATAGTTTGTTTTCATATCCTTAGATAACACGGCCGATGCCAAAACATATCTGATTCTTTCCTTCTTTCCTTTTCTTTTTACTCAGAATTTCCCTGTCATTGTAATGACACTCTTTCGCCATTTGTTATTTATCAAAATATCCTTTTATCCATTGTCTCTTAGCTGTGTGTGTGTTCTTGCTTAACACTCACGATTCGGTTCTTAGCCTTTCCTTTTCTTCCTCTCTTTCCTTTTCACTTTCTGCCTCGTTAAATGGTGCCACATATGTCACAGCTTATAACTAATTATAAATGCCGTATTTGGCTTGTAAATATGTATAGTCAGAAAATTAGCTGTAGTTTTTTTTTTTTTGTTTGTTTTTTTTGGGGGGGTTACATCTCCCTAATTTTAACTTAATTATCTATTTTATCTTTATTCATTATCATTATTTTATTTTTTATTACTTGATGCTTAAATATTGGTAGGGGTATATTGCATATTAACTGTGATTTTGATATTTTAGCATCTAAAATAAAGGCACAATATCGTAAAGTTCAAAAGGGGTCAATTTTTTTTCGATAGTTTTTCCCCCCATTTTTGTTCTTTATTGCTTAATAGATGTCTTTTGACATCCATTTTATCTTTTTTTCTTTTCTGTCACAAACTATAGGTTTATATGTGAATTATAATTATTTGTAACTAATTCTTGTTAAACGACTTAATTAGCAACATTGTTCACCCCTCTTTCCGCCTTTTTTTCGTGCAACGATCAAAATCGTAAATTTTAAATTTAATTGTTAATCTCACACGTTAACTTTACCACGTTAATCGACAGATTTAATCGAATTTTCTAAGTTTACTCGTTCAACTTGTTTTAAACGACATTTATTTCTATATTTATTTTCGTTTTAACACGCTGATTAAGTCGTAATTTATTATTTTAATCGTAAAAACAATGTAAATTTCTAATTATTTTAAGGTTGTATCTTTTTTTAGTTCTTATTTTATTTTATTATTTTATTTTTATTTATTTTTTTTTCTTTACTAGCAGTAATTATCAGCTGGGAAGATGAAACTTAAAAAAATTTAAAATGTAGGAAAAAAACACGGAAAACACATAATTACCTTCCGAGTATCCGACGAGTATCCACATAAAAAAAGAAAATGTAAAAAATATCTCCTGTAAACAACTTAAATAGAGCTCATACCATTGCGATTGGCTGTTGGTCATCTTCCAATAAAATGCGTGACAGAGGGGTATGGTTTGCCTAATATAAGTCAGTGTCTGTACGCTGTTAATTTAGATGTGGGGGCGAATCAGAGACTGATCAGCTATGATGGGGTCGACTTGGGGAGAGGAGTATGACGTTTGAAAGACCCAAATCTGCCCAATGAGCCAAATCAGAACATCACTGACGACGCCCCCTAGCGCTAAAGAGCGTATGTTCAAACTAACAATTACAAGAAATCTGCGTAGGGATTTAGGGTCGTTTGCTTCTGGAAAATCTTGAATTTATTGAATTTTCTGCTTAGTTGAGATTAAACCTTTAGAGCTGATATTATATCCTAAGAAGTTTATGATGTTTTTGGAGAACTCACATTTATCCAAAGATATTTTAAGTTTGCTTTCTGTCAGAATTGATAGAACTGTCTTCAAATGTTCATAATGCTAGATCCGTGTTTCTGAAGACCAATAATATTGCTGATTCTTCTTTGGATTTTATCAAGAATCTCTAAATATGTAGCAGTAAAACTGGACCATATGTGGCAGTAATACTCTTATCATGGACGAATGGTAGACTTATAGATATGTAAGATAGATTCTAGAAAAAAGTGTCTAACACGACACAGTGAACAAATTTTCTTAGCAACGAACCTAGCAATGAATTCAATATAGTCTTTCTACTTCATGTCAACCGAGAATGTTAACCAGAGAACGCGCAACAACTCATTCTCTTGGGAGATTAGCATCAGCCATATTGATGAAAAGCAGAAAGGGGTTTCTCAGATTATTAATAAAAGAGCAGTTTTGTTAAAAATCAACAAGCTATTTTTTGCCCTAGTTATGACAAACTGTAAGTCGATTTTGAGATCAGCCGCCATTTTGACTTTATCGAACTTATCAGTCTGGTACTAAGTAATAATAACATTAATTCGTTACGGTGTAATAATTATATCAATTTATAACAAAAAGTTTCAATTGGGTGATAAAAATATTGTAAAAAATAATAGTGGAGATTCTTGAATCAACTTGGTTTAAAAACTGTTTAATATAATTATGGATTCAAAGAAGATTTTGTGAAAATTTAACGTAAACACACCCGAAGCAGGTTGGAGAGTAGACGGACCAAAACAGTGCCAATATAATAATCAATATGAGAATACTGATTTGAATGAAAATAATTCTTCATTTGAAAAATTCTCGCAGAAAGAGGAAGAATAGAGGAAGACACGCCCTTATCAGTAAGCATTGATTGATTTTAAGACTTTCTCGACTCAGCACATCTGACGCGCATGCGCGCTCAGTATCGTTTCTTTATTGAATGTTTCCGGCAAAAGTGTGACGTTTGAACGACTTTGATGCTGGAAAGGTGAAAAGAAATAAAGTCACGACACGTGGCCATGTATACTTTTCATCTTGATAACTATTTTTACGCACTTGCAACACTTAACTGCCAAGAGCGAGATTAGATTCGTTACAGGAGTAAATACAAAGAAAAGATCACGAAGGTTATCATGAAAGTCGTTGATGTGAACGACGACGATGATGACTCGAAATACGTTCTTCTTCTCATTCTATGTGCTGTCTTCATTCAGGGCATGGGTGAGCATGGCGCTCCACAGTTTCCTCTCCATTATAGCTCTTAGTAAAAGTACGTGATTTTGTTATCTCCCCTAATCCCTGTTCCGTTAGCCATTCACAAAAGCTCGTTAGGCAGCGCTTATGCTGCTTTCCTTTGTCACTTTTACCTTCAATATGTACTGCGAGTGTCAAATTTTTCAAACCCTCTTTCCTCACTACGTGACCTAGAAATTTAAACCGTGTATTTCTGATACTAATTATATATAATTTCCTTTTTTTCAATTTTCTCTAAAACTACCTCATTGCCCACATGTTGAGTCCATGTTATTCTCAGCATCCTTCTGTAGAAATACATTTCTGTTGTCTCAAATCTCTTCTTCATCTGTGATCAGATTATCAAAAATTAACTACCATAAAGAAGAGCGTAACAGTTCAGTTCTCCTTTCTTATTTTTATTTCCTAATACTTTGCTTAGCTTTTGGAAGGTACCTTTTGCTATCCCAATGCGTTTTCGGATTTCAAATAAATAACACTAAATGCGTGTTACATTTTAAATTAAAATCTTACAATTTTTTTTTTTTTTGTACTGCCGTGTGTGTATTTTAGCTACAAGTGTTTTACGGTTAGCATGTGATAAAAGGAAGAAGTCACTTCGTATTATAACAATTAATGTGCTGATGAGAAGAGATGGAAGTTTTGACCTTCCAACGATCGGTAGCAAAAGAAATTGAGTTCGTTTTCAGGCAGGAAAAGTTTCTATTGCATCCTGGGAGGACTTTTTATTATTTTGGTATATTTAATTTATTTTAAATAATGTTTCAATGTTATTTGTTTTATTTTAACTTATTTATGATAGCCACTATTATTATCATTTTATATTTTTATTTTTATTTGTTAATAATAATAATGTCCATACATCACATCCTCAACAAATTGACATATGTCTATTTTAAGTAGAAATAGTCATTGGTTTTGCAGAAATCAACTCTTTTCCTGAGGCATGTAGTCGGGGTTTTTGATAATGGTTGTTTTTGTTTAGATTGTTGTTTTGAGTGTTCTGCGGGTTGTTTAAGCTGTTCAGGATTCTATAAGATTTTTCTTACTGTGGTTTTTCGTAGTGTCATTGGATTTACTCTCTTATTAGAGACCGTGAGGTGTTTTCCTGAGGAATTTTTTATCATAAAGTATTTTTCATATCTGGTAATTACTTTATAGGGACGATAGTAAGGAGCTTCAAGAGGTTTCTTGACTATCTGTTCTTAACCAGACATGGGTTGAAGTATACAAGTTTTTGACATGAAGGATTGCTTTGCTGAGTGTAACCGTCCTTCAGAAAGGCGTGATAGTTTCACCTTAGTCATCTCTTCAGAAAATTGCTTTATATTTTCTTTGTTAACAGTGCAACTGTTATGTTTTGTTATTGGTTTTGAAAGTGTTAATTAGGTTCCAGTGACAGCGATGGCAAGTGAAATATTGTCTCCATTTCTGTACATTTCTCATTTCAATAAGAATTATTGGTAAGACGTTTATCCAGTTTTGTGTTTTAGCCATTATAGCTATTTTTAATATTCTATACTGGCGCTCTATTATTCCATTTGTTTGGTCGTGGCATGGGGTTGTATGGAGTCTGTGGAATCCTATCATGGTGGGTAAATCTTTGAATAATTTGCGTTCGAACTGGCTACATCTGACTGTGAAAATATGAAGCAGTACTCCAAAGCATACTATCCAAGCGTTGTGGAATGCTATGGCTACTGTACTTACTGAGATGTATTGAAGAGAGTTAGCTATTATCCATCTTGTTGTCCTATCGATGTAGGTAAATATTTTGCTGGAGATGGATATATGTCATCATGTGTGGTTACTAGAGACAACGGTCCGATGATGTCGGTATGAATTGATTCGAATCGTCTAGATTGTAATGGATAGAGTATAATTTGAGTCTTAGTATGTCTAGAAATGTTTTGTTGAAAGTCTTGACAGCTTTTGACTATTCCACTTATATTTTTGTCCATCTTTGGCCAGGAATGACTTGACTTTATCAACTTTGCAGTTGGATTAGGATCAAGGTGTGAGATGATGTAAAATGTATCGAAAATGTATTTGCGAAGTAGATTCTGGAATGAATGGTCTTGGTGAGGACGTTGTTGTATCACAGAAGAGGCGTGAATCTTGATAATTATCCTTGTATTTAGAAATCTCTTCATCTTTCTCTTGTTGTGCTATTATACAGATCGGTCACATGTGTCAATTGTGACTGAAACATCTGATGTTGAAAGACAGTTAACAAATATGTTATCTTCTCCTTTCATGTATATCACGTCTGTGGTATATTCAAAAATGAATGAAAGGTGTCTTTGTTGCCTGTCTGATTTAAGATGTATAGTTTGTTTACGTGCTAATGATAAGGCTTTGTTATCAGCAAATGATGTAACCTGTCGACCTGTTTGTGATCTAAAGTGTAGTACGGCTTCGTAAGCTGCTAATAGCTCACGATCAAATGTTAAGTATTTTTGTATATCCATTAGTTTTTTAGAGTGGAAGACTATGTGGAACAGAGTGTCATCTACAATCCGAGAATGCTCTTGATGTTCTGAAATGCTTCTATTTGTGTGGAATTTATCTGTAGTGATTTTGCTGTTTGATTATATCTGATGAGTTCTGTTAGGCGTAGAAATATTTCAGCTGCTTTTGGAATTAGTTTAAATTAAACCAGAAAACAAATAATTACATTCCGAGTATCCGACGAGTATCCACATAAAAAAAAGAAAATGTAAAAAATATCCCCTGTAAACAACTTAAATAGAGCTCATACCATTGCGATTGGCTGTTTGTCATCTTCCAATAAAATGCGTGACAGAGGGGTATGGTTTGCTTAATATAAGTCAGTGTCTGCAGGCTTTTAATTTAGATGGGGGGAGGCATCAGAGACTGATCAGCTATGATGGGGTCGACTTGGGGAGAGGAGTATGAGGTTTGAAAGACCCAAAACTTCCCAATGAGCCAAATCAGAACATCACTGACGATGCCCCCTAGCGCTAAAGAGCGTATGTTCAAACTAACAATTACAAGAAATCTGCGTAGGGATTTAGGGTCGTTTGCTTCTGGAAAATCTTGAATTTATTGAATTTTCTGCTTAGTTGAGATTAAGCCTTTAGAGCTGGTATTATATCCTAAGAAGTTTATGATGTTTTTCAAGAACTCACATTTAACCTAATATATTTTAAGTTTGCTTTCTGTCAGAATTGATAGAACTGTCTTCAAATGTTCATAATGCTAGATCCGTGTTTCTGACAACCAATAATATTGCTGATTCTTCTTTGGATTTTATCAAGAATCTCTAAATATGTAGCAATAAAACTGGACCATATGTGGTAGTAATACTCTTATTCGTTATCGCGCAATTTTCCAGTACCGCAGTCTAGGATTAGAGCATAGTGCTCCTGGTGAGATTGAGAGTGTCTGCCACGACTACAATCTATGTTAAATGGCGGTTCGCCGTGATAAGGGATATTACCGCTTGTGGCCGACGATAAACAGGAGTATGGTTACGATGCAGTCCTCGGGTGAAATTTAAAGGAAGTATAGTCACAGATGCTCCAGTGTCAATGAGGAAGTCAACTTGAGACACGCCTATAATAGTGTCAACCTTGAAAAGCTGTGGTTACCATAGCAACTCGCGCTAATAGTTTTCCGACAGGCGTTCGTTTTAGCGTTCTAGGGGAGAACGCTTAATGGGGGAAGACGCTGGGATATATTTTACGTGAAGCTTTATTAGGTTATTTACGCCATGGCTTACAGGTCTTTGACTTGAAAGCAAAGTAAATATGGCATCTACAGAGTAGGGTTTTTTTGTTCTCATAGAAGGGTGTGAGTGAATAATATGACCTACTGGTCGAGGGTCAGCAACTCTCACGTCCTGTAACATTACGGAACTTGCATTTTGGATTAAGATCGTTTTTATAAATGGAATTATTTCATCTGCCAGTGTACCTATCTTAGTGAGAGAATTTGTGCGGGGGCCACAGTTAGAGCCATAGTTTTTGGTAACACTTATATGCACAAATATATACATGTACACATACACATACATATAAACTCCTATATATATGTATATATTGCGTGGGCATTTATGTATAGCTAGGTGTATATATGTGTATGTAGGTGTTTATGTACATATGTATATGTGTACATGTGTATATATATATGTGTGTGTGTCTGTAAATACGTATACAGGTGTATACATACATATATATATATATATATATATATATATATATATATATATATATACATGCATGTATGTATGTGTGTGTATTGTATATATGTGTTTGTATGGATGTGTATATTTGCATATTTTTATATGCATATGTCACACTCACATACACATATATGTATGTATCTTTTATAATAAAGATAAATTAGATATAATGAATTTAATTTTTTTTATATATATTATATTATTAATTTTTCATACTTTATATATATATATATATATATATATATATATATATATATATATATATATATATGAAGATGATTGTTAATATACTGACGTAAATTTGATGAAGATATAAAATTTTGATTTAATTTCAATGTATTTTACAAGCTGTCACTTGTACTTCCTCCTCCTATTCCTACACTTTGCTCTGAAACTTGCTTCTCTTTTTTCTTTCCCCACTCCTCTCTTCAATAATGTAAATCCCCAGAAGTTTTTCCTCGGTCAAGTAATTTAGATATTTACTTCCTGTCCTCTTGTGATGTAAAATATTGTCTGGATTAATTTAAACTATTTTGTAATTTCGGTTTGATGAGGCAGATATTAAAAATTTATCTGTCGAAATAAGTTTATTACTTATATATATATATATATATATATATATATATATATATATATATATATATATATATACAGTACGATGGATAAATTGTCGTCTAAGTTACTTAAAAATGAAAATAACACTGGCATCTCATTTTAACAGATATATTTACCAAAATTACACAGAAATATCTGGAAATAAACAGTAAAATTATTAAATGAAATCGACATTGGTTTCAACTATGGCCCCCAGAGGACTTCGAAACTTCCTGAAACAAGTTTAAGTTGGTGAATCCTGCCATAATCCTTCAGTTCATCTTTGGCGTTACAAGGAGTTTCGTTGGGCTCTCACTAAATGGAGGTGGCCAGATGTATATGGGCGATGTGGGCGCAGAAATTGTCTGAGAGCCATGAATGAGTTCTCCTGCTTGTGTTAAATGGTGCAGAGTCCTGTTGCCAAACATAGGTTCTTCCAGCAGCCACCCTCTTGACCTATGGCAGCACTACCTCCTCAATGCACTTGGTGTAGTTCTCCGTGTTGAGTCTCACCAACACATTTGGGAGTACTTTTTATCAGAACGAATTTTCCGAGTTGCCTTACGTTCGTAACGTAATCGGCATTAGACTCATCCAATTATTTCCGAATCCTCTGCAATGTCCTCATATTGAGACCTAAGCACTCTGAAATTGGAATGATTTGCGTCAGGGTGCTCTTTACCTCACAGACGGTGCCCAGCTGTTCCTACTATACGGTGCAGTTGACAAAATCCAAAAACAAGCAAACCGCATCCACGAAAATAAAAATATAAAATAGTGACAATTTACCCATCGCACCATATATATGTCTGTGTGTGTGTATATATATATATATATATATATATATATATATACAGGGTGTCCATAAAGTTCGTTTGCACTTTAAAAACTTTTATAACTTTGTGTATTTAGCACATGATACTCCGACTACATATTAACCACTATTGCTAATGATTGGCATGGGTTTTTGTAATTAGGTTGCACCTGTTAAGTTGTATAGTTATTAAAAGTGACATTCCACATAAAATAAACATGGCATTTTAAAAGGTTGTTCTCTAGGAGACTACTAATAAGTAACTGTTTCTCTCCCGCCAGAGAAATAAACACACTCTTAAGAGAGAACTTTTTTTTTCATTGCTCTCAGTGTGTCGCGGAAGAAGATATTCAAGTGAGGATAAAGAAAAATTAAGAAAAAAACGTCGAAATCTGGCTGTTTTTGAAAGACGATCCACATTAAGATAAAACGAGTAGACAATTAAAATATTAGTTAATAACTTAACTTTAAAATATGATGAGTGAGAAATATATTACAAAAGACACTTTTTACTTTTATATTGAAACAGTCAATACTTAAGCTGTTTAAGCCGTGCTCTTCCCAGTAACCCAAGAGTTTTCTGTAATGTTCAAGAGTAGTTAAAACATTGGTGCAACACAGTCTTTATTTTTATATCGTTATTATTATTCGGTAGTGTTAGATCTGACATTCTTGAGTCTATCACGCCAACCATCACGGTCCTGTATTACTGTCGGAAGATCATTAGGGTAGCCTTTTGTGTCATAACATAGCTGGTCAATGTAGGTGACTGTTGGGCAACCAACTCATCTTGCCCCATGGCTAGATGTCCACAGATCACTTGCAGATGTCCACAGATCACTTGCAGATGTCCACAGATCACTTGTAGATCACTTGCAAGTTCTTGTTTTGCTTGCCAAATGTCCTGCAATGTGCATTCTGCGTTCACATAAGATTGTAGAAATATCAGGGATTGGCCTATAAATTTTGATTTAGTTGGATGTTGTCTCTAAGAGATGTTAGCCTCCCAGTATCCGTCTGTAGGTTTCATTAAGCTTACACTGAAGGCTTTTAATTAATGCCAAAGCCGTGGCACTATACATTAAAACTGACTCTACAGTCTTCTTCGCCATATTTAGTCTTCATATAGACGAATGTAGCTTGTGACTCACCACATGTAATTCCCGGATACATTTTGCATGCAGTGTGCTTCGCAGAAGCTATGTACAGGGTTAACCTCAGTGGTGCCTTCTAACCGGGTTTGAAGATCGACGATCAATTTGACGTCAATGCTGGCCACAACAGGTGAACACGTGATCAAAACTGAGCTTTAAATGTACGTGTAGGGAAAAAAACCTGATGACAGGTAGATATATGAACCTCCTACCATAGACAGGCTCATTTCTACGGCGCCGACTTCCATTACCTTTACAAACTAAACTCTTTTGGCACGTCAGAGTACCTTTAAATTTCTTTGCAATTATCATATTCACCCTCCCTCTCTCCTCTGTACCCTTCTCTCTCTACCTCTCACCCTCTCTCTATGCTTTCTCATTCATTTATTTTGTTTCATTCTTATCACTTTGTTTTAAACTTTAATGTCATCTCTTTCTCTCTCTTTCACTTTATCTATCTATACCACTTTGCATCTATCTATCTATCCTATTTTGTTTCTATCTATCTATCTCATTCTGTTTGTCATCTTCTCTTAATTAAATATAGCATGACATGTTTTGTCCGTTACAAAGATTTTATATTTACGCTTTTAGATAGATAGATAGATAGATAGATAGATAGATAAGTTCTTTTGTTCTTTTAATTGTTTGTAGAAGACCTGAAGTTAATTCCAATTTCGATTAAATGATTGACCTTTTAGTAGTAAATTAATGTTTGCTTTGTGCGATTTTGTTGTCTTCTACAGCAACAAGGATTTGATTAATTGTTGTCGGAAATATTGAACCAAGATCATCTCTCGTTCTTTTCCAATTTTCTAATGAAAGAAAAAATCCATTCACTATTTGATCAACATTGCCGTTTAATATTTAATGATGCTGTCGTCCCATTTACGAAACTAATTCATCCCTTTTATTGTTTTTTTTGTCGTCTGCTTTCTTTGCTGATTCAGTTTGAATATTCTGCTCTCAACGTGAACATAATGTTTTATTTCCAACTTTTCTCTCTATATCTATCTCTTTCTGTTTCTCTCTCTTTTTCTTTCTATTTACCTCTCTCTAGTTCTCACTCTTTCTTTATCTCTCTTTTTCTTCCTCTTTCTTTTTTCTCCCTTTCTCTCTAACTGTATAGTTCTGTTCTCTCTCTCTCTCTCTCTCTCTCTCTCTCTCTCTCTCTCTCTCTCTCTGTGTTTACCTCTCTCTTTTTTTTACCTCTCTCTCTCTCTCTCTCTCACTCTCTGGAAAAACAACCAGCAATTCAACTGCAAGGGAATAGAAAGGGATTACTACAAATTGCGTTCGATCAGTTAGCTTCAAAATCCATCACTCATCGAAGCAAAGACTGAAGTTATTTAATTTATGACAAAAAAAAATATTGTTTTTCTTGGAAATATTGGAAGATTGAAATTTTGATTGAATAATAAATCGATCGTTGAATTCTCAAAATTAATTGGCTGGTAATCTTGTTTGTTTTTGAATGTATCAGCCAACCAGTTCCATTTAAAAAATATTGGTTTTCAACTGGCACCCACTGATGTAAGTTTAATATGCACTGGTCTTTCGTAAAACATTTGAAAATTAACATTTATTAGTATTAGATAGGTTTACCTGTCGTTCTGGTTCACACTCCTCCCCCGTCCTTTGAATAGTAGTAGAGTTTTATTCATTGTTTCCTGTTTAGGATTGAATTTCCTTTTAAATTCTACTCTATAATTCTAACGTCTTCGCCTAAACTCTGAAATTTGTATTACTAGAATTTTTACAATACACTGACGAGTTGAAATCCTCACAGTATTTAATATTGTTGAAGCTACCGTTATTATATTTTTGGTTGCGATTTACAAACTCTAAGCTTCGTTCAATTTAGCAAACGAATCGATGAAGGAGATTTGTTTGGAAAAATACATTGACAAAAACCCTATATCACGGTTTCTACGCACCCTAGAAAAACCAACGATATTTTGTATCCCATTACCTGTTTGCACTTCTCCCCAAACTTTTGATCGATCACTATATGGCTATTTTATAGGGTATAAGGACGAGCGGATTGATGTGACAGAATTGCGTCTTAGTGGCATTGTCGCCTCGTTTTGGTTGAATTGATTAAAAAAAATTAAAAAAGCTGTTTGGTTAATAAATACTAAATGTTTCCTTATAAGGAATATGCAGATGTTCCCCAGGGTTCTATTCTTCGACCTACTTTGTTTCTAATTTTCAGAAATGATCTTCTTCATATCATCAGTTCCCTATTTGGTATCGATGCTGATGTCACAGACATTTACTCCCGCCTTAAGTCTGATCAGTTCGACAAAGTTAAATTGGCAACTGATTTAAAAAAAAAAGGATATGCACTCTTTTGTTAACTGGGACATGGAGTGGTTTGTTAATTTTAACGCCTCAAAAACGAAACTGCTCTCTGTTAATCGTCTGAGAGAATCCTTTTTACCTTCCATCTGCATGGCTGATGCTAACCTCCAGGAGAGTGACTCGTTGCAACTACTCAAACTAACGTTTTCAGCTGAAATGAAATGGAAAGAATGTGTTGAATCAAATCCTAAGTCTGCAGCTAAGAAAGTTGGTTTACTATACCGTACTAGACAATTTTTATTGCCAGAATCTATCTTACATATTTATAAGTCTACTATTCGTCCTTGCTTTGAATATTGGGGCCACATACGGTCAGGCGCTCGGCTATATAGAGCTTATTGATAAAATCCAAATAAGAATCTGCAATGTTATTTGTCCTGGTCTGGCATCTCGCTTTCAGTCCGTTTCCCAGCGCCATAACGTAGCCGCCCTGTGTCTTTTCTATAAATACTTTCATGCTAATTGTTCATATGAGCTCTTCGTTTATGGTACCTAGACTTTATGAATTTAAGCACAAAACTAGATTGTCGGTAAGGCCTCAACAGTTTACAGTTAAAATGGTTAGATGTAACCGTAACTTCTATGAGTAGAGTTTCTTCTCTCGCACTTCTCGCTTGTGGAAATCTCTTCAGGCTTCTTGTTTCCTAGTCAACATTGATCTTCAAAAATTTAAACGCAAAATCAATCGTTATGTTATGTCTTCTTGATTCTTATTCTTTTATTGTCCTCTCTCCTCAATAATAGTTGGGTTTTTTTTTCTCATATTCTCTAACAATCAGTAATCTCGTGGCTTTATTGCTTTGCTTGGAGTGAAATGATTTAAATATACATATATATATATATATATATATATATATATATATATATATATTATGCATAAAGATATATGTATAAAAGTGGATACTGAGGTCGAAACTGAGCGACGACAATCTGATGCTTGAACGCAATCTTTAGACCATGAAGCTTGATTTCAAGCAGGAAACAGACTCTCGCCTCTCGGTGTTTCCCTCAGTATCCACCAATTTTATATTTACATAAGTTCTATCACGGATATTGAACATTTTACGCATAAATATAAAATACCTTAAAAATATATTTTTACCATATATCTATATACATATATATGTGTGTGTGTGTGTGTTTTAAAGAAAAACAAAAACCGTTGATAGAACCAACGGACAACTTGCCAAAACCTAAAATCTTATCCAAATACAGCCTCGATTCAAAACGACAATACTGAAAAAAGAAAGAGATAAAAAGACCTAAACGCAAATTTGTCTACTCAGTAAATAGACAAATTTGACAGGCAAATTATGTAAAATAGGAAAAGGCAAAATTATTTGTACAGTATGAAAAATGGAAAAAATTGAACTATTTTCACAATATTAATAGTCAAAAGCATGGCCTCTCATCTTTATAACTTTCTGCAATCGTTTTCAAAAGTTTTTGATGAGATTTGAGCAAGTCTTTTGGGGGATTTTCTTCCATTCTTATATGGTTACACGTTTTAATTCCTGAAGGTTTTTGGTGACTGACGATATATTCTAACTTTCAATTCTTGCACTAGATTTTCAATAGGATTCAAGTCAGGACTCACTGAAGGCCATGACAGAACTGTAATCTTTTTCTGAAGCCACGCAGTCACTGATTTAGACGTATGTTTGGGATCATTATCCTGCTGAAAAGTAAATCGCCGACCTAGATGAAGATTTTGCGCTGATGTAGATTTTCATACAGAATTTTTATATAGTCTGCAGATTTCATTATTTTTCTTCTTGCAATTAATTGTCCAGTTACCCTTGAGCTAAAACAACTCCAAAACATCATCGAGCCGCCTCCATGTTTTAATGTTGTCGTTTTGTTCTTGGGGAAGGAAACCTCACCTTTCTAGCACCAAATCTTTCGTACATCTTTATGTCCAAAAAGCTCAATTTTTGTTTCATCACTCCATCGTACTTGTTCCCAAAAGCAATTTTCTTTGTCCAAGAACGTTTTGGAAAAATTAAACTGAGCAACAATATCACATGGTTTGTGAAGAGGGGTTCATCGTGGTTGGTTTCCATACAAACCATTTATATTTAAACAATGTTTTATTGTGCGAGACCTTCCGCTGGTAACCAAGATATCCAAACTTTTGGCGATGTCTTTCAAAGCAACTCTTGGGTTTTATATTACCCCCATGGCACAGTTTTTATGCAGTTCTTGGTGAAAATTTCGGTTTTCTTTCACACTCAGGTAAATTCTCTCTTTACACTTCTTTATAACAGACTGTACCATAGATCTATGGATAGCTAACCGGTTTGAAATAGAGCTGTAACTATATCCCGACTTGTCGAAGGTAATAATTCTCTGTCTCAAGTCAACGCTAAGTTCCTTTGTCTTCCCTATTGTGTTGGTAAGGTAAGAATAACAACAGTGACACTCTGTGCACCACATGATATTCTTTGTTGGAATTATCATAAATATTCTACTGAATAAATAGCTTAGAAGGCTTCACCGATAAAATAATTATGTAAATTACTTATACTTAGGCGAATGAATCAATTTGAAACCATATTTTCTACAGTACAAATAATTTTGTCTTTTCCTATTTTACTTAATTTGCTTGTCATATTTATTGTATTTAGCATATTGTTCTGAAAATTGAGTTTTATTTTCTTCTTTCTTTTTTTTGTCCTTATTAACATATAAAAAAAAACTTAGCATCATACGGACATTAGATTCTGAGAAATGGATAAAAATATTCAAAATTGATGAGTGTATGAATAACTTCGTCGTTGACTATATATATATATATATATATATATATATATATATATATATATATATATAGATAACTAGACTCGTTTCGAAAAACCCTCGAATTTTTTATTCGCAAATAATCAAATCAATCTCGAGGGAAAAAAAGGTTTTAAAAAAAGAAAGATCTACAAACACGTCGAACAAATCGCACAGATGCAAGTCTGAAGCCCAAAGAAAAAACCCCGATACGAGTAGACAACTAACTAACAAAAGAGCTCAATACAATCGTAGAGCAGACCTAGATACACCTAGTGAGCCAGACAAAACTACCTAGGTTTCACCTAAACGGATCGTCAGGGAAAGTATCATACTTTCCCTGACGATCCGTTTAGGTGAAACCTAGGTAGGTTTGTCTGGCTCACTAGGTATATATATATATATATATATATATATATATATATATATATATATATATATATATATATATATATATATATATATATATATATATATATTTGAGAAACTGAGGTTTTATGAAATCTCGAGCTAATATAATTTTGTTTAAATAAAAAAAAATAGGAAGATTTCCATATTGTCTGCCCGGTTAATTAACGCATGCTCGATTCATGCCTTTCCGGGGTTTATTATGAAAAAGTGAACATCGATTTCACTCAGGTTGAATTTGAACTCACTTCGCCGAATTGAAGTCGATAACCGTTAAACTACCTTAATAACATAAGTCGTGAATAACCGTTTAAGAAATATAACAAATGGAAATACGTAATTTTTAACCGGGAATAACAGAATCTTGAAATGTTATGTCTCTCTTCTTCAAAGAATAAAAAGAATGAATTCAATCATAAATCATATTATAGATTTGCAAATTAAATAGCTGGAAGAATGTATCCATAATGGAATTTAAACTTTAATTCTATACATTGTGAAGCATGCCGCACCTTGTTTTAAAGTAATACATTTCGATTTGCGGCCTGTTAAGATTTTTCCGCGTTTTTTAAAAATCTAATTTGCTGTTTAAAAATAAAACCTACTTCGTAGTTGGTAAATTAAAATCGAAATATTTCAAGATTTAACTTGTGTTCATCTGATTTTTCATACTTTTTTTTACAGTTCGAATTTGATTTGAAACAAAATTAGAAAGAGAGAAAATTTTCTAATAAATGCGTAAAACATCGGAAATATTTTTTAATGCTGGAAAATAATGATAAAAAGTGTGTACCAATATATGAGCAAAAAATTCAATGGACAAAAGGGATATATATATATATATATATATATATATATATATATATATATGGGACATATCTCTCTCTCTCTTTCTCTCTCTATCTATCTATCTATATATATATATATATATGTGTGTGTGTGTGAAAATCGATTAATTTTTGTCATCAAACCAAAATCTCAATTCAAATTCGTAGATTAAATTTAAGATTTTAATCGAAGAAATTTACATCCAAATGAACATGTGTGTAAGTGGAAAAGAATTGAGACAGAGAAATATATATATATATATATATATATATATATATATATATATATATATATATATACATACATACACACACACGCGAGTGCGTGGGTATGTGTATGAGTAGATGCGTTTGTGCGTTTACTTTTTTGCGTATTGCGTGTTTGTGGGAATGAAAATAAATATATTAGCGTCTGTGCAGGGACAGAGAACATGCCGATGGAAAAATCTCAACATACAAGCTTTATAATGTTTCATCTATAAATGATATATAAATAATGAATTTAAATATACGCCAGTATGATATATATATATATATATATATATATATATATATATATATATATATATATATAAGCATTGCACCCCGAGCAAGGCGTGAAGCCACTAGGATGCGGTGGGGTTGCAGAAGATTTGGAGCAAGAGCAGATAGGAGTGATAGAAGAAAAGATGAGGGGAAGGATAGTGGGTAGATCAAGGTAATTGGAGATGTAGATTACATTTGAATAGTTGGAGATTATAGCTTTCAGGGAAACAGTAATTGGGAAGTGTGTTCCACAGGCGAGAGGTGCGAGGTATGAAGCTATTGGTGTAGAAGAGACGGCTACATTTAAAAGTTTCTACAGTGTAAGTGTGAGAGCGGGATGCCAGCCTCGTAGAGCGCTTGAATTCATGGAGACTGGGAACCAGTGAAAGCAGCTCATCGGAGCAATTACCATGAAAGTGTTTGTAGAAGAGACAGAGAGAGGCGACGTCGCGTCTGTGAGATAGTGACTGCAGACGAGACGCCAGGTCAGAGCCAGTAACATTACATATCCATCTCTGGATCTTGTCAAGAACTCCGAGGTAAACAGAAGATGCCCGAGACCATATATGGCAGCAATACTCCATACAAAGGCGAATGGTTGTTTTGTATATTTGAAGTATCGATTCAGGAGAGAAAAATGTCCTGGCGCGGCACAGAGAGCCAACTTTCCTCGCAGTGGAAGAAGCAATTGACTCAATGTATTTGTTCCATCTCAGCTCAGCAGTCAACGTGAGACCGAGCAGACGCAGGAAGTTGCTATCAAGAAGTTGACTATCAGATCAGGTTAGTTTTGTCACCGACACTAGATTTGTTTTCGAGGCAGGAGTAAATTGTAGTGTCCTCCGCGTAGATGCCAACTTGGGAATCTATGGCGTCAGGAAGGTCGTTGATGAAAATAAGGAAAAGAGTGGGGCCAGGGATGGAGCCTTGGGGAACACCTGCGTTCGTGGGATTGGAACTGGAGGAAAATCCGTTGAGAACGACCTTCAATTCTCGGTTTGACAGAAATGATTGTATTAGATAAAACAGTCGACCAGTAATACCATAACTTTGGAGCTTACGAAGAAGGCCGGCATGCCAAACCCTATGAAACGCTTTGGAGATGTCTAGGGCCACGGCATGAGCCTCACCGTTATTTTGAAGTGCTTGGTAGACGGTTTCAGTGATGGCCATAAGCACATCAGATGTAGAAATGGCATAGCGGAAACCATATTGCTTGTCTGAGAGAAGTTCGTGTGAGGTAACCACTTCTGCGTTGATTAGGGCTTCGAAGACTTTGCCGAATATGGGTAGGAGACTAATAGGACGGTAATTAGATGGGTCGGAGGGGTCTCCAGAGTTCTTAAAGACAGGAACAATGGATCAGGACTACCAGCAGTCAGGAAAACGTAATTCCTTGAGGCAGTAATTATACAGTTCAGAGAGGGCGGGTGCTAGCTCAGGCGCGCATTTCTTCAAGACAATGGCTGATATGCCATCTCCACCACTAGCCTTGTGGGGGTCTAAATTGGAGATAATACCCAGTACCGATGACGGGGTTATGCGTAAGCCGCTCAATAGGGCCTCAGTTCTTAGAGGGAAGTCTGGTATAGGTACACCGGTGGAGTCGAGAGTTGAATTAAATGAGAAATTCCGAGCAAGGCATTCAGCCTTGTCGGTTGAGGAGGTCAAGACCTCGAACTGGTTGAATAAAGGAGGTATGGAGTGTTCTCTATTGTTCAGGACACTCTTGCAGAGCCGCCAATAATCTTTGGAGACAAATTTGCGAAATGCAATACGCTCCCTCATCCGAGCAGCAAATATTGACTTAGCTTCGTTGAGGATACCCTTACACTCGTTACGGGCGGAGGCAAAGTGACGTCTATTGCAGTCCGACATGTCGCTACGAAATATGTGAAAGAAGTGGTTCCTATGGGCAATGGCGGCTGAGCAAGCAGCGGATAACTAAGGGGAGGAGTGCGACTTGACCTTAAATTTCCTTGAGGGGATGAAAGCGTCGATGAGACCTCAGAAGCACATTCTTGGACAGGGAGTGTACAGACAACATCCCAGGGGACATCGCGGAGGAAGTCACGGAACGAGACCTAATCCGCTCGTTGATAGTAGAACGAGGTTCTAGTAATGGGAGGTTCTTTGCGGTGTGTGGAGTGTTAACAGATACCACAGCATGATCGGAGTTACCAAGAGGGCAGAGCTGTGTGGCGCTACAGGATTCGGGGATGGAGGTAAAACACAGATCGAGAAGGAAGGCCTTATCTACCAGGTTGAGGGCAAAACGCGTGGGGAAGTTAACTATCTGTGTAAGGGATTGAGAAATTGAAAAGTTAAGTGTTTGAATGCCAGCCCGGCCAGTAGTAGCATTCTCGAGCCACTTTGTATGATGGGCGTTAAAGTCATATATATATATATATATATATTAGGATATTACACCGAAAACATGTCAAAATCGCAGACGTCTTTCGATGCGTATCAATGCATCTCATCGGGCAATTATTAATATGGATCGAAACACGACTTCTATTCTGTTATGTAGTGGTTTCACAGTGGAGGCTTGTATTTGTACTAAGTCGGTCCTAAAATAGGTTCGACCTACAAAACTTGATATAATAGGTAATGACGCAGAGTGATATAGTTGCGGTCGCTGATACTTTAGTATCCGACTAACGGTCGTCCGACATCGAGTGACTGACCGACGATATTTATTCGCCCCCACCACGAGGGCATCATGTGGCACAAGGCCCATAGGCTCAGCCAAAAATATGCCCATTCAACCCGTATAAACGGGTTCAGGGTCGGTTTACCTCCCCGAAAGAGAATCCGCCTTTCGGCGTAGCCTCCTTCGAGTTCCTCCCCATTCGAAAGCAGAGAGATCAACCGATCAGCCAGTCGACTGACTGACCGACGATATTTAGTCACCCCCCACGTGGGCATCATGTGGCACAATGCCTGTTTAACGTGGGATCTCAGAGTCCGTGGGATCTCTGAGCCCGTGCGATCTCCGAAATATGCCATTTGAACCCGTATAAACGGCTTCAGTGTCGGTTTACCTCCCCGAAAGAGAACCCGCCCTTCGGCGTAGACTCCTTCGGGTTCCTCTCCGCCCGAAGGCAGAGAGTTCAACCGATCAGCCAGTCGACTGACTGACCGACGATATTCAGTCACCCCCCCCACGAGGGCGTCATGTGGCACAAGGCCTTTTTAACGTGGGATCTCCGAGCTCGTGGGCTCGGCCAAAAATATGCCCATTGAACCCGTATAAACGGGTTCAGGGTCAGTTTACCTCCCCGAAAGAGAATCCGCCCTTCGCCGTAGCCTTCTTCGGGTTCCTCCCCGCTCGAAGGCAGAGAGTTCAACCGAACTGCCAGTCGACTGACTGACCGACCCACTGAGCGACTGCTACTACTCCTACTTATTATAGTTGGGAGAGTCTATTAACAATAGAATAGGGGTGTTCCACTATAACACATTCTGTCGCGATTTTGACATGTTTTCGGTGTAATGTCCTAAAATAAACAATATTGCTCTAATTTGTATTGAGCCCTCTTTTAAATTAAATGTTACGAACATTGGAATTGTACTCTATTCCTTCTCATCTTACCTGTGCGTGTGTCTGTATATATATATATATATATATATATATATATATATATAATTATTTATTTAAAAATATGATTCCAACACGCTACATAAGAGGTCTCATGTTTCAAAACAAGAGCCGAAAACTTCAAAATAATATTTGAATTAACTTGAGTTAAGGTAGGCTCTGTTCCATCTTCAAGCGAAATTTTTTGGGAATGACTTATTTCTGAAGTTCACGAGTTTTAATAGTATGGTCAGAATTGAAATCAAAAATTTTTGATTTCAATTCTGACCATACTATTAAAACTCGTAAATTATATGCTCTACTTTCGTATCGGGCACTATTTTTTAAAAATAATTACAAAAATACTAAGGAACTTTGGATTATTTACCAAACCAGTTTCTTTCCTATTTTCTACAATATTTTCACATATATATATATATATATATACATGTGCGTGTGTGTATTATATATATATATATATATATATATATATATATATATATATATATATAATTACATATACATATATATATATAGAGAGAGAGAGACAGGGAGAGTGAGAGATGGAGAGGTGGGGAAAGATGAAAAAGCCTAAACACACGTATAATTTTTTCCTATCTGTATATGGATACAGACATATATATATTAATATTAATTGAATATTATCCAAATATTAATCTACGCCCAGGATTTTTCCCAATATCACCTTTCCTAACAGAATTACTACTCTCCCAAACCAACGTACCCAACTGCATCGAGTAATCAAAAGAAAATTCTTGAACACAATATACATATATATATATATATATATATATATATATATATATATATATATATATATAATGAAATGGACAAAGTCCGACAATTATTTAAGACATTTTTTATGTTTATACGTTCTTTTTATAGAACATTTATAAACATTTATTCATTTATTATAAACAGAGCATTTACTTAAATATTTGTATTGATAAAAAAAACGTATGTCTTATATATGTCTTATATATATATATATATATATATATATATATTCAATCTTTGGTAAAAGAATTAGATTTTCTTAAAAGTGAATTGTAGAGCTAATTAAATATATACATATTGGGTTCTCGGAGGGCTTGTTTAAAAGGAGATAGCACAAACACCGACTCACTTTTGGATCTGGATTTGTACAGAAATTGTATGAAATTTGTCAAATTTTGTATGAGACATAAAAGAAAGAAATTCTCAGCATTAAATAGGTTATTTGGAGAAATGGGATATATTGAGGAAAAAAGACGCCGAGCATGTAAGATTATAGTCGAGACTTGCAAGATATACCAGGAAGGAAAACTGGGCATAATGTTGTATCCTGATTGAAGCAAGCTACTTAATCAGAACTAATATCGACCTGCAAACATAGGAAATATTTCTATTGCCTTATTAGGATTCTATCCGTGATTGAATCTCGAGTATTTATTCAAACGGTTTTTCCCCTTCTGTCTCTCTATCTATTTTTCCTTTCATCTCCTTTCTTTCTCATCTTTCCACTGTCGGTTCAAGTACAATTTTATATTGATATTTTTTTAGACGGAACAATCACTCACTCCTGACGAAGCCATCTTGACAAAAACCGTGGTCAGTATTGAATATTTTATGTCCTTTACATACATACATATATATATATATATATATATATATATATATATATATATACACCAATTTGTGACTGGTAGACTACAGAACATTATAATAATAATAATAATCAAGAAAAAAAACTTAAATATTCATTTCGGTTATAATTTATTTCGTGAATATTTCTATATATTCATCTCTTCGAACCAAAATTTCTTAGTAAATGTAGACAATACCCCGAACTGATGTATTTGATATATATATATATATATATATATATATATATATATATATATATATATATATATATATATATATATATATATATATATATATATTACGGTTACATAATGAAGGTGGGTTCCTTACGCTAAAACCAGGACATAAGTCCATATAAACATAGGTACGCAAATCCTTCGTTCTGGAGTTATTAAATTTAAAAACGTTTAACCTGTGTTGCTATATAGACAATATATCAAGTTATATTCGTCATCCGTCTACATTTCTGGCTAGTCTGTCTTCAACGTTTAATGTGTGTAGTAGTGTGTTAATTGCGAATTGTTCCGTTTAACAATGGCAGGATATTCATTAACAAAATGAAAGAAAGAAAGAAATGATCAGACTGAGTGGGCTTACGGTTGGCTCCACTGCCCTGAGGGACGCAGGTTCAAATCTTGCGGGAGAGCGCAAGCTTTTCTTTTATAATATTTCTCGAATATTCAGGCTGGGTGGGGTGAAAATACATAAATACACTGTTTATTGAATAAACGAAGCGTCTACTCAAAAACGAGTATCCACTAAAAATAACGTTTATAGTGATAAAGACCCATTCTAAAATTGTCACTTTTTTACTTCTTTAAATACTGACCCGCATTCAAATTAAGGATTGATATTGCAATATTTGATGATAGCTGCCTGTTAAG
>OZ010581.1:124715677-124880677 GCA_963932145.1 Acanthosepion lycidas
GAATTTTGATTGATTGCCACTAAGGTTTCTGACAAGGCATTTTTTCCAATTAGGAACAGGCGGCAGATTTAGACCAATGGTGCAATTCAAAGATTTCTGACATTTATCAATCTATTAATGTAGTCTACTCACTCAAGTAATTCAACACAAATAGAATGGTAAGACACAATAAAGTAAAAAATTATATATATATATATATATATATATATATATATATATATATATATATATATATATATATATATATATATATATGACGGCGAGAAGGCAGCAGACATTTTAGATCAGTTTCAATGAAGAACGATCTAAATGTTGGTTAACCAAAGCGACGAATATGTTCCATTATATATATAATATATATATATATATAATATATATATATATATATAATTATATATATATATTTATATGTATATATAATTATATATAACATATATATATATTATATATATAATAAATATATATAATAATATATATAATTATATATATATATATTATATATATAATATATAAAATTATGTATATAATTATATATATAATTATATATAATTATATATATATATATATATATGTTACATATAATATATATATAATATATAATATATATATAATTATATATATAATTGTATCTACAATTATATATATTATATATAATACATATATAATATATAATATATATATAATATATAACATATATAATATATATATATAATTATATATATAATGATATATATAATTATAATATATAATATATATATTTATATATATAATACTATATATATTTATATATATAATTATATATAACATATATAAATATATTATATATATATAATTATGTATATAATTATATATATAATTATATATAATTATATATATATTATATATAATATATGAATCATATATATATAATTATATATATAACTATATCTATAATTATATATATGTTATAATTATAATATATCAAATATATAATACATATATAATATATATAATTATATATATAATTATATATATAATATATATATAATATATATATATAATCATATATAATATATATATATAATTATATATAATATATATATATATATATATATATATATATATATATATATATATATATATATATAATTTTATATATAATTATATATAATTATATATATATATAATTTTATATATAATTATATATATATATAATTTTATATATAATTATATATAATTAAATAATGTCGGACGAATTTTTCCATTAGATAATTATATAATATATATATATATATGAAGAAATATAGTCTTAAGATGTGCTATATTTATGGGATAAAGTGTTGGTGGTTGGAAGATGTGTGTATATAGAGTGGTTTATCATTGTTTTTTCTATATGTTTTATATGTGATTGTTCTTAAGTTGAAGGTGACATCTAAAATCTACTTCGTTTAGGTTAATTTTTATATCTATGTCGAATCCGTTATTTTTAAAAAATCTTTATTATTGCTTTTCTAGTTTTGTCTCTGTTTTTTTTGTTACAGTTTCTTAGGATTATGAGACCGTCGTCGCAGTCTTTCCGACAATTCCTCTAATTAATCCATCAATCCAAATAAATGCATGAAGTAATAAACAAATTAAAAACTGTTCCCGCCAAAACAATAGTTAGAATAAACTACAAAAATCCACCCCAAAATTGAATAAATAGCTTTAATTTTCTTCCCAAACCAAAACTATTAAATAAGTGATATAAACAAATTTTTACAACGTTAATAAAAACACCGATTAAAATAAATAAATAAATAAAAATAAATAAATAAAAGCTAGCAAAATAATTTAACCCAAATAAATAATTAAACAAATAAACGATTTCCGCTAAAATAACCGCCAAAATACACTACCCACAATGCACCACTGACCCATATATATATATAAATAACCGAGAAAAATAACAGCGCTCGTGGCCTGACGATTGCAGTCGGCCTTCCTTGACTTTTTGTCGTTATTTTTTTACCGTTGCTGACAGCTCTTTATCTCCCGATTCTTTTTGTTTTAACTTCATTTCGGTTAAGTTTCTTTATTTTATTATTACCTTTTGACGACTGTTTTGAAAAATTTTTTTCTTATCTCCATTTTATTTTTACCCTACTTTAATTTTTGTTCTTTTTTCTTTTATTCTAGTTTTCCTTTTTGATTTTCATTTCCTTTAATTTCTCTTTTAAATCTATCTTCGTTTTCATTATTTTGTAACCCCTGTCTGTGTTTCGCTTTATTTTTTGATTAATTTTAATTTCTTCTTATTTAATTGTTTCTTTCCTTCCTTTAATTTTTACATGTTTTTGTTTGTAATCGTTGTATTTTCCAATTTATCTGTTTATTTTCTTTTGTTTATTGGTTCGACTCGCTTTTCTTAGTGTCGGCCATTTTGAATTTTTTGTAACTAGCTTCGGCTATTGTCCAAGTTTCGTATTTTCTTTTGTTTATTGGTTCGACTAGGTTATCTTAGCGTCGATCATTTTGAATTTTTTTGTATCTAGCTCCGGCTTTTGTCGAAGTTTCGTATATTCTTTGTTTTCCTTTTTCATTGTCTAGTGTTTTCGTTTTATTGTTTATTTTCATTAACGTGTTTTCTTTTATTGTTTCGCCTTTAGGCGATATTTGTCCTTTATTGTTTTTTCTAATTTTTATTGTAATTTTTTTTTAAATTTGTTATACGTATAAGTGAAACTTGTTTTATTTCTTCTCTCTTGTCATGGGATTTTTGTGTGTGTGTGTGTGTGTGTGTGTGTGTGTGTGTGTGTGTGTGTGTGTGTGTGTGTGTGTGTGTGTGTGTGTGCATATTTAATTATTTGTTCGTTGCTGTCTCGCTTTCAGGTGAGCCTCGTGATTTATTTGTTTGTTACCGGGTGTTAATTTTTTTTTTTTACTTTCGCCTTTCCTTCGTAGAGCACCTGGCAGCATTCTTGGCCCAATACGGTGACATTCTGGGTGCTTCTTGTGATAGCCTGGCTGGGGGATGGAGCTTTGTCATGATTCTCGATCAAAAAGCCTATCCCCAACTGTCTTGACGTTGGTAACCTGAAGCGGCCGGTCATTGTGATCGGCCGTAAACCAGTTTGCTGGAAGTGCGCAGTGACTGGTCACCTCTCCTCTTCCTGTCCAGAGAAGAAGGCCTCTGGATCTCAGGTCCCAATCGAACAAACTCCCCCTTTGACCGAGTCTTCAAAAACCACCACGCCTTTAATGGTCATGCCGGCTACCAGGACCGGAGTGGTTGAACCCCCGGTTGGGTCATCATCAAAGCCCCCATTCCCCGAAGAGCCTCCTTCTACTGCAAGAGTGGTTGAGGAGAAGGAAGAGGGGGAATGGCAGGTAGTTGGCAGGGCCAGAGGGAAGCGTCAGACAGCGGATCCTCAGTCCCCTGAAGTCCCTGGGACTAAAGACACTTACAGCCCCACTCCCTCTGACAACAGTAAGGGCGACGCCCCTGCCTCTATTCAGACCATCGAAAATTTACAAAGAAAATATGATCCTGGTTACGTTAAAACAGAAAAGATTAAGGACTTGAAAAAGAAATTAGATCAACAAAGAAAAGGAAAACTGTCTCCATCCAAGAACTCTCTCACTACACTGTCTCCACAGCCCTCTACCTACCATCTACCAAAGTCCCCCTCTACGAAGAAATCTACTCCCTCCGCATCCTCCGAGCCACCACCTTCTCCCCGTCCCTCAACCCCTCTTTGTAGAGGGAAGTCTCCACTTGCTTCTCCTTCCACTTCTGCTCAGTCCCAAATCCATCTCAGTAGAGACCCCAGCCCATTTAGACAACCAAATACACCCCGCAATACCCCCAGGTCTTCTCATAGTAAATCTTCTGAAATGCCCCCTTCAGTTAACAAAAGGCACAGAAGCCCCACTCAAGATTCCACAGAAAAAAAGAAAAAACCCAAACACATATATAATCCAGGTACTGATGTGTGTAAAATTTCTTCTTTACAAGCGGAGAAGGCCAAAGACTATGGCAACAGACTCAAAAACCTGAAATACCTGCTATCTATAAAGCAATTTGGCGATAAAGCCATCGATGATACAAATAATTTCCCAAACACCCAAAGAATATGAACAGTCATAAGATCAGAGACTGGGGTGAAACAGATTTGGTCCATGTTGGACGAGGCAATAACTTCGTTCAGTATGAGCCCGCCCATTGCCATCGTACAAAACGAAAAATTAAGAAAAATGAAGGAATTTTGTGCAGGGAGGGTCCCGGTTTTCGTTCACCCCTCCCTTTATAGAGCACTAAAATTGACTTTCCCCTGGGATATCGGCAGAATCTCCCAAGACGGTACAATCAAAACTGAGATGGGCCATGGGTCTATGGGAGAGGCTGTCGGTATCCTTACCCCAGATATGTTCAATTCAGGTAAACAACCCTAATCGGACTTCTCTGTGGCGCTCTGGTTAGCTAGTTTAAATGTCCTGAGGTTGGAGTCTCGCAGGGCGAGGCTCTCTCGCGACATTCAGCGCCTCGAGGTGGATGTTTGTTGTGTGCAAGAGACCCGGTTTTCTTCTCATGACCGTGAAGACGTGCTGTCTAGGGGGTTCTCCCTTTATTTAGCATGTTTTGATGGTTGTTCGAGGGCTTTCTCTTAGCTAGTGGGCAAGCCTTCGCAGATCTGGTGAGCAGGCTTTTGTGCTGGACGTTACGATAAAGGATAAGGCTTCGCGTCTCATTGGGGTTTATGCGCCCAATATCCATTCTGAGCGGCCTGCTTTGTTTCGGCAGATCGAACCGTTTTTGACGACATCTCGTCCGATAGTTTTAGCGGAGGATTGGAATGCCGTCCTTGACCCCGATATAGATTGGATAAGGCAAAAATCGGGTACTAACAATCCTGATATAAAAAGCATTTCAGGATTTTGTCGGCAGGTTTGATCTTGTCGATAAGTACCGGAATGAACACCCTCGGGAGGTAGCATGGACTTGGACAAATAGTGGCAACTCGGCTCCTGGGGCGCTTGCTAGCTACCTTGACCGAGTCTTAGTTAAGAGAGTCGATGTAGGGCTCTTAGGGTGTCCAAGTTTCCATTATATAGTTTATTCGGATCATAGGCTTGTCCGGGTCCGTGTAAACTTAGATAAGCCTAAGGTTAAGTTGGCTTGTTACTGGAAATTAAACTGTTCATTATTTGGTGAGCAGGATTTCCGGGACCAGCTGCTACTAATGATACAGAGGGAATTGACGGGGCGGTTTTAGGGAAAGCCTAGTTGGATAATTTAAAATCTGAAATTAGAACGTTTGCTGCCGATTTTAGTCGTCGACTCAATCTTGATAGATTAGCGGCGCAAACAGCTTTAGAAGAAAAAGTTGAGCGGGTAGTGAAATCCCGTGTTAGTGGGGAAATAGCCTTAGCTAAGACAGGGTTGTCCTCCTTGCTTATCAAGAAGGATCAAGCTCTAGTAGTTAGGGCTAGGTTAAAAAGAATGTCCTCTGAGGCGACGTAATGGCCGCAGAATTGCGTGCAGAGGAAAATCGGGGCGCGTCTCGGCGACATATCGCGTGCGTCACATTGCCGGTTAAGCAGACCGTGACTACAAACGCGGGCATATGCGAGGCCTTTCAAGATTACTTTCAGGATCTTTTCACCAGGGAGCCCGGTCTGAGCCCTGCTCGGTTCGACGCCTATTTAGCCGACTTTTCCTGCCTGGAGGCAGCTGAAGTGGCTGGGTGCGAGGGTCTCATCACAGAGTCGGAAATCTGGGAAGCGCTGAAACAGGTTGGCCTGGATAAATCTCCGGGACTAGATGGTCTTCCTTACGAAGTTTATTTGAGGTTGTCGCCCGTTTTTGTTCCTTTGCTGGAACTGATTTTCAACCACTAGATGAAGCTGGGGTCTATACCTCAACGCTTCACCAGGGGTGTGATCAAGTTGCTGTGTAAGGACAAGAACGGTGGGGATGGGTTTGGTAACTTTCGCCCTTTAACCATGTTAAATACTGAGTTAAAGATTTTGGCGAAGATCTTAGCCAACCGTTTGCAGCTTGTCCTGTCTAGTCTGATTGGCTTCGAACAGACCTGTGCTGTGAATGGCAGGACTATTCAGGATAACCTGCATATGGTACGCTTGATCTTAGAACAAGTCGACAGTGAAGTCGCGCTGATTAATTTAGATCAGTCCAACGCCTTCGATGGGGTTGACCATCGGTTTCTGGAGGCTGTCCTTTCGTCGGCCGGTTTCGGATCCGACTTTTGTATGCGATCCCGGTGCGCTGGTGGAAGTGAATGGGGTAAGATCGAAGCCTTTCGTATTGTCTCGCTCCATTCGTCAAGGTTGTCCGCTCTCGCCTTTGCTTTACGTTCTTGCGTTGGAACCTTTCCTTCGGAAGTTAAAGGCGGATCCGGTCCTGCGTGGAATTTCTCTGCCTGGGGCTACCACCTCAGCCAGGTATTCTGCCTATGCTGATGACTTTTCGGTTCTTGTGTCGAGCAGGGCCGAGATTGACGAAGTCAGCGAAGAGATCAGTGGTTATGAGATGGTGACAGGGGCCAAGATCAACCGCGATAAGTCTGTTGGATTGCGGTTGGGTGCTCGGAAAGGAGTTTCTCTTCCCGGACCTTTCCTCTGGACGGATGGGCCGGTCAAGATACTCGGCGCGGTTCGGTCCGGATCTCCAGTTGGAAATGAATTGGCCGGAGGTACGAGAGAAGGCCGAGATCGCGGTTAATCTCGGAGGATACTTTCCTTTCACACATCTACCCGATTCTCCTTTACCGACTCTCTGTACTTCCACTTCTGTTTACCCCACTAATATTATTAGCAAAGCTCTTGTTCTCTTTCTTGTGGAGAGACAAGGCCGCTATGGTATCTCGGGAGATTTGTTGCCTTCATACCGCTGATGTCGATCTGGGTATGCCTAGCATTGAGATTCGTCAACATATCGCTTTCCTAGACCGAATGTGTCGTAAATCGGATGAGGAGGGAGCCTTCTGGAAAGAAGACGCCCGTAGAAATTTCCCATCCATGAGAAGTGTGCACTCGTGCGAGGAGGAGGCCCGCCGTAGACCCGAGCCGAATGCTCCTTCTATCACGAATGTCCTCGTGCTCTGAAACTCCACTTACGGGCAACAGATGGCTTCTCCAATGTCCAGGCGTTGTCTCGTAGGGAATTGTATCAAGTGTTAGTCGAGGGGGGGGGACGTTCAAGATGGTCTGATTGGCGAGCTCGGTCTTACAAAGCGGCAGGCTCGCTCAATATGGCCTTGGGCGCCTGGGTTGAAATGCCTCAATAACGATGAGGCATCACTCACTTGGCTGGTGATTCGTAGAGCCCTGTGGGTCGCCAAAAGACTTTGTTCAGCGGGCTTGGAGAAAATGCCGGCGCTGTGTTGGGGAAGTCGATACCATTGATCACGCCTTCTTTCAATGCGGGGTGGTTGTGCCTTTGTGCAGGTTTGTTGAAGGCCTCATGGTTTGCATGCTGCGGGGAAAGTCCTTTGTGCTTGGGACCGTTTCTGTTTGTAGCAATGTGGTGCCGCAGATGACGAAGCCTGAACATTATGTGTTCTGTTGCTTACTAGGTGTTATGAGAGTCGTAATTTGGACGACGGTGTCAGAAGGAATTCTATGATGGCGAGAAGTTCACTTCTTCCCAACTCATCTTGTTCTTTAAGCATCAGCTTAAAGTCAAGATTAGTACGGAAAGGTGGTGGCTCACCTCATCAGAATTTGGCAAAGGGTGGGTGAATCTTGCGCGTTTGTGCCGAGTAAAAGGGGCTGACCTTGAGTGGCATTTTGATGCCGGTTAGGCATGAGGATATTGTTTCCCTGGGTTGAACTTGGGCAACCCATCCCTGGTTCTAGACTAGAGTAGGTTTTTGGCTTTGATATTTTTAGTTTTTTCTTTTCTTTTTCTGCAAACTTAGCTAGGGTATGTTTGCTCATTGGCCCCCTTTTTTCTGTCCCCTTTTCTTTTCCTTTAGTTTAACTCCCCATCCCATCCCTCGTTAGGTGGTCAGTGATTTCGGTTCTCTGGTGGATGCAGGACACCTTTCGTTTCGAGGGTGTGTTTTTTTCGTATTTGTTGTTGTGTCTGAATCAGTGCGTGTTTGTGTGAGTGTTTGGCGGGGGTGAATGTTTTACTACATTTTTAAAGTCCCGTGTCGATTTCGTCCAGTTAATTGATTTTACTCTCACATTTAGGGTTTGTGGGGGGTTTTATTACTAATATGATTTTGTTTAGTTTCATGTAAATAAGTTTAAGTCATATTGTATATATTAATTGGGGTTCTTTTACTTGTTATATTTTATCACCACCCCACAGACATTATTTGTACATATGGGGTTAATTAGGATTCTCATTGAGACAATGAGGTATTTTGGTGGATGAAGTAAGAAAGGTAATTATGAATGTGGTGTTTTGGTGGTAGGATTATTGTTTTGTATGTTTGGGTCAGTCGTTGTGGCTAGCTAAGTTTAAAATTACGACAAATAATGACCGTCCTTTTTCTCCAACCCTTCTTTTGGCCTTGTGTCACATTTGCTGTACATACAGTAATAAATATCGTGGCCTGAAAATCGCATCTAGCATGAAACAGACTGTCGCCTCTAAGTGTTGACTTTTGTGTTGACTTTTATATATATATATATATATATATATATATATATATATATATATATATATATATATATATATATATATAAATATATATTTATAATTATATATATAATTATATATATATATATATATATATTATATATATATATTATATATATATATATATATATATATATATATATATATATATATATATATATATATATATATATATATATATATATATATGTATATATAATTATATTTATAATTATATATATAATTATATATAATTAAAACCAACCCTCAAGTCCAAGTCCTGCATTTTTTAAATAAAAGTGGTTCAAAAATCTTTCCTGGTTCTTATATATGAAGGTATGATACATTATTTTGGACACTTTCATCAGACTGAACCCTTTCAAGGCATCCATCATCGTCACTATATAAGAGAAGGGCAACTCTGAATGTAAAACCGTATATGGCTCTGGGGGGGGGGGTCACATACTGGAATTGTAACTAAGGTCTGCTCACCATCGTTGCAGTATAAACCACAGGTTTCTCTCTGTTAGTGTTTAAGAAACAGAAATGTGTTTGAGCACATGCGCATGCTCAGACAGCCATGCTGATGAGAAATCCCACTAATTTTTAGGCTGTTGTTCACTCTGTACATGACCCAAGTGAATGATGTTGTTGTAAGTGCGCAAACAGAAGATGTAAGAAATACTTATTATGAAGACATCTAGGATAGATAACGGTGGAAACCTGGGCTCAAAGCGGTTAAGATTATAGTGCTCAAGGAAGAATCTTCTCTGAAGTGATACTTTTGAGGAGTAAAGTCTCTGAGTGAAATTTCATCTTCACGAAAATAATAAGAAAGGACTGAGAATGAGTTGACGCTGTTGTCGTGAAATGGTGTGTCCTAGCTGTGAAGCATTATGGAATTATGGCGTGCTCTTAAATCGAAAAGCTTTTGATGCTGATATATCACCTTCTCTATATCCAATGGGTATTACGGTCGATTTTACATATCAGCACTTGTTAGTTGAATTTGTTGATGTAGTTAGAACTCATGATTCGTCACACTAGCCTTGCTAAACCTTACACTTAAACATTGCTTCACAGCAAGTTTGTATGCGTGTCACTTCTTCAGAAGACGACCGATTTATTTATTTTTTACTACTTATCAACCATTTGTGATTTATTTAAAACAGAAAGATATTTTATATCGTAAGAATAACTTGTTTTGCGAGTTAACTCTTTTCGAGAATAACAATTGATTATTTCAAATACTAATTTTACTATTTAACCCATGGCAGGGAGGAGGAGATTGATTTACACCTTTCCCAAGGTTGTTTGCACGTAAGTAAATGTATCAAACCCGACTAGAATTCGAACTCAATTCTTTCTTATTCCAATCCGCTATCTATTACAAGCCACGAACATTCTTAAGTTAACCGAAGTCTTTGAGAATTTTATCAGAACGCCTACGACAAAATAACGTGCACTACCCTCAGATCAAAATTCGTCCTTTAGATTGTTGGAATCTTAATTTTTCCGTCAGCCTTTGTATGCCTTTGTGCGCATGCGCACGTGAATCGAGACATGTTCCTATAGATTGCCTGACTCAAGATTTATTGGGTTAACATACAGCAATATATACATTGTCTGACTCAGCCATAACCGTTTACGGTTTTTAATTTTTTTTTTTTTTTTTTAGTGGGGAGTAGCAAAACATACGGCAGCATTCACTATACACATATGAAGTTAGTTAATCCTTTCCACCATTACCAGACATAACTCATCGCATTTTCTAACTAATTTCATGCAGACGTTACTCAACTGAATTTCTTTCCTTCGCGAATGTTTGGCTAATCTTTAGGTTTCGATAAATATGAATACTTTGATTTATCGATAATTGCGCATTTAAAAAAAGGTGTATCCAGGATATTTTTGAAGCGAATAACTAATTTCATGACGAGAAGGCTCTACTGAATGCAACTAACCTAACAAGGACATGGATCCAGCGGAAAGAACAGAACATTGATGTATCTAATCTGTTAAGATTAGAAAGGTAAGCCATTAGAAACTTTGACGTGTAATCCCTTATTCAAGGTGAAATGAACAAGATTGCTTTTTTCGCCTGGAATAAACTTTTTTAATCATTTCATCCCAAGTAAAGAAATACAGCCACTAAGATGCAAATGGTTGCTGGGTGTGAAAGAATGATAATAAAAAATATGTCGAGCGAACAATAAAAGAATAGGAATTAAGAAGATAGAAGATAACGATTGACATTACATTTGAATTTTTGAAGATCAAATTTGACTGGGAAGAAGAGAGTTCCACAAGAGAGAAGTGCAAGAGAAGGATCTGCTAACATAGATCTTACGGTTACATCTCACCATTTCACTGTCAAACCATGACACCTTACCGCCAATCTAAAACTGTGCTTAAATTCATAAAGGATAGGTACCATAGAGGAAGGTTCATCATAACAAATGCCATGAAAATATTTATAGAAAAGTTACAGGAAATCTACGCTACAGCGGTGGAAATGTGACTGAAACCGAGATGCCAGCTCAGTACCGATGAGATTGCAGATTCTTCTTTGGATTTTAACATGTATCTCTAAATACAAGGCAGAAGAACCAGAACCAAATGTATCAGCAATTTTAAATGCATGGAAGAATGGCAAATTTATAAACGTGTAAGATATATTCTGACAAGAAAAATTGTCTAGCGCGATACAGTGAAACAACTTTCATAGCAGCAGACCTAGTAATTGATTCAATATAATCTTTCCACTTCATATCAACGAAAAAGTTAGCCCGATAAGGCTCAATAAGCCACTCTCCTGTAGGTTAGCATCAGCCATACTGATGGAAGGCAGAAAAGGTTCTCTCAGACAATTAAAAGAGAGGAGTTTCGTTCTGGAAGCGTTAATATTAACAAGCCATTCCTTGCCACAGTTAACGATAGATGGTAGGTCATTTTTAGATCAGCAGCCAATTTGAACTTATCGAACCGAAATGGAAAGGGAATTCTACAATCGACCAAGTTGACATTTTTTTTTAAAAAATATGTTAAAACACCTAATTTCTAGGGTTTTACTTTTTAATAAAAATCGCGCAATACAAGGCTCGAAAGCCACTCGAAGTAGAGGACTACTGAATGAATTGGGTGATATGAAGATGACGATGATATAGCGGATACGTAATTATCGACAATTAGATTGACGAGGCATTGATTTTCGTGTTCTGAGAAGCATCCTCACAGGATTTTTATATATGTTAGTGATTCTCCGGTATAAACTTTTGCGGTGGAACGCCCTTCTTACTAATAATAATATGTAGGAAATGGGGGAGACTTCACCTTGTAGACGTAGCCAGGCTATAAATGCCTGAGATGGTAGCGCTAAAAAATCGGTTGAACATTTAACAAATAGCGTTGCTTATGACGTTGCGTCTGAGAAAGTTGATCTTATGGTGGAAAATAAGTAATCTTCGAAAAGGTCGTAGACGTTTTTGCATTATAGATTGGAAATTGAGAATGAAGCAGTTATATCCCAAAATGAGAAGATAAAAAAATGTGTGATAAAATTCCCATCAGAAAACCGGTTTTTCATTGCGTATTCTGTGCCTAGTTTTCAGAAAGATACACTTGGAAATTTTGCACAAACCTATTATTCACTTAATCCTACATTAGTCGCCTCGGGTTTCCGAAAATGGATATTTCCCTGCCGTCTGTCCCCGAGAACAACTGCGCTACAATTGCGCCACTTCACGTGCTACACAACATCATTTAGTGAAGAGAGTAGTAGAGGGAGGAAAAGAAACAGGTTTTCAATTCAGAATTACGATTGCTTTTTTTTTTAAATGGGAGTAACAACACACTCCATGGGACTAACGTAGGGTACCATCTCTTCAACGTAGTAAAATGTCGGAATGAAACTTCAGAAGAGAAAAAACAACGACATACCAATAGTTACTTAAAAAGAATGCTATAGTCAGAAGAATTTTGTGAATGAAAAAGAATGCATATATAAGCATATAGTCTCCCATGTTCAGGACTTTTAATGAAAAGCAAAGTACTAAGAAACAAGTGTCAAAACACAATGAAAGCATAAAATACATTTTATAATGAAAATACCAACAATGCATTTGAATAGCAAAAAAAAAATTACCGGGAGTTCATTTTTGTAAATGAAATTGCTAATGCTCCCAAGAAAATTAAATTTCGACATTGAATGATTCACGATCTTCTCACATATGAAGAGAAAACTGAAGGTAACAGAAATATGGTTCTACAGAAGGATATTAAGAATAAAAATGGCATAGCGCGTAAGCAACGAAAAAGTCTTATGGAGAATAGAAACGAAAACAAAACTTATACTCAGAAACAAAAAGAGACAGCAGAAATTTCTGGAGACTATGATGGGAAAAGAGGCGGCACTTCTACGTAGTGTAATGGTTGACAAGCCTGTCTCCCTAAATTAATTACGATTAAGTAGTGGGTTCGTTCCTCACTATGGGGCTCCACAATTTGGCCATGTGCCACATCTGAGTTACGCTTAGAAGAACATTTGAGCACTTCGACGTGGTGTAATGGTAAGGTAGCTTATCTCCCTAGATTAATTACGACTGAGTAATGAGTTCAAGCCTCACTGGGGCTCCTCACTTTCGGTCTTTTACCACATGTAAGCTACGCTTAGAAAATCATTGGGCATTTGACGTGGTGTAATGGTTAGCAAGTTTATCAATTACGACTGAGTAATGAGTTCGAGCCTCACTGGAGCTCCTCACTTTCAGCCTTTTACCACATCTAAGCTACGCTTAAAAAATCATTGGGCATTTGACGTGGTGTAATGTTAGCAAGTAAATATTAAGTTCGATCTTCATTGTGGGCACCATACTTTCGGCCTTGTTCTACATCTACACTTAGAAAATCACCATAATAAAGAACAAGAGTTTGCAGCATTTGAAACACACGGAATATGCCGAAGTCAAGAGAGGAACACGAACAGGAAACGAAACACCTACCTACCTAACGTGATGGATGACGAAATCGCAAACATTGCTGTTGGTTGCATAAAAGGTCATGGAAGGCTATGATAAAAATATCGAAATCTATCGAACTGTATAGACGGTTGGTGCTTGAGTTCAAATTCTGTTTAATCTCAATTTTTTATGAGGGAATCGATTTTCATCAGTGACTAGATATAGGGCAGCCTTCGTCTGTCTCAACATTTTTTTTTTATCAGTGGCCCGATCTTGTGTATGACTTATCAGAGAGTTGGTGAATCTATGATCGAAATTCACTTGTTATTGATCAGTAATTAGATATTACGCAATCAACAATTACAGATGTATCAACTAACATTGATTCCTGTTTGATTGGCGCTTAAAAACCAGGTGTTTAATAAAAAGTCCGGTATTGATCAGAGGTTCAGTCGTTAGATATTGATTAATAAAACTCTTTTTTTTTTCTGGATATTAGGCTGGCTATATGCCGACTCCTTGCAGGTGTTAATACTTCACTGAATCCCTCACTAGACATTATCAGATATTGATCTGTCCCAAGAGAAAATCACTTGCAATCTTTCTGAATAACTAAAGAAAACTGGAAAGTAACTCTAGAGATTCTATGAACAAAACATTGAGCAAGAGACGAATTTGGTGTAAATGAATTTTGAAACTAAGATATGACCCATTATCTCCTTATATTAGGATGCAAAAATTTATGCTATGTCTAAAACGTCTTCTTCTGTGTGCCATGTCTCTTCAGGGTGTGGGGGATCATGGCTCTCTACAACTTCCTATCCGTCATAGCTCTTAGTAATATTTGTCTTTTTACTATCATTCCCAGTGCCTGTTCTGCCAGACATTTACACAAACTCGTTATGTAGACCTCTTGCTGCTTTCGTCTGTTCTTCAATATATCCTTGTGAGTATCAAATTTTCCCGACTTTCTCTTCTCATTACATGTCCCAGATATTTCAACTGTCTCTTTCTGATTGTTTGCATAATTCCCTATCTTGTTTCCATTTTTTAAAAACTGCCTCATTGTTTACATTCCTTACGTTATTCTCAGCATCCTTCTGTAGCACCACATCTCTGTTGATTCAAGTCTCTTTTTTCATCTCTAAGGAAATTGTCCAGCATTCACTGCCGTACAGGAGGATTGATATTACATAACATATCAGCTTTTTTTTTTTTTTTTTTTTTTTTTTTTCTAATAACATTTCCTTGTTTCTTAATGCTTTGCTTAGTTTCTGGAAGGCACTTTCTCACTTCTAATGTAAAAAATAGATATTAAGCAGTAGTTCAACACTCTTTTTTTTTGTTTCTAATGAAATTTCCTTATTTCTTAATACTTTACTTAGTTTCTGGACGGCCTCTTTCTCTATTTTAATATAAAAAAAAATATTACGCAACACTCTTTTCGTTATTTTAAGGAAATTTTCCTGTTTCTTAATACTTTGCTTATTTTCTGGAAGGCACTTTTTCTGTCCTAATGTAAAAAAAAATAGATATTACGCAGCAGTTCAGCACTCTTTTCTTTATTTCTAATAAAAGTTCCCTGTTTCTTAATACTTTGCTTAACTTTTGAAATACTTATTTTTCTATTTCAATGAAACTTCTGATTTTTTTTTTTTTTTTTTTGCCACATTTTCCACCCTAGTTTAAAACATTTCCAGGATATTTAAATTTCTGTACTTGTTTAGTGTGACATCTCCAATTCGTAACTTGCATCTGTTTTTTGTTTTGTTTTTTTTTGTTTTGTTTTTTTTGCTGAAAAACACATATTTAAGGAGATATACTTCTAATGATCCAACCAGTATTTCGTCACTGAATATAGAAATCTTGAAAATGTAAGATTTTTCTCTATCATTTTTAACAGTCACACTTATTTTCATAAAACTTGTAAATTCCTTATAGTTAGAAATTATTAAAATATTTTGTAACTTTGTTTTTTACTGTCATGCGAGAAAAATGCCTGAAAGAAATTAAACTGATCACAATAGTTGCATGCGAATTGTTTAATTTCTCAAGTATAATTTTTTCCTTCTATAACGAATTTCGATCAATCATTTTTCCAAAACATATTTCATCGTAAGCTCGACACTTTTCTCGTGTATCTATTAACGTTTAATTCCTTTGTGTCTGCGAAATAACTTTTCTCTTTAAATTTGAGCATTTCTTTTAATATTCAATGCAGCAAAGGCCATGTTGCCATATTCGAATAATTCTTTCTTTTTCTTTATTTTGTCCTCATGAGACTGTGAATTTCTTTTATATAAACGATTACTTACTTTCTGGTTCACGTGGTTATCTCACTTTTTTGATTATATTAGATATGCATGCCATTTTTGTTTTTAGTCTATTTATTAGAATTTTTCGGTTATTTTCTCTTGTCACTTACTTCCTTAATAATTCTTAACAATTTCTTCTGAATTACATTAAAAATTCTTTTATCTTTTGGGCAGTTAAACATTCTCATTTCAAATTTCTGGAAATTAATCGAGCATTTTACGGGCTTCTGCTACAGGCTAACGGTGATTGACGAAAATAAGGTAAAGCAAGAAAGAGAAACAAGAGTCTTTATGCATATATGTGCATCCATGTACAAATGTATTTAATTACCTCTGTGTGTTTGTGTACGTGTGTGTACGTGTTGAGAGAGAGAACAAATATAACATACTATCAAGACAAAGTTCATGCGAGTTCTATGTTCATCACTGACTGACTCGAAACAAAATGTCTGAACAATATTAAACTAAATGAGTGAGAACAGTTATCCTTCTATACAATATTTAAGAGTAACTTATTAATCGTATATATATATATATATATATATATATATATATATATATATATATATATATATATATATATATATATATAAGGAAATTGATTAGATCCGACATATTTTAATTTATTTGTTTAAACGTTATTTTAAATGGATACTCATATTTGTGTAGATGCTCTGTTTTTATTCATTTATTTATTAAAGAGTATATTTATTTTTTTACATCAGTCGGCCTAAAAAGATTTCTTGAATATTCAGACCAGTAGATGTAAATAAATATTGTTTCTTGTCTCATCATGCTTCTATTTACTATAAAGTTCTAATATACAATAAGTATATGCAACAACAATAATAATAATATGCAATAAATATCATTAATCTTATAATTTTACATTATTATTATTATTATTATTATTATTATTATTATTATATTATTTATTTATTTATTTATATGCACACACACACACACGCATATAGGCACCTCCACGTTTTTGGCATAAATTTTCGATACCTAAGGTTTAAAATTAAATTTTAACAATGAAAAATCTTTCTTGAAAATTTTATTTTAGCTTTAATTGAAAGTTTAATAATTAAATTTATTATTTCCATTAAATAAAATATTCTGATGTATTTCGGATAGACATTATATAGATTGGAATGTCAAATTTAATTTCGATTTCTTAAAATTATCTTAAAAGCGGCCATTTTCTTAATTTTAAGAAATTTGTAAACAATACAAATTTTTCTATTTTAAAATTCTTTCAAAGAATAAATATATATTTCTGACGTGTTATTTTTCTAAAATTAGAAAATTTAAAGTTAAATTAATATAATTGGAAATAAATATTACTTACTTATAGCATAAAAAAATAATATACAACCAATTATTAACGATTGGTTCTGTTCATCTGATTCAACGTTTGATGGACTGCTGATCGACGAAGCGATAAAAGCTACTATGGATGACCCAATTGTGAGAAATCCAAGTGAACGCATTTTTTTGTTTTTTAACTACTTAATAATTTTTGCAAAAGAACATAATTTCCGCAATTATTTAATATTTTATTGACTTTTATTTACCTTTCGAAGATGCAAAAATAAAAAAAATTAAAATGCTATAAATTTTTCTTCAATTAATTTTATAATTTAATAAGAAATGAAATACCATGATTACTCAAATGAAGTATGAAACACACTAATGTAAATAAATAAAATAAAAATATTTAGCGAAATAGTAATTGAAAAAGTAAAACTTAGTTTAAGCTTTAAACTTTTAAAGCTGAATGGAAATTTTGAAAACCTGTTGAAACGTAATTGAAGTGACCTAATAAAGCGACAAAATTTTTAGATCATAATAATGGCAATTTCAGTCTACCATACATGGAAATAAGAAACGTATTAAGTAAAAAAATACAAAATAAAAAATTATTTTAATAGCACAACTAAATTTATTAATCTTTTCAATTTTGGATTTGTAAATTTTGTTTCCACTTAATTACTATATCACATCTAGGAAAGACCCCAATACAGAATTTTACACGCTTTTAAACCATTATAAATTATTATAATTAACATTTTTAAGAAAATGAAATAATTCTTGAAAAATACATTATTCATCAGAAAAATTTTGTTTCTTCAGACAATAATGTTCTTAACATTACTTATTTACAAAAGCAATTAATAGTTTTTCTACTTAAATAATGTCATTGTTTTATTGGATTCATTATTTTTCAATTCAGAGTAGATTTTCAGTTAGATAGCTCAAATTTGAAAAAAAGTGGGTGATTTACAATCTCCAAAGATTCCTACTTTTAAGAAAAAAAAATCAGGAAATAGGTTTTATTCGAAATTTCATAAATTTAAGTAAGTGGGTGGGGGGAACAAATTTAAAAAAAAAAAAATTTTTTCCCAAAATTTTCTAAAAAATATATCAAAAATAATTTCTTTCATTTGTGAATAATTCATTAAAATTACATTAAAATCGGACAATTATTTGATTTTTACAAGAATTTCCAAATCAATGTGTTTTCAACGAAAAAAAGTGCATAAAAGTCAATGTTATTATTTAGCCACTGCGATGACGTAAACAAAAGATTTTAACCAAATTTCCAACGGGTTAGAAAAGATTTAAAAAATTCAAAAATATTTAAAAATACTTTGGTCTTTCATCTTAATAGCATAAACATTTTGACGATAAAACTTTATTTTTATTAAGTTTTTGGCTTTTTTCACTACGCTATCTGTTTCCCGCGAAAAAGCAAGGCACAAATTTTGTACATACAGATATATATATATATATATATATATATATATATATATATATATATATATATATATATATAAGTGCGTGTGGACAAACTTTCAGATATAATTACACCATATCTGTAAAAAGACAATATGAATAAGGGAAAAGATTTTTGTCTTTATTCATTTTTACAGCATATATATATATATATATATATATATATATATATATATATATATATATATATATATATATATATATATAGATAGATAGATAGATAGATAGATAGGTAGATAGATAAACCTAGTGAGCCAGACAAACCTTTTCATGTTTCTAGCTCGTTCTTTTTTTAAAACCTTTTTTTTCCCTTGGGATTGATTTCGAGGGTTTTTCGAAACGAATGTAGTTACCTATATATATATATATATATATATATCAGGCAAATGGAAGACAAACCGGAAAAAAACTTTGTGCTACTAGAAGGACTTCATCTGATTAAAGCAATGATTTTTTATTGATAGAAGTATATGTATGTAGGAGGGGGCGACTATCGTTTACAATTTTTCACCAAGATGAAACGCTGATGATGTGTTAAATAATAGTTTAACAAACTATTATTTTTTTACAGAATTTTATTTCTCCTCTGACTTCCTCATTTTGACCTTTGGGGTCAGATACAGGAAAATGAAGGAAGTCGTTTTGATTGGCTAAAACTAACGTGGGAATGTTAGAGTATATAAAGGAAATTTAGGGAGTTGAATTTTACACGTGGAAGAATGTAGACGTGTTTCTTCGTGTCTGAGAATCGGTCTCCCAGTGAGGTGAGAGAACGACCCCACCGGCTAGTTAGAAATATACACGTCGACATGTCAAATAAAAATAGATAAGTTTTAAAATCCCTTTGTTGAAGTTGTCTTTTATCTCTGAACTAAAACCACTAGCGATCAGCGGCCGGGAGAAGATGAGAGAAGAAACGAGGAAGACATCTTTATTATAGAATTGACCCCGTCACCAAGAGATCCCAGAACGTGAAACCAATGCAACATTTGCTCATTTGGTGCGCTAACAAGGACCTCTCAGCATAGGGTGGGTGCAGAATGAGGGTTGCAACACATCGTGGTCGGAGAGGATTTTCAACTGAGGACTCAAAAAGGGGAATATAAAAAAAGAAGAAAAAGTAGCCTAGATATATTGGACTGTTTGTAAGTACGATGATATTACTTTGTTCTAGTGCCACACACACGCACACATCTTCAACAAACGAAAATAGGAATTAATGGTGAAAAAAAATGAGAAAAAAAGGAAAAACCGTAAATGAGCAAGGTTTGATGGACAGAAAAAAGAGAGGACGAATAAAGTAGAAAAAAAGAAAGGACAATGAACACCCACACTCACGCATACACACTGATGTCAATTTTGATGAAACATTTTAGTGAGAGACTGGTTTTGTTTGTTCTGTCTTTTTACAAAAAGTAGAACCATGTGCGAAAAGATATTGTTGATTTTGATTTTGATTGGCACGCATTAATGTTTTTGTGTGCATTCAAACGTTGCATGTCTGGCAGTTTTGTTTTTTTGTTTTTTATTTTTTTGTTTTTTTTTTATTTTGTTCTTTTTTTTTATTTTGTTATGGAAAAGAAAGCTGGCAGCGAAAGTCTCGCTTTTGGAAGAAATTTTTCTTGAAAAAGAAATTTGACCAGTAAATAAATTTTCCTGATTTTGACCTTTGAGGAATTTCGATGGTGTGTTTGAATTCGAGTCAAATTTTATTGGTGGAAGAATGTAGATATGTTTCTTCGTGTCTGGGAATCGGTTTCCCATTGAGGCGAGATAACGACCCCACTGGCCAGTTAGAAATGTAAACGTCGACGTGTCAAATAAAAAAAGATTAAGTTTTAAAATCCCTTTTGTTGAAGTGCTCTTTTATATCCGAATTAAAAACAACAAGCGATCAACAGTCGGCGGGAGAAGTTGAGAGAAGAAAGAGAAGACATCTTTATTATGGAATTAATCCCCATCACCAAGGGATCTCAGAACGAGGGGCCAATCCAACAGTGGGAGAATTTAATTCTTCAAGCCCTCTTTCCTGATTTCAATGTTCCTTCAGATTTTAGTGTAATATTTTCCATTTTTAAAATAAATCCAAGGTATTTAAACTTCCCTACATGATATTAGGTTGGTGCAAAAATAATTACGTAATAATGTCGTTTTTTGACGTTAAAAATACGTCAAAAAACGACATTATTACGTAATTATTTTTGCACCAACCTAATACATAGTTTGTAACTTTTTCTCTGGCTAACAACAATGCATTGTTTTCTTAGAATTATTGGTTAGTCCTTTCTTCCCGCTTTCCTTTAAAATCTTTGTCAAGGAGGTTCTGTAGTTTTCCTTCTGTCGTCCACAAGGTGTCATCAGTGTATCTTATATTGTTATGATTGTGCCCTCAGAAAATAAAACCTCATAGGATCTCCAAATCCTCTAGGATAGCTTCGATGTAAAGACTGAAAAAATCCGGTGAGAAGACATATTCTTGTCTTCATATATTTCAGTATCTATTTAATTAATTTTCTATCCGTATGCAGGCGGTTTGCTTCCAGTATGGATTTATATTGTTATAAATTATTTTAATATTATTTTAAAATAGATAAATCTTTCCTAACAGTTCAAATAGTTCTTTGTATCGTTTTTTGATAATGAGGTCAGATACAGGAAAACAAAGGAAGTCGTTTGTGATTGGCTGAAGCTAGCGTGGAAATGTTAGATAGAAATGGATTTCAGGAAGTCGAATTTTACACGTGGATGAAAATAGACAACCAGCGATCAGCGATCGGGAGAAGATGAGAGAAGAAAGAGAGGAAGACATCTTCATTATGGAATCGCCAAGAGATCCCAGAACGAGGGGCCAATGCAAAAGACGTAGGAACGCTGAAATTTAACATTTTTTATTTTTTTTCTCAGACCTGTGTGAACACGTAGTCTCACAGATCCCATTCAATATCCTATTCTTTTGTTTTTATCACCTTCGTTAAGTATCCCATATTTACCCATATATATATATATATATATATATATATATATATATATATATATATAATGCTTATTTGGGCAGCAACCTTCCTTTTCAACATTGTTTTATTTAGTTTTTCGTAAGGGGGGTGCAAAAACAGTCCGTGTTATCCATTGCCCCAAGTGTATAGAGACTCAACCCCTACCACTTCTTAACAGTTTTCCGATTGTGCCTGGTGATTGTCATATAAATTAGATTCAAGTTGTACCAAACGCTGATATAAAATGTATATTTATTAGTTGTATAAATATATGTGTGTTTATGAGTGTGTTTGCGTATATGTATCATTGTGTGTGTATGTTTGCATCTGTGTGTACGAGTGTGTGTGTGTGTGCATGCGTATTTGTGTGTAATCCCAGAGGTTGTTTTAATGAACATTAGCCAAAAGTTATCACTAGCCTTAGCTAAATTGTTTAAACTGGAAGAGAAATACATCCCAAGTCAGCTGCATGTCCTGCTTTCAAGAAAATATTAGGTTGGTGCAAAAATAATGACGTAATAATGTCGTTTTTTGACGTATCACGTCAAAAAACGACATTATTACGTCATTATTTTTGCACCAACTTAATAAAATCATTACGAGGGCAGTTACCTAAGGGTATATAAAAGCTCTTTGACAAAATGTGGACACGGGGGTTGGTACAAAAACTCTCCAGCTATGAAATATCTAGAAGAGTTTTATCACTTATCAAGTTTTTCTAACAGGTAGGTCCATGAAGGGTCGTTGCTAATGGTTATTCATAGGAAACCCATGAAGATCGATCCCCCAAAATCCCTCCTGAGTCTTGCTTCTTTCTGTTTTATATTGACGATCTGCCTAAAACAAATCCAGATCTCTCTAACATATTTATGCAGATGATACAAAAGTGTATGATACACCTCCAAAAATTCAAAGAAAATCATAGCTTGGCAGCTGATATCTCCTTTAACCTGGCGGCTCAGATTTTTGTGCGTCCTGGGTAAGACGTTAAACTACATCCGCATCCTGGGTAAGACGTTGAACTACGTCCAGCAGCAAGGCCTCTGATCAGGAGGTTTTGAGGAGCGTGGAACCACCTCTTAATTGCTGGTGTTCCCATGTTCACCCTGACCCGGTGTGGTAGCACCTGTTAGGGTCCCAGCTATGGGCAAATAGTTAACTATTACCAGCAATACTTTTTTGAATAAAATTATTACCATCAATACAATTTTGAAGGAAATATATTACCAGAAACGGATTTTTAACAAAACAAATATTACCAGCAATAACAAATTTTGTCAGCATTAAATAACCTATTGCGGTTGATAAGCCGTAAAACAAAATAAACCAAACCACTCTAAACCAAAGAATACATACTCTATTCATACGAATCTATCCTAAAAATATTGTAGGCATTAAATAACCCATTGAGGTTGATATGCCGTAAAACAAAATAAACCAAACCAATCTATACCAAAGAATACATATTCTATTCATACGAATCTATCCTAAAAATGTTGTCGGCATTAAATAACCCATTGAGGTTGATATGCCGTTAAATAAAATAAACCAAACCAATCAGATTTTTTGTTTTTGTTTACAGTGAGGTTCACCGTTTTTAAGACCCAGAGCTATTTAAAGGTTAGGGTTACATAGTAAAAGTCACAGTTTATGAGGTTATATGGAGAACAACTGTTAACTTTAGACATTAATAGGTTAAGATTGTAGTGATCGGGAAAACAACCTCTTGCGAATCGATTCCTCAGAGCAGTGATTTATATTTAGGATAATAATGATCTTGTACAAAAATCCACATCCTCTGTTCCAAGAAGTAGGACTCAAGATAAACCTGTCCAAAATAGTAACTATTAATTTAAATTAATTTTCACCTATGAAGGACATTGCATTGAACGCCATTTGGTCCACAAGTTCACCCCAAACCTCAAATGTATATATATTTATTTTAACCCTTTATTTCGCTCAGTGGGGTAGACTGTTCTAGTTCCATGTGCCATGTCTAATGGATGTCAGTTATCTCCTGTTAATTCCCCTCTGAAAGTTCTCCCCTGACTTAACCAGGTATTGAACTCACACTCTTTGGGTCCTGTCACTGGATCTAACTAAAGCCTTTATCTACTCTGCCATGTGTCCTTGATAAACATGGCAAGAAAGATGTGGACAATAGTCCGAATAATGTAGATAATGTACATAATACCTCATCTCAGAAATACAGACAGACAACGATACTCGTTGTCACATTTGTAATGCTCGTTGTAGTAGAGACTTTGTAATCGCCGTCAGTCAGTTATGTGCCATACGTGATACACGCTTAGGAGATCATGTATCTTTCTATGCATGACTGACGAGGCAGATTTTTTTTCCCGTAGTAGGTTGTCATTTCTTTCTGTGTTAGAAAGACATAAGGCTATAGAACCCGGTCTAACCTGCTATTTACCCATCGCTAGGGGAAGAAGAAGATGATTCATACCTTTCCCAAGGGTATTAGCACGTAAGTGAATGTAATGGATTCGACTGGAATTCGAACTCGGTTCTCCGATTCCTCAAACTGAGCCGCTATCCATTACTCTACCGTACGCAGTTGGATTATTACTGGTGTCAGACGCCTTCGAATAATCTCGCACTATTAGTACTTGCTCAATGATAATCCGTATAGTGATCCAAATAGAGAAATATTATAGTGAATAGAGTAGAAAATAGAGGTCAGTATAGAATAGAAGATAGACTAGAAATAGCGATCGATAATTGTCAGCTACTTCCTACATATATGCGTTTCCTCTATGACCCCGTGGTCTGCTTAATTCAATAATAGGATCGCCTGTGTTTGCTCACTGGTGATCTATGTTCAAACTTAAGTGTCGGCAGCGACACTTCATTCCTATAAAACAACTTACGATCTATGATTAAAGATGCTGGATCATGGTCGTTGACTTGTACCGTTTCGACTATACTTGATACCCTCCATCTATACCAGAGCCAGATCCAATCCAAAATTAAGTACTGCTGCCATATCTGAGTTGGAGCTGCCCAGTCCTAACTTCCCAGTCTTCACAGAGTTGAGAAGAGCCTTCCTAGCATTGTTAGTGAAGAAGTATTTTCGACACTAAAACAAAGTTCCCACACACAAAACGGCGAAAGCCTCTCGACACTCTGTCGCTATTTTCATGGCAAATATACCTCAGTCCCACCAGGCCTGACATTTACAGTTCAAAACTGCCACGATATTCGATATTATATATATATATATATATATATATATATAAGACATTGAAACCCGACCGATTTGGCATGTCAGAGATCCTACCCCTAAGCTATCGATACACACCAGAGAAAGAGAAATTCTAACGTATTATATACGGATGTATACAAAAATCAGCAGCCAGAGTAATTCAGTAATGAAGAGCGATACGTTAATAGCGCCGGCGGCGGCTACTGTTTTGAAATTAACCTTTTCTCTATAGTGCTTGATCGAATAACAAGAACGTAATATATATATATATATATATATATATATATATATATATATATATATATATATATATTAGGTTTATAATTTTTCCGATTTTTTGTAAAATAATTGATTTCCTGTATCATAATTCAATGACCATTTAAAAAAATAATGAAGAATGGTTTAATTCAGTTTATTTTTTCAAAAATATCACACACCCAACACGAAATTACCACAACCACTAATAATAAAGTGATCAACTTTCTCGATGTGACCTTGGACTTGAACATTGGTTATTACAAACCATATAGGAAAAATCTATATAAATCTATAGATACGTCAGTAAATAATCAAACCACCATGACAAAATTCTAGATAATTTACTGAAATCAATCCAAGTTAGATTATCTACTAACTTCTGAAATAAGGAAATATTTGATAATAATAAAATTAAATATATAAAGGCTTTAGAACTAAGCAATCGGAGATAAATTTAGAGTATTTAGAAAAAAAACAAAGCAGGTAAAAATAAACAGAAACGCCGTAAGCATAAAATCATATGGTTTAATCCATCTTTTAATCATAATGTTCGAATGAATATCGAAAGAATTTTTTCTAAATTTAATCCATAAACAATTTAATCATTCCCCAACACTAAAAAGATTTTTAACAAAAATAATGTTAAGATCAGCCAGAGCTGCATTAATAACATCGATAAATCTATATGCCAACATAACAATATTATACTAACAAATACATGTCCAACAAAAACCACAAAGTTAATTGTTTTTTAATAAATACAACTGCCGAAAAATATAATCTGTTCGTTAAACAGCCAATGTAAAACTGATAATATTGTATACCGAATTAGTAACGATTCCAGTAACGATGTCAAATTTTATTTTGATTCCATTGAAAATCCTGGGAAATTTTGTTTCTAGCATCATCGAATGATGGTAATAACTCATTATCACGTGGGATATTGTAGCTAAAGCCAAATCTTACAATGGAAAGGACGATGGATGTAATTTATGCCTTGTTGAAAAATTACTTATCTTAAAACATTTAAATAACCCTAGCTTATTAAGCAAGAGAAGTGAATTGATCTCTACATGCAAGCATAAAATAATATCTATTCAAGTACGTTGATCTTGATTAATTTTTAATGAAAATTATGTTCTTTTTTTAAAACAGCCAGTAATATCCCTTTATGCTAAATATAAAAAATTAATATTCATACTTTATAAAGTATTTTTACATGTATATATATATATCCCGTATAGTTTAAATACTAAATATATATATATATTTTTTTTAAATAAAAAAAATAATCCCCGTATAATATATGATTGCGCCAACATTGGGGTAACCAAATATTTTTATTAAAATTTAAATTACGTAACGATCAGTCTATACGCAGCACCTGAAATCTGCGTTGCCTCTGAAACTCCGAGTCGTGCTACTGGTGTGGGATAATATATATATATATATATATATATATATATATATATATATATATATATATATATTAACAGATATTTAATACTTCTATTGTATTACATCAAGTACTGTTTTATTAACACCAGTGCTATATGTGCGATACATATATATATATATATATATATATATATATATATATATATATATATATATATATATATATATATATTTCTTTATCAGAAGGAGATATAATAATATTATTATTCATAGACAAGGATTTTAAGGCATTCATATACCTCTTAGGTAAAGTGAATTCCATATTTTGGCCATCAAAAGAGGCAGCTAAAATGCCTTGGGTAAAACCTTTATGGAAGTCAGAATCACTGTGTTTGTAGTTTATATTTATCAGTTTGCTAATATTGTGGTCTTTTGAACCAGTTGCAAACTTTAGACCAAAGCTAAGGGCTTCAGTCTCAAAAGTGCTAAGTGTGGTTTTGGAGACATTGGTGAGAACCACCTTAAGAAAATTGACTTTAAGCTACCTATCACTATCTCGAAATGCATCAAATTATGCATCCTTTGCACTTCACATTGTTTTTTCCAGTATATTAATATTTATTATAAACAAAAATTTGGTTTACCGTTGGGGAGTCCTCTCTCTGGATTCCTAGCATGCATATTTCTAGAATTTCTTGAATCTGGACCTTTTAAAGATGTCATTCCACCTGATACACATTACTTCCGATACATCGATGACATTTTATTTATCTACCCACATAAACATGATTTAAACAAGATTACTGATAGATTAAATAAAATAGAACCTACTATAGAATTTACCTATGAACTTGAGTCTAATAATTCTTTACCTTTTTGAGACATACTACTCATTAAAAATAAAAATGAATTAGAATTCAAAGTATATCGTAAACCCACATGTAAAAATGACTATTTACATTTTTACTCTCACCATGATACTAACACTAAGAGGGGTATTATTATTGAATTCTATTTAAGGGCTCTTCGCATCTGTTCAGCAAAATATTTAGATGATGAATTCACATATATTGAGGATACCTTTTCAAATCTTTCGTATCCGAGACAATTATTACAGAGAGCTAAAAATAAAGCGTTGAAAATTTACTCATCAGCGCAAAATGACACCTCGAAGGCCACTACAACTACATCAATGAAAGGTACACTTTCAGCTGCCTCTGATAATAATTCTTTTGATCGCATCTTTCTACCAAATAACCATTTGACCGAACGTATTTCCAATAATTTAAATGCGTTAAAAATTAAAACTACAATATTACCTACTAGAACTATCCGTAATTTATTAAATAGCACCAGCAAACAACATATTACATCCGATGCTTGCATCTACCAAATCTCATGCAAAAACTGTGACTTAAAATATGTGGGTGAAACATGTAGGTCCGTAAAATCTCGTGTTTTCGAACATAAACGAGATATTCGCCTCGGAAATTTAAACAATGCTTTAGTTGTACACATAACTAAAGCATATCATAATTTCGATTTTGATTCCGTGAAGATTTTAAAATATTTTCATAATAAAAATCTTAGGAGGATTTATGAAGCAGGTATAATATCCATCTCACGCACGGTGAATACTAGACCTGGCTTCTTTAATATTTCCCCTTTTTTAGCGAGATTAATGCTCGACAAGCGTACATATTAATTTTAGATCATAATAGAATTCTTTTCATTTTTCGTTTTCATTCAAAATACTCAAATTTTAGGAATACGTTTTGAAAGCGTCGCCCATTTGACGACAACGTGACCACGCTTAAACGGACAGCTGATCATTTAAAATTTTCAGTTATCTGTTTTTGATAAGTCTTGTTTTTTATGTCCATCGTCTTTGTCATGTTGAACTGATTATGTTAATTGTATTTTAATGAATATTGTCCTGAAGAAGGTTTATTTAACCGAAACGTCAGACGTTGACAATTTATTCATATTAAAACAACATAATTGCATTTAAGGATTTTTGTTTGTTTTTTCCAAATATTTTTCTTCATTCTGTCGGATTTATATCCATTTATATTTGCTTGCATATATATATATATATATATATATATATATATATATATATATATATATATATATAAATTCATGAATCATTCATACAAAAAACAAATATAGAGGTTAATGATTTAATTGGCGAGAATCCATCATCGCAAACAATTCAAATAAGATACATAAACCCCGAACCTGTACATGAATGATATGATCCTCGTTTACAAATTTCAGTTGCATAAGGTCTTTTTATTTTTACAAGCTTTCGTCTGTTCCTACAGACATCCTCAGTTATGGAAGTAGATTTTGTTCTTGTTTTTACTCTCAGTAATAAGTTATTTCCAAACGAATGTCATCTTTTCTTGCAGTGAACAAGTGTACCCTCGTGTCATTGCAGTATTGATACAGAAGGAGACACGAGGGTGAGAACTGGGTATCAGGGTAATATTTTTGATTGTTTGTTTTTTTTAGCTAAATTCACTGAGGCTTACGATATATATGTTTTTAAATTATTTCCCCCCAAGCAAGGCGATAATTCCACTAAGACACAAGCTGTTCCAGGGAGGAAAAGAGAATGTGAAGACTTTGGTGAAGGGAAAGAACAATAAAAGAAAATGTTTCGTGAAAACATAAGATGGCGATTGAAGTTGCATTTAAATCTTTGAAGACCTTAGTTGGCAGGGAAGCAAAGACCTGAAGACAGTTCAACAGGCGAGAAGTGCGAGAGAAGAAACTATTACAATAGAACCTACAGTGCGGTTACATGTAACATTTTCAACAGTAAAACAAGAGTTAATTGCTAATCTAACAGTACGCTTAAATTTATAGTCGATGTACCAATGAAGGGAGCTCATTTCTAGTCTATCCTCTATTACTGTTCGGATCGCTATTTCTAGTCTATCCTCCATACTATACGGATCACCATTTCTCCTCTATCCTCTATTACTATACGGACCGCTATTCTATACTCTATTCACTATGCTATTTCTCTATTCTGATCACTATTCGGATTACTATTCTATCGAGTATTATCGAGCAAGTACTATTAGTGCGTGTTATTTGAAGGCGCCTGACACCAGTATTCTTCAATGGCGTTAATATTGTTGTATCTACGATTACAAAGTCTCTACTACAACGGGCATTACGAAAGTGACAAGGGTTATTCATTGGCCTTACAAAAGTGGCAACGAGCGTTCGTTGACATCACAAAATAAAATAACCGACATAAAATTTTATCTGTTATTAATTACATTATTTGCTTTATTGAGACTGTTGTCTTCATTTTTATTGACATATTCGTGACCTTTTGGGCGTTGTACGTTCCAGCATTCTTCAGGTAATTGGAAGATGGCCGGAGTGTACAACGGTTGAAATGTCGTGATTATGGCAATAAAGATGAGGACAACAGTCCGAACAATGTAAATGATATAAGTAATTAGATTACCTAATCTCAGAAATATAGAGATATTTTATCTGTAGTTGAAGGCAGAAAATTGCGTCCAAAATATATTTAGTCGAAGCCATAAAATTGTTCAAAATATCTAGATTTCAGCAGCAAATAACCCTTAGAGTTTGTCTCTCAACAAAATCAACCAAACAACCAACTTAAAAGAACTCATTCGTGGCATTAATCCATATAAGAGCCTACAATTTCTTAAAGATTTCAAAATGTATTCCAAAATATAACTTCAACAAAACTACAGCATAAAACACACATATCACCGCCTCTAGAAATTATGTCCACACAGATATATATATATATATATATATATATATATATATATATATATATATATATGCAAAAAAAAGCTGTGTGTCATCTATCATGCATTCAATTGTTGTTGTGGTGTCCTCCATCTAAAGAGTCTATGTTGGACTCTTCCGCCTACTATAAGATGAGTAGGAGAGAAGGCATTGGGGGAACAGTCGAATAGAACTCTAGGTCAACCGACACACACTCACTAGTCGTGTAATACTCTTCTGTTATACTTACTGTTTATCTGCAACACTTGTTTTGTTATTTCTTTAACCATTTACTTGGTCACAACGCTTGTGAAAGGAGAATAATATATTTTTTTTTATTACTCCAAAGGTGCCAATATTTCAGTTACTAAGAGAAATTAAACTGATTTTCAAAAATACAATAAAAACTAAAATAATCATAACAATTAACTATTAACTTACTATTTAAAATAATTTTTCTGGTTTAAATAAAAGACTTTATTTTAAAAAGAAATGAAATTTCGTCATTAAATGAACCAATGGGTTGATATACCGTAAACCAAACCAAACCGAGAATGCGCAATGAGTTGCTCTCTTGTGGGTGGTTAGCATCAGCCATGCCGACAGAAGGCAAAAATTGTTCTGTTTAATGACTCACAGATAACAGCTTATTTTTTGAGGCTTTAAAATTTATAAGCTATTTCTTGCCACAGTTAGCAACCGATTATAGGTCGAGACCACCTGTTATTTTTTCCTTTATTGGAACAAAGTGACTTTTATTAAGATAGGTTTTAATAGTTGTTTCATCAGAATAAATAACGAGTTGAACACTGATGACATCTGGGAGGCTGTAAATGAAGATAAAAACAACGTAAGTCCAAGAATAGAACACTTCTGGACACCCAGATTAATGTGAGTGGATCTAGAAGAGTGGCCGTTCAAAATGACTTGTTAAGAAATGTTACATCAAGTCAAATAGTCGGTCAGAAACATCATACCTCTTCATCTTGTGAAGAAGGCTCGTCAAACGCCTTTGAGATATCTAAAGCCACAACCCGAGCCACGCCTTTCTTATCTAAATCTTTGTAGACAAATTCAGTAATAATCATTCGCACATCGGCAAGTGCCTAGAGAAGCGGATGTCGTTTGAAGCGAGATGCTTAACCAATTTGGAGTTAATTAGAGCATCCAGTACATTACCAAAAAGAAGTAAAAGACAAATGGCCCGATAATTCGATGGATAAGAATGTGCAACAGACCTCTTAAAGAACTACAAAAGATGATGTATAACATGCTAGAAAACAAGAAACAGCAAGGTATTTCTTGTACTGTTCGCAAACCCCACAGATTATTAGACATTGTATATAAGTGAATATAAATATATTTTGAACTATGGGATATTATGTACAGGAGGTTTGATTGAGTAAATAAAGATCATTTTAGCAGATAAACATGTTGTTTTTAACAGTGCAACTAAAATCATTATTGCTAAAAACAAGACCCAGAAAGATATTTTCGACAATAGATAATCGAAATATGAATAATATCATGCGAGCAATCGTCAATTCTGCAAAGTAGCAAAACGATTTTTATGCTCTGTTTATCCAGCCATAGTTTACGGAAATAATTCTGTTTGGTTGTTGTTGTTTTTTTACATCAATCGTTTTAATCAATTATACTTTGGATGATGTTTTGAATTGTATGGATTACTGGAGGGGCCAAATAATCGGATGCTATTCGATAAACAGGATAAATAAATAAAAACTGAAAAGCTTCTACAAATGATTTATTTCCCACGGTGTATGTTTTCAAAATATACTTCTGAGAAACGTTTACTCGTTTGTTTGTCTTTTATGAAACTCTCCAAACGTAAATCAAATAATTTCGGCTTTCTCATCTTTTGTTCAAAGACAAACCAGGTGAAGATTTGTAGCGGATATTTTCTCAAGATTAACTCAGTCTGCCAGCAGAAAGGCATCAACTGAACATAGATAGATAGATAGATAGATAGATAGATAGATAGATAGATAGATATGAATGTAAATGAAACGATAGATAGTTATGAATGCAATCGAAAAGATAGATAGATAGATAGATAGATAGATAGATATGAATGTAATTGAAACGATAGATAGTAATGAATGTAATTGAAACGATAGATAGATAGATAGATAGATAGATAGATAGATAGATAGATAGATAGATAGATAGATAATTTTACTATGGCTACAAGGTATTTTTGTGCGATTTTGGTAAATATGTTTGTTAGAATGTCACGGCTATTTTCATTTTTGCGTAATTTAGTCGACAGTTTATCCATCAAACCTTGCACATATATATATATATATATATATATATATATATATATATATATATATATATATATATATATATATATATATAAAATTATGGTCTCTTGTAACTTTAGGTCGAAAACTAAATAAGCCTTCAGTACCGTGAACAACCTTTGCTTATAAGACTAGGAACATAGATAGATAGATAGATAGATAGATAGATAGATAGATAGATAGATAATTTTTGTGCTTATAATGCATTCAGGCATGCTTTTTATCTTGATGTAATATATTTGCAACTATACCATGAGATGATCCAAGGTTTGTGGGTGACATTGGATAGATGACACTGTTTGGAAACCAGCAATGAATGTGCTTACACGAATCACAAGTCATCGTGACTGAGGTTTTGAGCCTACTGATCTTGTTCAGACAGCTGATCATGCCAGATTTCGCACACTCACCCAGAAATTGTAACTAAAGTCCTCTAAACATAGTAGCTGTATAAACTACAGGTATGGAATAAACTACAGGCGAGTATTGAACAAACACAAATGTGCCTGAGTAGACGCCTTCAAAAGGGATTGGATAGCCGCCCTAGTAGACAAATGTGCTTGGAAAGTGGTTAGCTCGGTATTTTGTATGTAATTATGACTCTGATATGATGCCTACAACTTTCCATCTAGTGGTGTTGATCTTTCATTTGACAAATGTATTCGAATTTATAAATTCGGATTAAATTTTCCATACTTAATAAACTTTAAGTACAGTTATCGCTTGATTTTTATATCTTTATTAAGTGTTGTACAGTGTGGCTGTTCGTAGCCGAAAATAGCAAAAAAAATTCGCTAACATGTAATCAATGAGTTCGTGTGCGTCTAAGCAAGTCAGACCTCAAGTAATCATCAAAACTGTCGCGTCCTGGGTAAGACAATAAACGACATCCGCAACTTGAGTGAGGCAATAAATTACGTCCAACAGCAAGGACTCTGATCAGGTGATTTCGAAGAGCGTGGAACCACCTCTTAATTGCTGGTGTTCTCATGTCGTAGTTAGGGTTCCAGCTATGGGCAAATAGTTAATCCCCAAACTGCGGTAAAAACACTATGAAAGGTTTAAAATAGGTTTTAATACGAGCAATGCATTTTCGTAAAAAATTATTACCAGCAATGAATTTTTGAAAGAAAAATTATTAACAGCAATACATTTTCGCAAAAAATATTACCAGCAATACATTTTTGGGAAAAATGTTACAAGCAATACATTTTTGGGAAAAATATTACCAGCAATTCATTTTTTGGAAAAATATTACCAGCAATACATTTCTGGGAAATATGTTACCAGCAATACATTTTTTGGAAAAATATTACCAGCAATATATTTTTGGGAAAAATATTACCAGCAATACATTTTTTGGAAAAATATTACCAGCAATACATTTTTTGGAAAAATATTACCAGCAATACATTTTTTAAGAAAATATTACCAGCAATACATTTTTGAAAAATAATATTACCGGCAACACATTTTTGAAAAGAAAAAGATATTACCAGCAATAAATTTTTGAAGAAAAAAAATATTACCAGCAATACATTTTGCGGAAAAAAATATTAGCAGCACTAAAAATCTTGTCGGCATTAAGTAACACATTGAGGTTGATATGCCGTAAAACAAACCAAATCAAACCAATCAAAACAGTCCACACGCAGAGCTATACAACATTTTCATTTGAAGTCACTGTAGAAAAGAATGCATCTGTAAACGTCATCAAAATATTATTGCACTAACCACTGCAAGAGACGCCCAATGTTGCTACATCTGTGCAAGAAACTGTAAGACTTTAGCAGGACGAAAAAAAGCCACATCTTCACTAGACAAATTTGAAAATAGATCAAGCAATGTCATTACTTGAAATCGAAACACACACACACATACATACATATATATATATATATATATATATATATATATATATATATATATATATATATATATATATGGTGCTAGACTCCTGGAGAGTAACACATTGCACATTCTTGGCCTCACGTTTGTTTTCAAATGGCTTGAAATGAAGTGTCTACATCGAATCAATTGCTACGTCTACTGCAAGGAAAGTTAGTTCAATGTGTCGTGCCAGAACATTTTTTCTCGTCAGAATACATCTTGCACATTTACAAATCTACCATTTTCCTGTGAATTGACTACTTCTGTCATATCTGGTCTGGTGTTCTTGCTATTCTTCTCAAAATTCTTGACAAAATCCAAAGAAGGATCTGTAATGTAATCGATTCTGACTTGGCATCTTCAGTTCAGTCACCTTCTCACTGACGTGGCGTGACTTTCCTCTGTCTTTTCTACAAATATTTTATGGCAATTGCTCCGACGAGCTTTTTTTTCCACTGGTGCCCCAATTACATCATATTAAGCGTGTTACTAGATTGGCATCTAGGTCCCACCCGTTTACTGTTGAAATAGTTAAATACAACCGCTATCATTCAATTACAACTCCAACAGTTTCTTTTGTTGCACTTCTCGCCTGTGGAACTCCCTTCCGTTTACTTGATTCTCTGATAACTACAATCTTCAAAAATTTAATGCAACGTCAACCACCATCTTGTTTTTCTTTCTCGTTCAATATTTGCCTTTTCCTCGTCCTGTTACCCCCTGCATACTAGTGGCATTTCTGTATTGCTTAGGGTAAAACACACACACACACACACACACACACACACACACACACACACACACACACACACATATATATATATATATATATATATATATATATATATGCAGGATGCGATGGATAAATTGTCGTCTAAATTACCCCAAAAAATGAAAATAGCATTGACATCACATTTTAAAAGATATATTTACCAAAATTGCAGAAAAATATCTAGAAATGCTAAAAAGTAAATTTATTCCATAAAATCAACATTGGCTTCAACCACAGCCTCCAGAAGACTTCTGGAAATCCTGCATATCTTCTGGGCGGTCTCCTTGTTCAAGTTCATGAATGCTGATTTTACCCTTCAGTTCATCTTTGAGTTTTGTTGGTCTCTCGCAAATGCATATGTATCCTTCTTTTACTGTTACTTTTTCCAATACAAGGCCCAAGAGCCACTCAAGGTACAGAGTTACTGAATGAGATCGTTTTAAGAGATGGGGAAACGGGAAGTAAAAGAATATTACGAGGACGAGTAAGATAAATATCGGTTGACTCTGGACTTAAAATTGTAGGTCGCAAGGAAGCATTCTCTCGGGAGATTGTTCCCCAAAGTAACAATTCTGTGGGAAGAGGTTGTTTCAGTGGAACACGAAGGGAATGGGGTGATTTGCCACCGGGAACATGGACTGGCATGTCCTAGCTGCATATATCTTAGTCTTTCCGTTCTTCATTTCTTTTATTCTACATGGAATGAATGCTTTCGTGTGTGTCGGGCAGACTTCACACATCATCAAAGACATGAAGCCATTCAATATTATATGGCATTTCTATTTTTAACGAGTGTGGAAAATAATGTGCCTCGCTAGGTGGACTAAAATAGCAATGAATGTTCACCAAAATATTACTGTCATAGTTATTTATTCCAAAGTTCCTCTAATACAAGGCGCAAGAGCCACTCGTGGTAGATAATTTCTCAATGAAGTGTGTGATATGAACAGAAAAGGAGGTGGAAAGAAGTGAAAATTATGGAGTTAAGAAGAATAAACAGCGATTGACACTTGACTTGAAAAGATTAAGATTGTAATGTTCAAGGAAGTATCCTCGTGCCATTTTTTCTACTGTGTTCACTAGAAGTCACTAACTTTGTTGAATAATATCAACCTTACAGATTATCCGGCTTTCTTTTCCTTCTTCAATTTTGGTAGGTATGTCTTCTCTATGAGGTTCATTCAGGTTTCCCAAAATTTTACGATATTGGGGATTGACAGCAAAATTTAGTGTGAACCCTTTATATACGTTATGTATCATAGACAAGATTGCATATTCCTGTCTCTGGCCGTAGAAAATTTTTGTCTGACGTCCAAATTCAACTTCTGAAGTTAAGCTGGAAAAAGAATGCACAACATTGTTGAAAACTCAAACAACGGGTTTATTGAATATAAAAAAAAATGGTTGAATAAAATGTTTCTATTGGCTACTACAAATCAAAATACACTACTGCAGAAGTGGTGATTTCGAAATGCTTGTCGTAATCCTTAAAATGATGTACAGTCAATCAGCTCGCTGTAAATTTTACGGTTATGCATGTGTCTGTGCATTCGCTCCGGCCACCGTTTGACAGGTGTGTCTCTCATATATGACGCCTGCTCCCCGCTTGAGAAAAATGACCACCAAGCAAAATGCGCGTTGGCTTTATATAAGGAAATATTTTCTAATATCTATGATTAATGACTTCCTCTACCTAGCCAGGCCCCAGAAAATGACAATTCATAATTCCCAATATCATTATCTCCATATTCTTGTAAAATTGACCAGCTGGCCTTCTTATCGGTGAGAGATTCTCCACCAGAAATCCAAAATAATGGTAACTACAAAAATTGCAGACGATTGTCGAAGAAAATGTTTCATCTTAATCTTAGGCGGTCTTGCAAGCTGGCCATATGTTATTTCCTAGATATCTTTCTTCAAAGATAATTGAATTCTTGTGGCGATCAGCGTAAATAAATACTCAGGTCTTGGAGCTTAGCACAAAACAGATGTTTTGTTTCTTTGTCTAAAATAATTTAGATCACTATTTTCTGAGACTACGCACATTCTCTACAGATAGCCTACTGTAAACAAAACGTCCAAATTCTAAGATCTACAGAAGCCAAGGAAATCGGGCCACACATTAATCGTCTTTTCTCATCGGCGGGAAAGTTCGGATTCTTGGCTTTGCTTAATTTTACTGAATCATGTCGAGTTAAACCTGGGTTCGATTCTCCTTGGAACTGTTCTCAACTTCATTTTATTTTTTTAAAATATAAATTTTAATGCGTCTCGTTTTTAATTTTCTCAACTATTCAACCTATTCTCCCGAGAATTTTAACAATTATCATCCAATTAGTAGCCCCTGAAAATCATCATCCTGTAATTTCACACATTGAAACTTTTAAACAGGGTCAGCGCTTTTTTTTCCTCCTCAGAAAAATTGCCAAGAAAACAGCGATAAAGTAGAAAAGAGATTGTAAAGTCGAAACTAATTTATATACCAAAGGGCCGCGTCGACGCTTTGGACTCTGTCAAGTCTGAAAAGAGAGGATTGGGCAGCTCCCGGTTTAGCTCTTTTAATTTTACTTAGGTTAGGTGTTCTTTGTTTGAAGTTGAGGAGGTGTTGTGTGTTGAACAAAAACTAAAAATGTTACTTGAGAAAATAGACAAACAAAAGAGTGAAAGGAATCGAGAATGAAATATTTATTCTAACACCAACATTTTCGTGTAGAATAAATTTCAATTTTCCTGAAAGAAAATGCGCACTCTAGGAATGTTTTTAAGAGTGTCTCTGTAAAAAAAAAACTTATTCTGTTAGTGAATTACAGAGCGAGTGGGGTGCATAGTGAATCTAGGTAAATTGCTCGAAATCAATTGCTCGACAGTAAATTGCTCGAAATCACTTGCTTGAAAAATAATTTCTTGAACTATCAATTGCTCGAAAGGCAGATTGCTCGAAGCAATTTCGAAGCTTGAAACACCTCGTGAACTGCGCCGTCTCACGACACGTCAACGGAGCTGGATATAAAAGCAGCCGCAACACTCTAGCAGTCAGTCTTATAAGACTTTCTCTCTTGGCTGGCTCAACACACGGTGGTAAGGTTATTCTCTATACGTGTCGTTCTCTCTTTCTTCCCATAGCAACCATATTTATTGTCATTAGACTTGTCTTACAGTATTCCCTTAATTGTTAATACTAATCACTGGATTATCTATTGTTGGTATTGAATTAACCTACAATACTAACTGACTATTTTCATCCCTCTATTTGAAAATTTATTGATGGACTAAAGAGAGAACAAAGTTTACAAGAATTGCGAATAGAGCAATATGTGGGAGGAGTGAGTGCAGCTGAGGGCAGAAAAATGTACCCTGACTGTGCAATGCGATTAAAGAACATTGCATAAAACTATGACACAACAAACAATGTTGAAGAATATTTAACAAGTGTTGCATATAATATTTCATACTAATAGAATAAATATTAACAACAATAGTTATTTTTGTTTTTATAGTCAAAACCATGTGTAACTACTGCGCGGAACTTTCTTGAAAAGAGAGCTAACATTTTCAGATTTACAGCACGCATGCTGCCAGTTTTTCCTTTTTTTCTTTTTAGGCATGCCAAAAATCTGAAAAACTTTGCTGATGATGATAAGGTTAACAACGCATGCGCGTCTAGCGAAAAGTCTAACGTCTGCTACACTATATAGTACTAATTTCTATATTCGCTGAATGTCTCATGTTTTTGTGGGCTTGTGTTATACAAACTCTGTGTGATAATGGATGCCTATTAAGTATGTGTGCAAATATTGAATACGTGAATATGTGTGTGTACTTGATGATAATCTTGATAATTGGTACCATCTTTATTAAGCCGTCTGTCGAGTGATTCTTATTTCGTCTTTCTTTCTCTTCTTTTTGTTTCCTCTGTTTCCATAAAAGGATGCTCAAACCTCTCTTGTTTCCAAAACAAGAAAGTTACTATGACTGTAAGTGCCTCCTCATTCTTATTATCACCTGCAGCACTTGAATCTCTCACCTAAATCTGTAGCATGACATCTTGAATCAGGAAGCAAATAAGAAATTCTTCCAAAGCTGACGTTCCTATTATCTCGATTTCAGGTCTCCTTGGGGCACGAACCAAAAAATAAATAAAAGGATCGTCACGAGACGAACTGATGTTAAATAATGATCTTCCAGACGAGTTCTACATTTCGGATAATTGTATTAAGAATTCTTAGAGAGAATTCTTAAAGAAGTCTTAGAGAGAACACTGGTATACTTGAAGTCTGGCAGCAATCAAAAATGTAGACGGTAAATAAATTCAATATAATTATTTAAGAAGATATTATCAACCAGGGTTTTTTTTAATATTATTTAATTTAATCTTAATTTTTATTAGATGAATCATTATCGACCATACATATATAGCCGTATTTTTTGTAGAAACAGGACGGGATTCATCTCACACAAAGCAAGGTGGGTCATGACTGACAAAGGATTTCTCATAATGATTTGAGGCAGCGTCTTACAAGGTCGGATGCTCTTACAGACGCCCAAATAAGACACTCACGGTAGTCAAAGTACAACAAGTTTTTGTTTTGTTTTTCGAGACACAATCTCTAAGTAGATTGGCATTCAAGGCTTGAGACCCTACCCTAGGCTTATATATATATATATATATATATATATATATAGAGAGAGAGAGAGAGAAAGAGAGAGAGATGTTGGGATTAATCTTGCACAAAGGAAGGTGGATCCTGTCTGACAGAGGATGTGTCATAATGATTTGAGGCAAGGTTTTACAAGGTCAGACGCTCTTTCTGACGCCAACACAGACATTCACTAAAGTGTGACGCTTTATTTTTTACAGGTGTTTATAAACAAAAACAACGATTTCATTAGTTTATCAAGTTTTTTTTTTTTGTTTTTTTGTTTGTTTTTTTTTTCAATTTGAGAAGGTACATGAATATTCATCAGGAGGTTAAAAGGTAGGTCTACGGGAGAACGCGGTTGTAGTAAAACCAATATATGTAGTGGATTTATTATTAGTATCAGAGATACAATCTCTGAATGGTCATGTAAATTGATACACTACATTGGTTTTTGTAGGGGATTTAGTTGTGTGGTTCTAGGGTTATTAGAGTCTATGTGGTCAATTGTTTTAATTCTTTTATAATATGCGATGATCTTAACTTGTTTATTATTATTAATGGGTTTAACATTTCTACCTATTATGTTTTTGAGTGTTGTTTCATCACTTTTGTAATTATTATGCATTTGGTTACAATAGTACAAATTGATAGTGGCATGTTTATTTTGACGTAGACAAAACCATAATATTATTAATATTATTAATTGTGTATTATTAAGTTTATTGAGATGCATTTTAATTTTTTGATCAACGACGGAATTAGGAAAACCATTATTAACAAGTCTTTGACTAACGTTATGTAATTATTTATAGAATATGGTTTTGGAAGAAAATATCATTTGTGTACATTGGATAAGTTGATAACACAATAATATACATACACACAGTAAAAAGAACCTTCAGATATTGGAGGCCATCTACATTGAAACAAAGCAACCCACACTCAACAAAATTACATTTCAAAGTAGTCACAACACATTACTTTGCATCTAGACATATGGTTCTGTTGCTAATATTTCGGTCCTTCGCCGGGTATGACGTCATAGAACTACATCTTGAACTTACGACCTGCATCTGCTATTCCGCGACCGTTATCATCGCAAAGCAATCTTCTATGTCAACATAACAAAATATTATCTTCGATGGGGAATATCATTGTTAAAATGTCCGTATAACCACTCTAAAGATGGCTCATGTGAACCGAAAGCTTAGTTCAAGGACCATCTTATTAAAAAAATATCCAGATGCTGGAAAATTTTTGTCTATTTTTACCCGAAATTAAAGCAAATATACGGACATTAGAACGGCTCATGATCAAACACAATAGACATTCACCGTCTGTTAAATTTAACAATATATGTTTAAATAATGATCTGCTGCCCCAGTACAATAATATACATGTATATATATATATATATATATATATATATATATATATATCTTGAAGCAATCGGTTGTCTAGCCACACTGAAAAGCTGCTATGCAGCGAAACAGTCTGTGGATGACAATATATACGCATCCGAAAAACTTATATTCGGTTGTGCACTCTTGGAAGATAAGTGCGAATTTATAAACAATGACTATTACTACTAATATTACAAGGCTCTTCCTCTTCCCTGAATTGAGCTCTCTCAGTCATTGGCGTGTTTATTCACAGAATAAATACGTAAAAATTCGCCTTTATTTCAACCGTGCGTCGATGGTTTAAGGGGAAAATCTCCGACTGTTGACGAATCAGTCGGATTTTGTTCCCTGCTTGAAGCAATCGGTACAAGATTTTAATAATACTAACATCTGTACATCTATATAAGATGTTAATAATACTAACGAAACCTCAATGCAGAGATATATTAAATCAAAATGAATTTTACAAACAGAATAGTAAGCCATATATGGTGCAACGCTGTTCATCTACTGATTATTACTATAAGAAAAAGTATTATCAAATTCAAAGTTTAAATATATTATAAGGTAAAATGTAGACTATGCCTACCACTTACAGTGAATTTACTTCTTTGTTTAATAAGGAGTTTTTTTTTCAGAAAATCTGATAATTTCCCATTTTTCAAGTAAGCCTAGAAATCAGGGTTCATTTAAAGCTCTGCCTGTCCTAGCTTTTTTCTTAAAATTTACATTTTACCTTCAGTTTTATTGGCTTCTTTTAAATTCCAAAAATATTTAGACAGATGGTACCAACATAGTTTATCCTTCAACAATAGTACTTATAAAAATAGTACATCTCATATATATATATATATATATATATATATATATATATACCCAAGTATATGATTGGTGTATATGGGATGAATTCCAATAACCAACAATTACTATTCTTAAAAGAGTGCTCAATACAAAGTAGAGCAGATATAATTATTTATTTTTAAAGAAAAAAAAAAAAAAAAAAATGTATGTATGTACGTGTGTATTGGTTTCCCTTCTCCCATTTCCCCCCCCCCTTTTTTTTATTTTTATTTATTTATTTTTTTTCCATGACAGACGGTGGAGATGTTCTCTGTCTTGTCCCCTTTTTTGTGTGTGTATATGTCTTGGTGCTTATGTATTAGAATCTGACTGCGTTTGTTTTACGCGTGAGTTTGGGACCCCATTTACACATCATGAGGATTAAAATGTATACATTGTAAAAAGACCGGATATTAAATATAGCTAAAGTAACTTCAATGAAAAAATAAATTGAATAACATATATATTTCTTCTTTTCTCCTCAGTAATTTTATAGTTATAAACTTGATAGCGAATAAATGTTAAATTTTGATTCTGTAATTAGCAGTTTTAAATTTTAATATTAAATTTTATCATATAATTTAGTAATTATTCGTTGGAATGAATTATTTTTTAATACTAAACATCTGAATAGATATTATAACATGACTTCGTTATCGAGCTTTTTGAATTTTCCTGTACTGGTGTTCTGATTGGTCCATCTAGCCTTTGTAACAACGTTTTCCCCTTGCGTAGAATATTAATTAATTTGAAACTTTTAAAACCATTTATTTTACATTCAACGTCATCACTTGATAAGACACCGAAGGTGTTGAAACAAAATGGCTATTTTTGTAGTGATTTTATAACATATTTATGTTATAAATTTTTTTTTTCTTTAAAAATAAATAATTATATATATATATATATATATATATATATATATATATATATATATGCACATACATATGAATATATACATACACACACACACACGTATGTGTGTATGTGTGTGCCTATGTGTGTTAGTCGTTGGCTCCGATAAGTGCCTCATCCGCCCTTTGACAGGTCTTGATTTTCTGCATTCTGTTATTAATAGATTATATATTTCTCTCTTTTATAATCCACAACATATCATGATAAAAGTTAACCATATAATTAATGTTAGTGAGTTGACATACCAAGGCCCGGAGCAAATTGCCAGAAATTACAATCGTCATGGAAGATCTGAATGTGAAAGCAAGAAATGAAATGGTGAGATAGTTGGGAAAATTGGTCTCAGAACTCGTAATGAATGCGAAGAAAAATGATTCCAGTGGTTCACGATGAATGATTAAGTGGTAGGCAAGATCTGGTTTCAAGAACAACAAAGATTTATATCAATATACAGAAACCCAGGGGGAGAAACAAAAAATAAAACAAATCAACTATATATCTATCAATAAGAGATTCAGGAATGTAGTGTTACACTGCAAAACATACCCAAGTGCCGACTGCGGGAGAGATCACCTTCTAGTGATATGTAAACTTGAAACTACGGAAATTGAATAGGGCTAAGATAGCACCAAAATTGTGATGGAACAGCTTTTGTAGTTTTCTTTCCGTGTCTGCCATCAATACCGTGTCATCTGCATCCGTTTCATATCGTACATTGTTAGGATTGTGGCCACCAAGAATGAATCATGATAGGATTTCTAATTCCCTCACCATTGCCCCGCTGTTTAGGCTGAATAAATCAGGTGAGAAGATATACCTTTGTCTTAAATCTTTTTCTATTTTTGTATATCCGCTGAACTCATTTTCTGTTCGTATTCAGGCCGTTTACTGCCAGTATAGATTCTTGATTATTCTAATGTTTTCCCTAATATACCAAAGTTGCTGAGCAGCTCTAAGAGATCTTTGTGGCGTACTTTGTCCAACGCCTTTGCGTAGACTATAAAACACAAGTACACGTCCTTCTATATTTATAGTGCTCTTTCTGATAAAATTCTGAGCATAAATATCGTGTTCCATGTTCCAGTGTCTTTGACGAACCTGCACGTTCTTTGTCCTATCTCTGGCCTGATTCTGCCGAATCTATTTATCAGAATTCATGATGATGAGTTTTGCTATTTGGTTCATTAGACTGATTGCTCGGTGGAGTGCACATTCGTTTGCCTCTGGTTTCTTAGGCAGTGCTATAAAAATAGATCTTCTTAAGTCTTCCTGTATATCACCATTGTTGTAGGATTTTATTTATTATTTCTGTAATCTTGTTTATGCCGAAATCGTAATTACGTCTGGCTCTGACGCTTTGTTTCTCTTCACTTAGACCAGTTCAGATTCCACTTCGCTATTTCTGTCTATTGTCGGTCGTTCTCATTCGTCATGGAACAGTTCTTCGATATACTCGTTCTATATCTGAAGTATTTTTCTTTCTCTAATATCATCGTTCTGTCCTTTGGATTTTATGCATCCTGTTGATGAGTATGTCTTTTGTTCGGTTAGTTCTTTTATTTTTATGCATATCTCTTTTATCTGTGATACTCATTCTTTATATTTTTGCATATTGTCTAGCACGGAATAGAAAGATTCGATTTCTTCTTCCGTACTTTGTACTGTCGGTGCATAGACAATTATAATAGATATATTGAAAGGCTTTCCTTTTAGTTTAACTACAATAATTCTTTCAGATAACTGACAGTACCCCGGGACGCATTTCTTGATGTCTTGATCTAGTATCAATCCAACTCCTTTTTCATTTTTCTCTCTGCTTGCATATATAAACATGCGGTTGCCACTGACAAAAATCTCCATTGTTTGTCCACCCATAATGGATTACATTAATTGTTAAACTTATATTAATGACTCGAACTATTATGATCCCCTGCCTAATGAGGTGTTGGTCACTAATGTTCTTGGAAGCATGTGTTGACTATTATCTGTTCAATGACCGTGCACCATTTCTACACGTTTGTCGCAGGTTCCTAGACAGAATTTGCCAGCTATTTCTCCTTCCCTCTTCTTGTCTGTTTTGGCATTCAGGACTCGCATGATATTTATAATTTCTTGTGTTTTACACTGTTCCTTGGCGTTGTCTAACATAGAGTAGAAAGATTCGATTTCTTTTTCCGTTCTTTGTGCTTTCGGTGCATACATGATTATAATAGAAATGTTGAAAGGCTTTCCTTTCAGTTTAACTACAAGAATTCTTTCAGATAGCTGACAGTATCCCTGAACCCACTTCTTGGTGTCTTTATCTAGTATCAATCCAACTCCTTTTTCATTTTTCTCTCTGCATGTATAATCCTGCGGTTGTCACTGACAAAATCTTCGTTGTTTGGCCATTTTCGCTCTTGTTAATGTCATGAATTACGAATTCACGCGCTAATATGTATTGCTGATAATCTAATAGTGAGGTTTATAAAATATTTAAAATAGACATGAACTTCTTGGGAAATATAGTGGAGTAGTTTGCCGTTATCTTCTACTTTCTATAAAAAGATGAAGCTAGAGAGCTCAGTATACCCTACTAATTAACCCATAGAGAGAGAAGAGGAAATGGATTCATGCCTTTCCCAAGTGCACGTGCCTGATATGTATTGCTGATATTCTAATAGTGAGGTTTGTAAAATATTTAATTTAGCTAGAAACCACGAGAACATTCATCCAACCAGATATTAATATCTGAATACTGATGTGATCATATTGTAATGGCAATAGTAATATTAGCCGTTTCCCTAAAAGGAAACATTTGTCATTTATTGAGCGAGCAGCCAGTATCGCTTTTAGTTAAAATTTATAAAACCTTACTCTTACAACAATTTTTCAGGAAAATAGGTTTCCTTCAGCATCTGTAATCGTTCTTTGCTGCATTTATGCGCGTTTTCCTTACTAGGCTAATCGTACGGTCATATCATTTTGAAACATCAGTCCCCGTACATTCACTGAAGTTAAGCAACGTCGAGCCTGGTCAGTACTTAGATAGGTGACTGTTTGGTAATACCAGGTGCTGTAAACTTGGATATGCTAGTGGTGTAATCGATAATTCTTAATCGGAGAACCGAATTCCAATTCTTACGATCTAAAAATATTTTCTATTTTTAAATAGCCTGCAAATGGTTGATAAGCCTTAAAAAAGGAATCAGCCAATAAATCCTTCCTAACTTTTTGTCTGAAATGGCGTGGAATATCAACATCTTTATTGTGTCATTATTTTCTATTCGAGTTACATGTTCTATCCGTTTTAGTTGTTGCTGCTGTTGGTAGTCCTCAAGTGATATGGCTTCTGTTGTTTTGTTGTCTTTGTTTGCTATTCTGTAGCGCCAGTTCACAAGATTCGAAGAAGTATGATCTTTACTTCATCAAAATTATTTTTAACCATTTTCTGCCACCCATAACATACATACGAAAGTTTTGATCTGATGAAATTATTTAAGAACATGACTCGAGTTTTCAAGTTGATGATTTGGTTTTGCAGCAATTTGTTGCGTTGGGTGAAACTGCCTCTGACGCAGCCTATGTTTAATTTCCTTTTCTACGATGCTAAATTTGTTGTAACTGATCTATATACCGAAGTATTTTACAGTTTTTAGCATTAACTAATTCCACATCCTGAATTTTTATGATGGATTCAAGGAAAGTGCCATTACTGCTTTCGTTCCAGTCCCAGATCAGACTACAGGGTGCCCAATAAAAAAAAAAGCCAGAAATTTATTATTGTTTTATCTTTCAGGAATAACTGACCTTGAATAACCTTGAATAACCTTGAATAAATTTCTTGAATATTCATGACCTTGAATGATGATTCCACTCTCGCGTAATTACTTAACTTGGCTATTTTATGATTGATTAATAGCTGCTCGATCTTCTGACTTGTCATTTAAAGGTTATTTGTAAACAAATTTCGTCTTTCGTTTTGTCCTTCTCGTATGGTTAAACAATTCACTGATTATGAGCGTCAAGTTATTATACGTTTCCAAGAAGAGCATCAGACATAGGAATTGACGAAATGTGCAAAAATTAACTTGAATTCTTCACTCACATCAGTCGACATCAGTTTTCAACGGTTGTCTCACGTCTTTCTGAATTTACAGCTTTTTTTTTTTTTTTTTTTTTTTACTGGGCACTCTGTAGTTTGTGTAAGTAGGATTTGGGCATTTGAGAAAAGTGAAAATATTATTTAAGCATTTAATATTATAATACCGATATTAAAATCTGGACGCCATTTTATAATGCATAATTGTAATATTGGGATCTTAGAAAAGAATTTATTTATTTATTAATATCAGAATATCGACATTACCAACAAACTGTACATGCGCCATATGCATTTGCATTTTGTTTATTAGAAAAGTGAAAAATGTAATTCAATCTGTTAAAATCAGAATACAAACATTAATATTGTATCAGAAGTTAATGTTTTCTTTCGTCTTTGTTTTTAAAAACCATGCTTGTTCTGGACAAAGATTATCATAGCTTTCATCAGATTCTTTTTTCTTTCAGTATCTGCCTATATTTCTGAGATGAGGTGTTATGTACACTATTTACATTATTCGGACTCTTGTCCTCATCTTTGTTGCCATATTTATCACAACGTTTCGGCCGTTGTACGACCCCCGGCCTTCTTCAGGTGATTGGAATGTCGAACTGAACCCTTTATTTCGCTTGCTTGGGTAGTTTGTTCTATTTCCACGTGCCATGTCTAATGGATGTCAGTTATCAGTTATCTCCTGTTAATTCCCCTCTCCAAGTTCTCAACCGCCTTAACAAGGTATTGAACTCACACTCTTTGGGTCCTGTCACTGGATCTAACTACCACATGGCACAGTGGATAAAGGCATAATAATGTCTTTATCCTCTGTGCCATGTGGAAACAAAGATGAGGACAATAGTCCGAATAATGTAAATAGTGTCTTTTTTCTTTATCATCTGTAAATAGATATGAAATTCTTGGGAAAGACATTGTAGTAGTTTTGCATTCCCTTCTCCTTTCTATAAAAAGGATGAAGCTATGGAGCCCATTCTACACTACTAATTAACTTATAGCTGGGAGAGAAGAGGAAATGGACCCATGCCTTTCCCAAGCAAGTAAATGCAAAGACTCTGCCGGAATTTGAAATCGGCTCGCTGATTCATCTGTCTGCACTGTTAATACTGTATGGGGCTGCTCTTTTAATAATTTCACATTTGATTTTGGTTGTGATATTTTCTTCTTGGCTACATGTATATTTTGACAGGGTTGTATTTTTTGTGTATTTTTCTTTCGAATGACATTTTGTGGTTATAATATCTTTCTTTTAGGTTTTTTTTTCTGTGGGGCCTATGTAAATTTTTTCATCTATGTTAATGTTATTATTTACAACATCTTTGTATATTATGTTATTCAGCACCAATTCTCTGCATTCGTCTTCCAAAAAATGTGGTTGGTTCATGAAGCTTTTCACCACTATAATATATTGAGACGGGTTGCCAGCCACCCTGTAGAATGAAAAAAAATAAACACCTATTAAAGGGCGGAAGAACACTTGACGAGTCAACGACCAGCTAACTAGAAGTGGTGTCCCAATAAAATCACCGTGGTGGAGGCAACGGAAAACCACTGCAATATCAAACCGAAGAACGTTTATGACTCGATAATATAGTAATACCGACATTAAAAATGTGATGACCTCCTCGGATGTAAGCCGGTAACTTAAAAGAGATTAAAATCAATATATAAATATCAGAATTCCTTTCTTTTCCTTTTTTTTTTTTTTTTTTTTTTTTTTTCAATTTACTGATACTTCACCGAAAGGTCCAAGGCTCACTTGAGGTAGAGAGTGTTGTAAGGAAAGGGAAATGAAGAATTAAGAAATATATATATTATAACGATATGTTGGATAGATATCGGTTGACCTTTGATTGAAGAGACCAACATTGTTGTTGTCAGGGAACATCCTCTCGAATGCCTGTTCTACAAACCCTCAGTTTTAAAGAAGAAACTAAGTGGAACTTGGTCCTTATCAAAGGAACACGAAAGAAATGGAGTTGATTTACCACTGTGAACATTGAATGTCAGGTCGTAGTTATGAGGATCTGACCTGGCGGAACTAAGGGATGTAATACGTCCGAACATCTGCCATAGTAATAATGATAGAGTAATGAAAGTTTAACAATCTTTCACCTGTGTGATAAGGGTCGCAAAATGGAGATTAATTCTTTACTTACAAAGCCGCATATGTGTTTTGAAATCGATATTTTTAATGGGATGACCTTTTAGCATACCTGATTATATTTATCACCCAGCCCCGTATCGTTATTCTATTCTAAATCTAATGAAGCCTCTAATGTACAGGGGGAACTCTCTAATCTATGATATAGCCTCAAATGTACAGGGGGGGACTGTCTGTTTAAGAAGCAGATGATTCTCTAAAGCTTGTAAAAAGCGTAAGTCGAGAACTGGAGACATTGAAGAATTTTGAGGCCTCACAAATGAAGTGAAAAAGTGGTGCACTTGTTCCATTCGCAACAATCTATCATTGTGAAATAGATTTTTCCTACCTTATTCATGTCAAAAAAGTTTCAAAACCATCTCCATGCTCAGTCCAACATGCGTCAAAAAGGGACCCTGCATTTCAAACATGATAGAGAAGAAGCAAGGACAAAAATCTCATTAAAGATTAAACTGGTTGACATTTTTTTTTATATTTTATAAAGATCTGTGTTAATTAATCATACAAGTTCATTAAATAATTCATGATAACTTGACTTGAAAATTCAAGAATTTTGTTTTATACACTGGGAATGCGGGATAAAATATACCAGGGCGATGCTGGAGAAGAAAAAATAAGAATCACTGCCTGAAAACCTTCGACCAATTTCTCAGCGAGATTAACCATAGCCTAATAATATCTGTAAAACGTGTTCGTTTTCAAGGGGAATAACTCCTACTTTAATACTAAGAGTTATTTCCCTTGATAGAATTTTCCCTTGATAAAATTTGGTACAATATGTTTGAAGTTAGCTGACGGTTAGTTGATTGTTATCCCGTCTGCCTGTATGATAGTGAATGCTGAACAATCTCCTCACAGATGAGGGAGAAACTCGAGGCAAAAGAAATGGGATTCTACAGAAGGATGCTTTAATACCATGAATCGAACATGTGAGCAATGATGACGTTTTAGAGAAAATGGTCAGGTAACAAGAGAACTAATACTTTACAATCAGAAAGAAACATTTGACATTTTCAGGGCACATAATGAGGAAAGAGGGCTTAGAAAATTTGACATTCACGGGACATAGACAATAGGGACAGAGGAAAGCAGCGATTAACCTACGTAACAAGTTTCTGTATTAAAAAAATGGTTATTAGAACAGAGAAGAGATGGCAAGAAAATGCGTATACTATAGTATAGATTTCAACGTCTATCAATGTAATAAAACTGAGTTCAGTTACCGGCTTAATCTGTTCAATTCAGTTTGCAATAATGATCCACAAATAAGCAGTTGGTTAAATTGCCGGGGTAACTGGGATCTGGAGAGGTATCCTAAATTTAAAAATATAGCCTTTCCCAAGATTTCATGGCAATTTGTCCATATTAAACAAAATGTCACTGTCACCTACTTTCCGAACTGATATGCAATTTTTTTTTAAATCAACTTGCTTCTTGGATGTGTAGATAGGTTAGCCAGTTATCGAGAGTCAACACAATTTTTTAAATCACTGAAATGAAAACAGATATTATTTTTAACAGCTGAAATCAATTTTTAACTGATAAATAAAAACATCGCAATCGTTATGAAACCATCAATCTCTCTTTTCTTTTCTTTTTTTTTTTCTTTTTTCTTTTTCTCTGTTCGATTTTTCTCCAAATTGGATGTTTTTGTTTGTTTGTTTGTTTGTTTTTTGTTGTTGTTTTTTGTTTTTTTGCTAACGTAATCATTGATAAAGTTTCGATTAATCTAAAGTAAATACTTTTCTACGAAAACGAATTTTTCCGACGCAGTTTGTTTCGTTATATTTTTTCAATCAATTTCACCCCATGTCAGTCAGTAAAGCCACTAAGACACAAGGGGTTACAGGGGAGGGGGGAGGAACTATAAACGGAAACATTACTAATGAGCAGGAAAAAAAGAATAGTAATCAGGAGGTCAACAGATAGCGACTGACATTGCATTTAAATTTTTGAAGACTAAATTTAACTGGAAATCATTTCAAGAAAGAAAAATTGCCTCGTACGTCACAGTGAACAAATTTTCTTAGCAGCTGACCAAGCAATGGATTCAATATAATCTTTCCATTTCGTCCAGTCGAAAACATTAGCACAAGAACGCGCAACGAGTCCCTCACCTGTAGCTTAGCACCAGCCATGCTGATGGAAGACAGATAGAGGATATCTCTGACAATTAATAGAAAGCGGTTTAATTTTGGGGTGTTAAAATTAACAAGTATGGTTTCTAATTTTTTTTCCGACCATAGTGGGGATCATCGAGTCAATGCGAACGATAGCTTAACTGAATAGTATGTGAATTTCCAGGGCTAAATACAGTTTTGCATTAAGAATTTTTCCTTCTCCTAGACCGGTTATCATCGAAGCTTATAGAACCTAGTTTTTCCTGCTATTTACACATAACTGGGGTGAAAAGGGATAGATTCATATTTTTCCAAGGGTATTAGTGTGTAAGTGAATGTAATGAACTCGACTTGAATTCAAACTTGGCTCCAGTTTATTCTTTACATATATATATATATATATATATATATATATATATATATATATATATATATATAAACTGTCGGGAAATAAAGTTCTCAATGTCTCTTGGGTATGTCCCTTTTCTTTTTCTAGTTTAGTAGTAAGTTAGGGTAAGTAATAATAAAAATGGTTATAATAGTCATGCTCATGTCATCTTTGTATTGAGTTAGAAAGACAACAGTAAAGATTGTACTTACTTCATCAGTGGACGTTCTGCAAAACACCCGACCAATAGTCATTGAAAAGTGCAAGAGAGGTTGTTCCTTTCCTTTTGGGAATTAGGGTCATCAAATTGTGCAAATGAACTTGATTACTAATATCGTGGGAAAATGTATTTATTTTTTAATTTGTTTTTATTTATTATTTTTTTATTTATTGATTGGATTCCATTTTCCCACATTACCATATTCTGTGCTAGAGTTGCCCAATCTTCACTTTTCATCCTTGATAAGCTCTTTTGAGCGGCCTTGAAGGTGATGAATTAGTTTCCACCCTAAAATCTCTTTCCCACAAATGAAATTGTAAGCTTCCTGTTATTTTATTGCGATTTGGCAAATGTTTTCTTAATGCCATCAGTTCATAATTTTGCAGCCAAGACTCGATGGAAGATGTTGACAATTCTGAAGGAGGACCATGGAGACTGTTTTGAAACATAAAAAATACACTGGGATAAGTGCATGCGACCCTTAGTAGGGTGCTTTTGAAGTGAAGTAAGGCGCCATTGCCTGGGGTAAGTATTTGATTTTTTTTTTTTTTCTTGCTGGTTCCTGAAGTTTTATTTATATATCATTTATATTTACAAATTTTATTATTATATATCTGTTATTTGTTTAAATTATTTGATCAATTTATTTTATTTATTCATTTTAATTAAATATTTAATTCATTTAATTTATTTGTAATTTATTTTACTTATTTTAGCTTATAAATTTATTTTACAATATTTGTTCATTTTTGTTATTTATTTATTCAATTTATTTTATTCATTTATCATTTTTATTTATTTCAAATTCATTATATTAAGTATTACTGGTCATTCATTTTACAAGTATTTAATTTATTTTAGTTTTACACTAAAAAATAAAAAAACAACTGAAATTTACTATTAAAGTAAAAAGAATGCTTTATTCCTGCTAGGCGAAATAATCGATTTTCAAGGGAGATAATCCATAGTAATTAAAGAGTTTTCTCCCTTGTATAATTTTTTAACTTTGAAATCATATAATATGGTTTTAATATTTTATATTATTACTTCTGTAAAGTGCATTTTGCAAATTTATTAATGACTGAAATGCTATGCAAACAACATATTCAAATCTATGATATTTGCATCTAAATTTTATAAACTTGTATCCGAATTTATGAACTTAAATCTACTTTTTTAAAAGACTCATACATTTCAGTAATGCAAGAAATTTTGAAAGCTTTTATTCTGGATTTTGCCACAACTTCTTAATAATCTCATTATTTAAACCTAAAAGAAAAAAGGTTTATTTCCATAAGGCCGAGAAATAAATTGATGTGGATTTTCTGAAACAACTGTTTTCATAATTAAATGAAATGTTTGCTAATGAAAGACAGAAAGCAAAAAAGAAAGATCAGATAGTGGAAATGATACGGCTCTCACATGTGTTTAAAGTCTGTTGTAGACAAATAGTAAATCATATCAATTTTAATTTTTTTATTTGTACCATCTTACTTCTTTAAATCAGGATCTACATTCATATTTATGATTGTTATTTCACACAATATAATTTAGATTTCAGCATGAAATAACCTTGATATGGCACTAAACAAATACAATCTGTTCCAATCTCCTCGAATCTTACCACACATTTTAATGTTATGGGTTTTTCCTTGTTTTTATATATTGTACGCGTCTGTGTTCTCTTATAAAATTACATTTAGCCTAACAGTGGTTCTTTTGTTATTTCGTAAAGCTCTTTCTTTGTGTTTGTGTAGCACTACTAATCTATAGGGAATGATGAAGCATCGTCTTCTTTCAGAGTCAAAGGATTAATTCATTTGAAACCATTTTCAAGCATTGTTCAGAGAAAACGTTTGTGTATATGATAGTTTAGGCATTTATGAATGAGATATAATATCTATATTAGAAAAATTAATGACAACGTTGAAAAACACGTTTCGATCTTTAGAACTTCATCAGACATAATTGTTTTTGTTTTTTATGTATATAGTTTAACTAATTTCATGTAGTTCCTTTTCGTTTATATTTTGAAATTGACTGGGTTATATACTCAAACACATTGAAAAACTTAACATTAAAAGTTTAAAATTTCAGCCTTGCCTCTCCTTCATGCACATGTGTAGTTACATCAACATAATAACTCGTGACATAAAGCTTTTTTTCCCACTTTGTCATTAAATTCTCCTAATATTGACCTGGTATATAAAATTTCAGCCTTGCCTCCATTTCATGTACATGTGTAGTTACATCAACATACATAACTTCTGACAAAGCTTTTTTTCCCACTTTGTCATTAAATTCTTGCCCTGTTATATAAAATTTTATGAGGTTTGATCAAAAGTATTGGGACTGGTACTATAGAAAGAAAACTACAACACATATCAATTCGGCATTTAATTTCCTTCAAAGTAGTTCACTTTTGATGCAACAAACTTTATCCACCATTTCCATTAATGGAAATATTCATGGAACTCCATTTTGGGGACAGTGAACAGCTGCCTTATCGGATTCTCTTAGATTGCCTCGACATTTTGAAATCTTGTTCCTTTCAAGTGGGATTTAATTTTTGGAAAGAGGAAAAAGTCGCAATGGGCGAATATAATTGGTGTCGGACTTGAGGAATATTATGCTGCACAAGCTGGTTACTGATGGAATCTCTGTGGTCTAGTGAGATGACCACATTCTACACACTTTCCTCCTAAGGAATGCAATACCCGACAGAGGTGAGCGAGAATGTTATGTCACCCACTGACGTTGAGACACATTATATTTGACATGTCTAACAACACACTCATCACTTCTTAACTCACTCCCTCGGTTCTGCTCCTTTTCCTTATTAATCACTCAACTAGTTTTATGGAATAATACCGACTTTACGGGTTCTCCGGCTTTCTTTTCCCTCCTCGGTTGATGCCAGTGTGTCATCTTGATAGGGTTGATATGGGTTTCCCCAAAACCTATGATATTGGGATAGACAACGAAGCTTAGTGTGAACCCCTTATATACGTTGTGTACCACAGACCAGATTGCATAATTCCTGCCTGTGGCCGTGGTAAAACTTTTGTCTATTTTCGCCCGGACACACGTCAAAATTCAGGCTGAAATAAGAACTACGTCAACTACACTGTTGATATCTCTAGAAACAGGTTTATTTAATAAAAATTAAAGCTGGTTGAATAAAATGTCTTTATTATCTTCTTCGAAATTAAGTTCGATACTGCAGGGTGGTGATTGTAGAAATTGTAGTCGCAGCCGCTAAAATAATAGACAGCCAGTCAACCCTTCGACAATTCTTCTGTCGTGCGTGTGTCTCTGCGTTCACTCAGGCCACCTAAATGCAGGTGTGTGTCTGAAGTCTGTTCCGCACTCGTAAAAGGCCACAGAAAATAACAATTAAAAATGACGAATTTCATTAACACCGTATTCCCGTCAATTGACCATCTGAAAGGATTCGTCGTCAGAAATCCAAAATAATGTTAACTATACAAATTACAGACGATTGTCGCTGAAAACGGACAGCTTAAATATTAGGCGATCTTGTTAATTAACCACACGTTATTTTCTTTGTATTTTTAAAATCTTCCGAGATATGTTTCTATAAATATAATTGGGCAGTCAACCTAAACAAATCCTAATATTGGGGCTTAATACAAAACAGGGGTTTTGTTCTTTTGTCTAAAACAAATTAAATCATTATTTTCTGTGACTACACACATTTTCTACAGACAGCATAGTGCAAACAAACGTTCGAATTCTCATTATTTTAGTTCCCAAGAAATTCAAACAAAATATTAATCTTTTTTTTTTTTTTATCGGCGGGGAGTGGATAGGGATGAGATTTAGGGGTTTGCTCAATTTTACTGAATATTGTCTAATTAAATCAAGATTCAGTTTTAAAACAAAAATTTGAATTCGTTTCGTTTTTAATTTTCTTCTCGACAATTCAATATACTCTCTTGAGAATTTTAATAATTATTATCCGATCAGTAGTCACTTCAAATCACCATCCTGTAATTTTATGCATTTAAATTTCTAAACAGTGCCAATGTCCTGTTACAGTTTTAAATTAGTAAGCATTCGCGACAAACTTCAATGTCAATCTGTGCCAAACGGTTTCACTCTGCATACTTTAGCTCCGTTATGATAGCAATAGTCCTGATACTTTTTGATCAAACTTCGTATATGTCATTTTCGCCGATGCCATCAATATGAAAGTCTAGATCTGTCGTGGCTATTGAAGAACATGAATCGAGTTCTCAGTATAATGTTTTGGTTTTGTAGCATCTTGTAGCAATGTTTTACTCCTACTTCACACTATTCAAGGTTCACTTTTCTCATTTCCCCCACTAAATGTGCTGTTAATGTGTTCCATACACCAAACTGTTCTGAATACCGAAGTTTTTAGAGTTTTATTCAATTCTGATTTTGAATTTTTGTGATGTATTCAGTAAAAATGTAATCACGAATATTATTCCAATTCCAGATTATAGTTTCTTTTTTAGGAAGGTTTTTTTTCTGGCATCGTGATTCTTGAAATACTTGGAAAAGAATGCTGATCTTTTATCAAAGATCATTCTTCTGCCAACAACAAACACCTATATCTTCAGCATAGCCACCCGCCATTCTACATTTTTTTTTGTTTTCGTGTGCACACATGTTTGAGTTAACATCCCTCTTTTCTTTTGCTTTTTTCTTTTTTTTTTTTTTTTTCTTAAACAGTGAAATTAATGTTAACTAACCTAGATTGAAACGCCTATGAAAAATAAAGTGCACCTCACGCGACAAAAACTGAACTTGTACTGTCATTTTTCTATCAGTTAAACCACTCTTATATTATATCTGAAGCATGCCCTTACCAATTGGGTGACGGGAGACAATATGAATGGCAAGTTCCAATTACCTACTTTAGGATTGCACCGGACATTTTGTGACTATTTCGAATCTGTATCAGCTACCCGATACCCGATAGGTAAATACAGTAATTTTTAGGTAGATTTTTTTTAATCGGATTTAAATTTTTATTACTGTAAATGTTATTTTTAGTGGGTACACGTGTTTTCGTTATTATCCCTGTTTTGTTTTTATTTCCTTTAACAGTGAAATTAATAAACCTGCATGTGTGTGTGTGTGTGTGTTTTAGGCATGTCTGATTAAATAAATTACAGACATTATGTCTGCTTATTTTTAACATAATCCGTTCATACTCACGGATAACTTTCCGTTTATTGCAATTAAATGATGTGAGAAATGTGCTATAACTGTGAAAATCGCTTTTATTTTCCATTTCCCAAGTACTTTCGATCCTCTTCCGAGATCATCTTCAGGGGTGTAAGCAGTAATACAAAACTGTGTGTTGCTGCCCATTACTGTAATTTTTTTTATTTGCTTTTAAATGCAGCGCTAGACAGTTATACGTCGCGGTTATTAGAACATAATAAAATTATCCATTATGGAATTTTTCTTCTATGTTGTAATATCACATGAATGCGCACATTAAAGCATGAAAAACTGTTCTTTTTTATAGACATTTCAGAACATTACTAAAGTATTCGTAGCTGATTCTGTTCTATTCTATTTAGTCATAGTTTAATTTTTTTAATTTTTTAATGTATATTGCTTCGTGTATTTGTAGCTTGAATTTGTTTTATTGGTGTAGCATTGTTGTGTTGTCGATCAGTATTTTTTTATATTGCGAATGTGGACAGGAATATTGTGGTAGATGCCTCGTAATGAACGAATATATATATATATATATATATATATATATATATATATATATATATATATTAAAACAACATACCCAAGATCCTAATGTACAGCCAGTTAGATCAGGGCTACAGGAATGAAGGACGCCCATGGCTAAGATACAAAGACAAGCTGAAGAACAACTTGTCAGTTGTCAATATACTTAACAACCTCGAGCGCTTAGCCTTGGAGCGGGTAGAAAGGGGATCAACATGTTTTAGTGGACTTTCAATCAGCTTGTCTGCATCGTCTTCAAGAAGTGAGAGCAAGATCAAAAAAGTCAGCCAATCTAACAATGATCTCATCCCACAATCCTCACTTTTGCTCCATATGCGGCCTTGTTTGTTAATCACTAGCGGGTTTTAAGTGCCACTTAAGATTATCGCACAAACTGAATCAATTAAGTTGTCAGATCCTCATACGTCCATTATATATATATATATATATATATATATATATATATATATATATATATATATATATATATATATAATGAATTTTTTTTAAATCATCCCAATTTTTTATTATTATAAACGTTATTTTTGTGGGGTACACGTGTTCGAGTTACTATCCTTGTTTTGTTTTATTCTTTGTTTTTTTGTTTTTGTTTTTGTTTTGTTTGTTTTTTTCAGATAGTGAAATAAATGTTTCTAGTCATAGGTTGAAAAGACTATCTAAAGAAAATGTATCCCTACACGCAAGCCGCTAGTGCCCTGCAGGCAGACCGCCGATGGCAACGCTAGTGGTCCTCTGGTGGCAACTACAGGCCGTCCACCAGCGGACCTCTGGCGGTTCACTAGTGGTAACCGAGAGGAACACGCCAGCGGGCCACCAGCAGTAAATGCTAGTGGTATGCCACCCAGTGGCAGATTGGTGGCTTGCGTGTAGGGAAAGTCTTTCAAAGGAAGAATATATATATATATATATATATATATACATATATATATATATATATATATATATATATATATATATATATATATATATGGTGCGGCAGAAATGCATACTATATTTTAAAGTTTGACAAAAAAAATCGAGGTAACTGTTATCAAAATAATATTTCTTGTTAAAACAAAGGGTTTCAGTTTTTATCCATTTGGTTTAAAATGACATCCTCCAAATGGGAGCCTCTATTCGCTATACACTGTTGTAAAGTCTTCCATTATTCGGAAGATCGAGCACTTCTAAGCGCTAAATCTGTGGTCCTGAAATTTTCAACCTACGTTAGTAATTATTTTCTCTCCGGAGCAACATCATACCAACGTAACAGGAAATAAACAAGAAAAGCTCTCACAGACTCACCAAACCATTTCACCAGCAAAGACATGGTACGCACTGAGTCAAGCTATAATGGTATCTGAAAAAAATGTTAAGACATTAGCTTGATGAAGACACTATTGCCACTTGCCTAAGTTCACTAGCAACACACAAGTGACAGTTTAAAATGTGGGAGGTATTTCTACTGTATCCGGTATATATGATACAAATATAGTTTTAAGGTATGCTGTATTTATGGGTACAAGTTCTCAATGTCAGTGATAGAGCGTATGTAAATGTAAAATATAAATATAGCTGGAGAAGATTGATTTAAGCATGGAACAGGTGAGTCGCCGCTGGATGTTGACCTCAATGTCCACTGATATATATATATATATGTGTGTGTGTGTGTGTGTGACACACATTATGAAATGGACAAAGTCCGGCAATTATTTTAAGAAAAAAAAAAACGTAAGAATATAAAAAATGTCTTAAAATAATTGTCGTACTTTGTCAATTTCATGTGTGACATCATTTGGTTACATTTGGATATACATCGAGTAGATATGAATGTACGAGAAAATATCATGGAGAATTGTAGTTTAAAAACAGTAAAATCGACCTTGTGAACCGAAACGCTCCTCTTTGGCTCAATTGGTAAAGCACGTCAGGCTATATGACGGTTCCATATAGGATACAGGTTCGATTCCTGTCGGAGGACGCATATTTTATATGAAAATTTCTCCGACTTTTTTTTTTTTTTTTTTTTTTTTTTTATTTATTTATTTATTTATTTATTTATTTATATATATATATATATATATATATATATATATATATATATATATATATATATATATATATATATATATATATATATATATATATATATATATATATATATATATATATATATATATATATGTATGTAATAAATTGAAAACAGTTTTTTGTGGCGCGTTTCACTGTAACGACTTCATCGGACTGGGTTGCTCTGACTACACATGCGCACGAACGAGAGACGCTACCAGTTTCAAAATTTAAAAAGAATTTTCTTTAAATAATTTTTTTCTACAATCTAAATTCCTCTAGATTCTTTATTTTTTTTGTCATCTTTCTTATTAGATGACCCACATTTTTATAACAGAAAATCCGCCTAAAATGATGAAACGTTGTAAAAACCTGGACGTAAATTTACAGTGGCTGAACTAACGATTAAAACATTTTCTAGACACTTTTGTCTAAGTGAATTATTTTCTCTTTTAATTAGATTGCATTTTTTTATGTCAAAATTATGGTCAGTTTCTCTACAGTGAACAACCAATGCGTTTTGTGTGTTGTATTGTGTAAATGTTTCTTTTTGTGTTTATATAATCTTTTATTTAAACTTCTTGGGGGTTTCTCCAATATATTCTTTCAGATAATCCTTGCGGGTGATGAGTAAATTCCTCCGTCAAGTTTTGGCTTGTTGTTTTGTTTTGTTTCGCATTGATTAAATCTTTTATTGTTTTAGTTGTAGTTGTGACAAATTTTATGTTGAGCTTAGATAAATTCTTTGTGATAGAGTTAATTGGTAGAAAGTTCTGTCATTCTCAGCAGATATTCTGTTATCACAATATGGGATATTTAATAACAAAGATGATGGAAAGAACTAGAAAAAGAATCTTGAGATGAATTTGGCTAGTTTACAAATAAAAAAATTCTTTTTTAAATTTTTTTTTCTAAATTTTGAAACTTCTAGCGTTTCTCGTTCGGGCACATGTGAAGTCACAGAAACGTCAACAAATCCAGTTCGATGAAATTCTTACGAATGAAACGTGTTACAATTCTTTTCCAATTTGTCATAAATCTTTTCTTTCAAAATTCTTCTTGATATATAAAAATTATATCAAAATTTATATATCGTTATCCCATATATATATATATATATATATATAGTAAAAAAGGTACGCTATAATTATGGTTACAAGTGCACAACATCAGGGATAGAGTGTATGTACATAAAAATAGGAAAGTCGACACCGCAGTTAGAACCGAATGGAGACAGTCTGTTTCATGCTTGGACGAAATCTTAAGGCCTGAAGATTACGTCGAAGTTTGAAACAGACTGACACTGGTCAAGGTTGACCACAGTGTCCACAATCAGACACACAGACATAGACACAGACCCAGACACACACACACACACACACGCACACACACACACACACACACATATATATATATATATATATATATATATATATATATATATATATATACACAAATGTAAAAGAACGAAAAATAAAATTCCAACATTTAAAAACATCATTTTAAAACAGGGCTCAGTACAAGAGTAGAGCAATAAAAATGTATTATTAAAGGGAAAGAAAATAAGAAATCAACAAAAGGAAAACAAAAACAGGAAGATCACGTGGTACTCTCCTCCATTCACTCAATTAGTTCAGACTAAATTGGGGCATAAATTTTAAAATTAATTGATAAACATTTTCTTTAAAATAATTTTAATGTTTCATAAATTTCAATTTTAAATAAGATCGTTTATTACCATCATTGTTAATTACCTGAAGAGACGTTTTATTTAAACGTCGAAACAAAATGTACAATTTTGTAGTAATTACTTATATTTTCTAATGTAACAGTATTATATATATATATATATATATATATATATATATATATTACCCAAGCTTTGATTGGTTGAAACAGTTGTACGATTACTATTTTTTTTTTACTGAGATTGAGCCGAATGTTTAAATGAAAAAAGGCCACTAAGTTTGAGAAATAACCCTATTTAAGTTGAAAATTCGCATATTTGGAGTTGGATGACAAAAAAATTACATCGACATTTTTTTAATCATTTCACCCCAAGCAAGACGGTAGTCCCACTAGTATGCAGAGTGAAAGTGAGAGAAAAGACTGAGTATATGAAAGACTGAGGAAAGAAGAAAAAATGAACGGCAATCAAGAAGAAACAAGATGGCGATTGATGTTGCATTTAAATTTTGGAAGTAGATAACAAATACATTTATTTACGTATATTATTTGCGTTTCGGAACTTGAATAGTTTGATAAAAAGAAATAGCGTACGAAAGAAACTCGAATTGAAAAGTTCTTTCTTACGTTGTGTCCACTTTCTGTTTGACATTCTGATAAGGAGAGAATGAAACAGGTTGGGAACACCAAAATCAAGCAGGTGAGGAAATTTAAATATCTGTGAAGTGTCTGACAGAGGACGGTAAGTGCGGTGCTGAGATCCGACGATGTATTGGGATGGTCAAAGACACACTGCAAAAGCTAAGCAGAGTATTACGAGACAAGAAGATTTCGTTGGTAACAAAGAAAAGGGTACTGAACTGCTACGTGATATCTATCCTCTTTTACGACAACGAATGTTAGACGGTCTCCTCAAAGACGACGAAGAGACTCGAAGCAACGGAGGTATGGCTCTACAGAAGGATGCTAAGGATACCATGGGCCGAACATGTGAGCAACGATGAGGTTTTGGAGAGGATGCAAACAAGGAGGAAATCTATAGTTAACATCAAGATGAGGCAGCAGAAATTTCCGGGACACGTAATAAGAAAGGGAGGCTTGGAAAATATGATACTCACAGGACAAATAGAGGGAAAGAGGAACAAGAAAAAGCAATCTGCGACATACCTAGCGGGTTTAAGCAAGTGGATGGCAGAACAGGGTCTGGGAGAAGTAGCTAAAAGATAAAACTTATTGAGAACTACAAGGGATAGGAGGAAGTGGAGAGCCATGATCACCTATGTCCTGAAGGGACACGGCACATAAAAGAAGAAGTTTTGGATGGCTCCCGACGTGGCAATGCTCTCTAGAAGGACACAGATGTGTGTATTTCTTTCATTTCTTTTTATTAACTAAAAAACAACTTTATTTTACTTTGCTGTGTTTTAATGGTGTGCAGATATCTATGTCGAGTCGGAAAAGGATTTCTCTAACGGGTTTTTGTTCGTTTCTAATTCACATTGTGTTGAAAATTAGCTTAGCACTTTCTTTTCAAAAGGCCTGCGATAGTACATTAAGATACTCTCAAAAGAAAACCTCAATGTAGGGTTGTCACTTTATCCGGACATATGTTGGGGAAACTTCTGGTAGATTTGTACTTCAACCTGAGGATAATATTTTTTTTTTAATGTTATTGTACCATTGTAATAATTATAAAATTTAATGAAGTTTAAAGGGGCTAATAGCCACACGTATGGCGGGTAAGATTATGATTAAACGGAACTATTTTCTATCTTCCCACATTTGGTGTAGGGTTACAACAATAATCATAAGGAAAATACCTCCGCCTGTTAACCTCATTTTTTACGTCTGATTTGGATTGCTCGAGAAAGTATTAGCCTCATGAATAAAGAGTTCAAGTGGTAAAACAATTAACTCCACTTAACAAGAGATTGTAAATTATAAATCAAGCGCATTCCATTGAATAGAATTCAAATGGACTTTAATTCAACTCAGCTTACGGCCATATCACGTTGAAATTACGGCCATATCACGTTGAAACACCGGTTCTCATACAATCACCGATGTCAAAGGACGTCGAGACTGGTTCGTGGCATAGATGGGCAACCGCTTTGGAACACCAGGTTCTGTAAGCGCGGATGTGCAGCCGGTGTAATGGATAATGATTTGGAATTGGAAATCAGTGAGCCGAGTTCCAATTGCAGTCGGGTTCGTTATATTTACTTACACGTAAATACCCTTGGGAAATGTATTAATCAACATATACTTCCACCAGCTATGGGTTAAACAGTAGCACTTATACCAGTTAATCATCATTATCTTCAAAGAATTCTTTTGGGCTTTAAATAACTTGCAAAGGGTTGACAAGCCGTAAAAAATAAATCAATCAATTAAATTGAATTAAACTTAGGACATACTAATATATGTCGTAATTTTTAAGAGGTGAAATATATATTTTCATTCGGAATAGTGTGATCATCTAAGTTATTATGTCCACTGCTACACTCTCCGTCCATATGCACATGTGGCTCTTCTGGGAGGAGATATTTTCATTATGTTTTTTTTTTTTGTTTTTTTTTTTTTTATCATCGTTAATCGAACTAGGTCCTCCCAGATGTCAAGTGGAGCTCGTACATACGATCAATCTCTAAAGATACTGGAAAAATGGTCGGTTCCCTGTACTGCTCCAGTAAGTACCTGACTCCTCCTGCTATCCTCTACCTTTACAAGAGCCAGATCAAGCCGAAAATAAATCATTGCTGCCAAACCTTCACTTTCCAGTCCTCCGCGTTCATGCGGGTTATTAATTATTTTATAATTATTAATAATTATATTAATTATTATTAATAATTATATTAATTATTATTAATTATTAATATTAATTATCAATATTAATTACTATTAATTATTTTAGAAAATTTGCTATTTCAAATAGTTTTAATAATTTTAGATTATTGTTTAGTCTTATTTCTTCGCTATGTGTTTTTAGGTGGCGTAGTAGGAATTTTTTTTCGTGTCCACATTTGGAAATGGGTATTGTGGCGGCTATGCATGTTGTATGTAAAAGAAGTCATAACGCCCTTTGTGTGATATTTGCTCTTTCCGCTTGATTATATCGGAAGTTCTTCTGTTTCCACGGCACCAGTTTTGAAAAATGAATCATTCTCACTATTTACATTATTCGGACTATTATCCTCATCTTTGTCGCCATGTATATCACAACGTTTCGGCCTTCTTCAGGTGGTTGGAACGTCAAACTGAACCTAGACTGTTCTAGTTCCACGTGCCATGTCTAATGGATGTCAGTTATCCCTTGTTAATTCCCCTCTGAAAGTTCTCCACTGCTTTAACCAGGTATGGAACTCACACTCTTTGGGTCCTGTCACTGGACCTAATCAACGCCTTTATCCACTGTGCCATGTGCGGCTTGAAGACATCTGTGTATGAATTTCTAGGTATTATAAACCTAATGTCTTCGGCAAGCATTTTTACCAGTGCTCATATTGCAATTTTTGCTGTTATCATCCATGTTTTTACCAGAGCTCATATTGCAATTTTGTTGTTATTATCGCTTTTCTCTGGCACTCCTTATTACTGGTTCCCATATTGTATTCATTTCTATGCTTGGTCGGCCCAGGAAATTTTTGCAGCCTAGCATATGTGCTGATTCCTTAAGTTTACGAATTTTCCAATGATGTTCTTTGTCTATGATCTCAATTTGATCCCACAGAGGGCGGTGATCTCCCTTCTCTCTCCATATGTGGTCAGCCATGCCTGATTTTTCCACTTCCCCTCGTATTACAGCTTTCTGGTGTTCTTGAAGCCTTACTTTAAGGGGGCGGACTGTCTCCCCTTTATATTTCTTTCCGCAGCTGCACGGGCTAGAGTACACACAGTCTTTAGTCATGTTCTCCTCTATGGGGGGGGTCTCACGCGGGAGAGATATCTGCGAAGTGAGGGGAATTAACAGGAGTAACTGACATCCATTAGACATGGCACGTGGAACTAGAACAGTCTACCCCAGTGAGCGAAATAAAGAGTTCAGTTCGACATTCTAACCACCTGAAGAAGGCCGGAGCATAAAACGGCCTAAACGTTGTGATAAACATGGCGACAAGGATGAGGACAATAATCGGAATAATGTAAATAGTGTACATAACACCTCATCTCAGAAATATAGACAGATAATGAAAGGCCGAAACTTTATAATAAATATGGCGACAAAGATGAGGACAATAGTCCGAATAATGTAAATAGTGTACATAATACCTCATCTCAGAAATATAGACAGATAATGAATCATTCTGTTGTTAATAACAATGTTTCATTCTCAGTGGTACCGTGTTTGTAATTCTTGTTCTGTTGACAGGTTGAATTTTTGGAGATACTTCATTTCCTCGGCTCAAAGGGTCGAGAGTTCTCTTCTGAGAGCGATTTACCATCGTTCGCCTATCGGGACATAAGCTCAATTCAGACGTCAAATGGAGCGCGTACATACGAGCCATCGCTAAAGATACTGGGTAAAATGGTTGGTTCCCTGTACCGTGCCACCAAGTACCTGACTGTTCCAGCTATCCTCTAACTTTTCAAAAGCCAGGTCAAGCAGAAAACAGAGTACTGCTGCTATATATTGGTAGGAGCTTCTCAGTCTTACTTTTCCAGTCACGACAAATTTCAGAAGGGCATTCGCATCTTTGTAGGCGATGAACTGTTTTCCCACAAATAAATCGTCACAAGCCTCTCGCTGTTCAGTCGCTATTTCCATGGGAAGTTTTCAGACGAACTACATTCCTTAGTTCCAACAGTTCTAATCTTCACTACTAAGACCCGCCATGCCACACCCATTGCTGCAAACCACCCTCATTCCTTTCTTATTCCATTGGTGAGATCTAAGTTCCACTCAAAGTACATTCTTCCCACGAACCGCTGCTTTGGGGAACCGACATCCAAAAGGATGCTTCGACGATCACTATAATCCTGTACATATGTAGGTGTGTCTCTTACTCTGTAACACTGTACCTCGAGTGGCTCTTGGGCCTTTTACAGGGTGAACATCCTTGTAAGAAAAAACTCACGACCTAAGTTTACTGGTATACTGGTGGTGTTCGTTTACCTAATTCGTAATAATACGCAGTTATCAATGACGTAAGCACAGTTTCAAATTTGATATTTATAAATAAAAACGAAGTTCAGATAACTGCTTAAAAAGTCGGTGATTGATTTGACACAGTATTTATATTAGGAACAGGGTCCTACTTATAAAATGGTAAAAAAAAATCAATATTTTTTAATTCTGATTCATATCGGGGGAAAAGGAAATCCTAATGACTGCTAGACTACAAAATTTATTTACCGCAATTTTTTTTTTTTTTTTTTTTTTGACAAGGAGACTATTTAGTTTAAGTATTGTCATGTTCTACCAAAAATCTTCTATGCTTTACATATACATAATTCGTTTTGTTTTACAAATATCAGATTTGATATACATCGAAAAACAAAAAAGTCGATGGCACTGCTGAGACATCCCTTATATTATCCAAGGAAAGTTGTATCAAGTTAACTAATGAATCATTCTCTGGTTTTATTTGTAGCTAATAAATTGGTAAGCCAGATAAGTCGCTTGAACTTTTCTTGGTTTTCTAGTGCGCATTTTATGGCAGAATTTCTATTGGATTGAAAAAACACGTTAAATTCTCGTCATTTTCACGTATTTTTCAACTGTAAATGCTTTAGTTATTAATTATATATATATATATATATATATATATATATATATATATATATATATATATATATATATATTCTCGACTCTCCCGTCGAAATTCGGCGTATGAGGGTCAAGCAGATCAGTTCCCAGGAAACCGACAGCCCGACAACAGCACATGAGATTTGATTATAGTGGTGAAGGCTTTGCTCAGAACTATCCACACTTTTTTGAAGGGTCGAATACAGAGACCTGGTGCACTACGTGCCACAAGGTCCCCAAACGACCCACCACAGGTTTTGAATTCAGAGTTGTCCTTCTCCTAGACCAGTTGCCATCCAAGATTATAGAACCCAGTCTGTCCTGCTATTTTACCCATAGCTGGAGGGAGAAGAAGAGGATTAACACCTTTCCCAAGGGTATTAGCACGTAAGTGAATGTAACTGGATTCGACTGGAATTCGAACTCGGCTCTCCGATTCCTCAATCCAAGCCGCTATCCATTACGCTAATGGTCAATAATTTAATTAAAACTAGATTTGATTAAGCGTTTCTCCTTTCTATGCTTCATCAGATATGTATGTGTATTTGTGCGTACTGATTTATTATTAAAGTGTACACATAAATACACACACGCACACATTTCATTCTTTAGGTTTTTGATCTGATGGAACCTAGAAAGGCGAAACGCATAATCAAATCTAGTTTTAATGAAACGTTTTTACATTTGGCGTATATATATATATATATATATATATATATATATATATATATATATATATATATATATTCAAGTGATATGAACTATCCGAACTCAGTCCTTACATAGTCAAATATAAACTATGATGTCCATAAAAAATAATCATAATGAAATAATTATAACAATTACAATTATCATTAATTCGCTCATTATAAACCACTTTTCTTCTCTAGGCACACAAATATGTGACATTCTCACTATCGTACAAGTAGTGCACACGAAGAGGTCTTTAACACGTGCGTCAACGAAAATTTATCACTTTTTCCTTTTTCAGGGCATAATTGTATCTCAACAAATGTTCGAGGCATTTTCTAACTGAATTGACTGGACACTCATTACACACATCTATTAAAAAAAAACAACATAAGTGAAAGACTGGATACACTTTGCTTATTCTTTATTTTATCATTCTGTCAGATTTCGATCCATACTTGATCTACATTTTACTCAGTATTACTATTTCTCGTGTTTCCAACACCAAATAACAACTAGATAATAAATAATAATCGTTTTGTTGCTTCCACGTCTTGCTCTCTCTCTCATTTTTACTAATATTTTTCTATATATAAATGTTAGTAGGTTATAATTATTTACTCAGAGTTATAACATGCCTCCAAAACTAATCTTTAAAATCGACATTAAACTCTTTAGAATCCTTTCAAATCTCAGTCTTTGCAAACTTGGTATTATTACTGTCAATTTCGCGATAAAATCATTTTTCAGATTTCGGAAACTGATTTTCTCATCGATCCACAAATGCGGGACTGTTTTTCAGGTTCCAGTATCTGCTGGACGATTTTTATCGTTAGATTGGCAATAATACCAATTCGTTGTAATGTTCGGGATTTTAAAAGTTTGTAATGGCGATTTTAAACATGTGAATTTGATCAGTTCCGCGGTTGAGCCAGAATCCGTTGCCCGGGACGCAGAGATGAAAAAAATAGTTAAAATTCTTCTCTTGCTGATAGATTTTATTTATTTTTTACTGTGGCAGTTGAGACTTCAGGGGTTATTGGCCCTCGTTCGATGGCGTTTCTTCGGGGGATTGGCGCGATTGCGTCTCGATTAAGGGACAAGCCTCGCGAAGCAGAGTGGCTCTTGCAGCGTGTCTCACTGGCGATGGTTCGAGGTAATGCTTTCTCCATCATTGCGGCTGGCAGAGGTTAGAAAAAATTGTTTATTTTTACGTTGTTCTGGAATTGTCATCAGTGGTCAACTGTAATTGTTTTGTTTCAATAAATTTTAATTTGCTTTACTTAAAAAGAGGAAAACAAAGCCTGGCTTGCTGTGACGTAATGAAAAGTAAAGAAACGACAAGAACCAATATATATATATATATATATATATATATATATATATATATATATATACAAACAAATAATAAAGGATGATATGTAACAAAGACAATAATGTGTGTAACAAATGAATTCGGAAACATTTGGTCTAAAGTATGTGAAGTGAGTGAATATGTGTACGTCCGTGTTGGTGTATCTATTGTTCATGCGTTTCCCAAACGGGAACGCGATCTTCCGCGAGAGATTTACATGTTGTCGTATAAGCGGAAAAGTAAAAAGAGGGCGAGAAAAGATATCGCCGAGTATTTATAAACCGGAAAGCGTCTCCTAATAACGGTTTCGAAAATTAGGAGAATGTAACTCGATAATACATTAGCAAGAAAGTTATACAATTTCTTTATTTTTCTTTGAAGCAAGGGAGCTAATTTACCAATAGTCATATTGGTGGATGCGACAGGTCTATCGTACAAAGTGCCGACTAAAGGTTTCTGGAGAAATGGTCGGTCCTTTTTGCTTCTACGGGAACTACATAACATCTTCCATGCTTTCACTCGAAATGAGACAAAACAGACCAAAAATGGGATATTGCTGCTACGTCTGGGCTGAAGCTGTTCACTCTTCCATTTCCAGCCTTACGAGAGTTCAGGATCGTTTACGCGGTTTTGTTTAGAATTATATTTTCTATTCTACATTTTTTTTTCCATGGACCTATGTTAAGGACCTATCCGCTATTTAGTTCCTTCAGTTCAGACCTTTACAGGCCGTCCTATGTCCAGAGAGCCGAATTACGCATATTTCTTCAGTGTTCCAATTGTAAAGGGGTAGTTCCGCTCAGAAATCTTTTTTACCCAGAACTACTACTTTGTGGGCAGGCTCCCATGTGGATGCTACCCTGAACACTACAAGTCAAGTATCAGTCACTATCTAACTTCCTTATCCTCATAATCTTCACATCCAACTCATCTCATATTCATAACAAATACCTCACTCAATAACCCTCTATCTTGAATGGCTTTTGAGCCTTATATTGTGTGATTAATTCGTCCTTCTCTGATGAGTTCACTTCGCACTTATGCCATTGCAAACTCGACCATGATGAGATTGGTTTGGACTTGCCTTACATATTCGGAACGCTAACATTCGAAACACTCAGCCAGGGGCTCACGGACTTGACCATAAAGATAAATATTTGTGTTATATCGGTTTTTAAAGTATGCGAATCTATTAATTGCTATGTGTTATGAAGAACCTGTTGCGTCAATCTATCAAAATGAAAGCACCGACTGATATGCCTTTGTTTGAAAATCAGTTTTTAGTCGAATACTCTTTACAATAATTGATGTTATACCAGCAAGTAACTGTTCAGAGTGACAGATGCTTATTTTTCTGGTTAGGAAAATTCGACAATTATTGGTCTCATTATTCGGACATGTTTATTCATTTATACCGCTTGGATCACTACGATTCAGCCAATGCATTCTCTGGGTTGACCCACCCTCCAACTAACATATTATTTTTTTTAATATCGTTTTCGCAAAGTCTTTTTTCTTTGTTATCTGTGAGTTACCATCAAGTACGAAAAATATGGCGCCGAAATCCGAAGGCACATTGAAATAGCAAAAGATGTCTTCCAAAAGCTATACAAAGTATTAGACAATATTATTAAACAGGAAAAATTCGCTAGAAATAAAGAAAATATTGATTGATTGGTTGGTTGATTCATTTTTTTACGGTTCATCAATAATTTAAGAGTTATTCAAAATTTTTAGATTGTAAGAATTTTTTTTCGTTGTAGATAATAATGATTTAGTTATACATGTCTTACTGATTAACACATTGCTGGAGGAGAAGAGGTGGATCCATACCTTTCTCAACTGTATTTAGTGCGTACATGAATATAATGAACCCAACCGGAATTGGAACTCGACTCTCCGATTAACAATAATCCATTACCACTTGCACATCGAAGCTTACATTACAGTACCTTGTATTCCCAAGCGGTCACCCAGCTATGTACTAACCAGGTTCGATGCTGATTAACGTCGATGATCGTACTGGAACTTGTCTTTTAACGTGGTGTGTCCGTAAAACCGCAAAGAAAAGAGTACTGAGCTGTTATGTAATATCAATTCTCCAATATGGTTGTGAATCCTGGATAGTTTCCTTACAGATGAAGAGGAAACTTGAGTCAACAGAAATGTGATTCTATAGAAGGCTGCTGAGAATACCATGGATTCTAACATTTTAATAACGGGGAATTAACAAGAAAAATGTAAACAAAAAGTTTATTTACAATCGGCACGTAACAGTTGATATTTCTGATTCACATAATAAGAAAAGAGGACTTGGAGAATTTAACACTCACATGACATATTGAAGGCGAACAAATGAGTAACCTATCTAAAGAGCGTCTGTAAACGGATGGGAGATTAGGGAATGTGAGGGATACTAACAAAACAACTGTTACTAAGAGCTACAAAGAGTAGGAAGTTGTGGGGAGCCATAATCGCACACGTACTGAAGGTACAGAACACATAAAATATAGAATATTTTAAAACATGTTGATGCAAGAAAGAATGTTGATCAAGAGATAGCGGATGGGACATGCACTAAAGAAACGCCTAAAACGTGTGATGATCAAAACAACAATGATGAGGAACACAATAATTCGTGGCACATGACAAAGTTTTTCTCAAAATGTCAAGCTTTAGTCTGGTCATTTATTCTTATTCTTTCGTGCCAACTTCATTAAACGTCTACTTAACTCAAATGCATATTTGATATCACCAACGAGACTTGGTTTTCAAACGAGAGCCATTCTTTCTAGGATTATTTAACTACTTTGTCTGCCGAATACAAACGAAAGAAATGAGATTTATCTTTTAATGTATATATTCATCACAAAGTGTGTTTAAAGAAAAAAAAATCTTACAACTTAACGTGATTAACTAAATTTCAGACATTTGCATCTGCGAAATCAGCAAGAAAGCGTTCCTCACCTGACGTCACTCAAGCATAGTTTCGGAGCCGAAAAATCCTTACCAGCAACCTATCATGCTTCAGCACTACCTTACAATACCACCAGTATGGGTTGGTTTTCTGTCATAACTTAGGATTGGCAGGTTTATTTAGGGGAAGGGTAATAACGGGGCAACTCAAGATATGACTTACACATGGGGGACGTCAAAATTAAACAATTGCAGAAATTCATCTCTTTAGCCTTCAACCCTCTTCAACTCTAACCCTAACCCTAACCCTAATTTCTAACCGTAACCCTACCCTAACCCTGCTCACCTTCATGGAATTATTCTTAAGTATGTTGTAGATGTGTGGTTAAGTGGATCTGTTCATCCAGACTGGATTGACGCAATCATTATCGCTTAATAAAAAAGGGCGGTAAATCTGTATATAGTGATTATCAGGGATTATCTTTTTAGAAGCTGTTGGTAAAGTATTTCTAAAGTTGTTGAACAGTCTTCTAAAATACATCTGTCCCTTGTTAATCTTTGAAAGTCAAAGAAGATTCCGAACAAGTGATGGCACCATGGATATGATTTTCTCAGCACGTCAGTTGCAGGAAAAATGCATAGAAAATCAGATTCCTCTCTATAAGGTTTTCGTTGATCTCACCAGAGCATTCGACACTGTGAATAAGGAGGCTCATTGGACCATTCTTGGCAAATTAGGATGTCCTGGCTTTGTCCGAATGTTTCGCGATTTACATCGGAACATGAAGGGTAGTTTAAATTTCAACAGTATTTTATCGGAACCTTTTACAATTGATAATGGAGTAAAGCAGGGAGAAATTCCTGCCCTTACCTTGTTCTTCATCTATTTTGCTGTGACACTTTCGTGATGCTTTTCCGAATTGTGATGTAGGCGTATACCTGCGTTTTAGGACATCTGGAATGATTTTTAACTGTCGGAGATTCAATACAAAATCTAAATGTTTTGATGTTGTAGTCAGAGAGATACATTATGCAGATTTTGCTGACCTGGAGTTTCACAGTAAGGAAGATAAGCAAGCTGTCATGGACCTGTTCTCTAAGGTATGTTCGTCTTTTGGTCTTACTATAAGCTCAAAGAAAACAAAGGCCATGTACACACCATCCCCCTCTCAGTATTATAGTGAACCAGATATCTTTGTTAATGGGCATAGATTAGAAGTTGTTAATACTTTTGTTTATCTTGGCAGCGTTCTTCCAAGAGATGGCTCACTTGATGCCGAAATAAGTCATCGTGTACAAAAAGCAGGTAAAGCTTTTGGAATGTTAGAATATCGCATATGGTCAGATAGAGGTATTTCAATCAAAACTAAGTTAAGTTTGTATGAGACGTGCATTTTAACTGCTCTACTATACTCCTAAGAGACATGGGCCACATAGTGACGACGCATCCAAACTTCGGAACGTTTTCATCGAAAGTGCATTCGGAGGATTCTACGTATTAAATGGCGATCTTTTGTGCCGGACACAGCAATTTTAAAAAGCGAAAATACGTTTAGTATTGAAGAGATGTTAACACGTAATCTGATGCGCTAGGCTGGTTACATCATACGGATGGAGGATGATCGTCTACCAAAACAAACAAGCTGCAAACGTCATCCATATAAACCAAAAAAAAAGCGCTTCAAAGATGTCATTAAAAGCAACCATAAAAATCTTGTGATAAGTACAAGCAATTGGGAGAACGAATCAGGTGACGGGGTCGAACTGGGGGAAACTTTTTTTTTATTATGGTTGTAACAGTTTTGAAGATAAAAGGGTCGAGTATGCAAAAGTGAAACAAGCCCTAAGGAAAGGTAATGCTAATCTGCCTCCAGACTCTCAGCATAAATATACTTTTTGCTGCAGAATTTGCTTGTCCAAAGCTGGTTTAACCAGTCACATGACATACCATCGCCACAATAATATAAACCACGTTTCTCAGACAGAATGCCTTCCTTCTGGACCAACTCGCGCTTTGTGTCAATTCTGCGACAAAAATCATCAGCTCGTCTAAAGAGGCACCCTAATAGTTTTCATCAAAACAAAATAACCTTCAAAACTCATTACGCCATTCATTTGTTATCTATGTAAGAAAGCTTGTAAGAGTGCAGCCGGTTTAAGGAGCCACTTGCATGCACATGAACATGGCAATGTATTGTAACTTGCAGTCATTATCATAAATGTGAACTGGCTGTATTTTGTTTCAAATCTTTCTTAACAGTGTGTTATTCCTTTTATCATTTAGCTTTCCTTCTTTTTTATCCATTTTAATTATCTTTTAACTGTAAGTGTTTTACTACTTAAAAATTAAGGATAGTTTTTTATAAATTGTTTGCAAATGCGACTGATTTTTTTACCATATTTTATTCTTTTTTTTATTTTTTTATCATTTTAAGATCCTTTTATACTTACTGATCAAAAAAATCTTCATTTTCAAAGTAAGAAGAGATGTCGTCTTCTGTAAAGAAGTGGGAATCATCATTATACATTCGACATTTGAAGAGTTAGAGGGAAATAAATATTATGGAAATATAGTAACGAATTAAGTTTATATATATATATATATATATATATATATATATATATATATATACATGTGTGTCTGTGTGTGTGTGTGTGTGTGTGTGTGTGTGTGTGTGTGTGTGTGTGTGTGTGTAGGTTTAAGTGAGAGAAATATGAATGTTGCCACCACAAAATGTATCCTTTCCGGTTACATCTTTAATGTATTAGACATCCGACAACATTCGTATTTCTCTCACTTAAACCGTCTTTGACTCACCTCTCTAAAACTTCTCTCTGTTAAGTTTTAATCCCCCACCTTCTCTCGACTGTTACCCCTCTCTTTAGCTCTAACATTCGTCCCACACTCTCATACTTACACACTCTCTAAATTTTATTTTTTATTTCCGAAGTTGTTTTTTTCTGTTTTCTTTTTGAATTTGTAGGTCTGATGAATTGGATCGTATTTAGGATTCCAATGGAATAAATTATGACCACGGAATATTAGTGTTTAAGCCTTTTTCTTATTATATATATATATATATATATATATATATATATATATATATATATATATATATATCAGTGAACATTGAAGTCAACACTCAGAGGCGACAGACTGTTTCATGCTAGGCGCAATCGTCAGGCCACCTTCAGAGTTCACTTTTATAATTATATTTACATACGCTCTATCTCTGATATTAAGTACTTTATCCCATAAATATAGCACACCTCAAAACTATATTTCTTCATATATATATATATATATATATATATATATATATATATATATATATATAGAGAGAGAGAGAGAGAGAGAGAGAGAGAGAGAGAGAGGGAGGGAGAGAGGTCGCATGGTGGAGTAATTGAAAGCGCATCGAATTCCAGTCGAGTTCATTGCATTAATTTATGTGCTAATACACTTGGGAACGGTATGAATCTCGCTCTTTCACCAGCTAGGAGACAGACTATATATACGGGACAGACTATATATATATATATATATATATATATATATATATATATATATATATATATATATATATATATATTTCTCAAGAATTAATTAATTTTTAATCCGATATTCAAACTTTTTTTTTATGATGGATACTTGTATTTGAAATAGACGCATCATTTTTTTATATATTGGCCGGAAATAAACGTTATGACTTTTTCAGTAGGTGACCTTCGTATATTTGATTTCGTTTCACACGTGACTGAAATTCATGACATGTATACATATTCTGTAAAGTAACTATTTAACGGGTCTTTAAATATGTTGTCTATCATGAAGTCGTAAATTGTAATGAAATATTAAATTCTGAAACATATTGTCAGCTAAGTACACTATACCAGTCTTTCTAAACAAAAGAAAACTAGTTTCACAGATCAATCAGAAAACTGTGTTACTCCTGCATGACAATGTATTTCAAAACGCATACAAGAAAGTTGTTTCGTTGTGTCGTGCTAAACATTTTTTCTCTCCAGAATCTACCTTACATATTGCCATTCTTCTATGCTTTGAATATTGCTGTCATATGCTATATATTTAGAGATTCTTAATAAAAATCCAAAGAATCCGTAATGTTATTGGTCTTTACCTGGCATCTCAGCTTCAATCACTTTCCCATCGCCGAAATGTGGCTCTCTTGTGCCTTTTCGATAAATACTTTTATGATAATTATCTTGATGACCTTTTTCTCTATGGTACCTAGACTTTATGAATTTAAGCGCAGTACTAGATTGTTAACTCTTATCATTTTACAGCTGAAATTGCTACATGTAACCGTAAGTTCTATGCTAACAGTTTCTTCTCCCACACTTCTCACTTGTAGAAATCTCTCCCAGCATCTTGCTTTTCAGTCAACTTTGATCTTCAAAACTTTGAATTCAATGTCTATCGTTATCTTCTGTCTTCTTGATTTCTCTTCTTTTATTCTTTTCGCTCATTAATAATGTTTTGGCAAACATAGGTAAACCTGGCTGAAATAAGATGGAGGGTCAAAAGGATTTTTTCTATTGACACCGCTTTTTTAACTACCTTCACTCTCCGGCAATCTTTCTTCTTTTTATGTGCTATGTCAGTCCAGGACGTAGGCGATCATGGCCCTCCACCTCCTCCTGTCCTTTGTTGCTTTTAATAAGTTTTTTTTTTATTTCCACCAGACCTCTTCCGCCATCCATTACCTCAAGCCCATCAAGTATGTCAAATTTGCTTTCCATTTCCCTCTTTCTCTCTGTCCTGTGAGTATCAGATTTTCCAAACCCTCCTTTCTCATTACATGTCCAAAAAATTTCAGCTGGCTCTTCCTGATGTTAAATAAATGTTTCCTCTTTGCTTCCATTCTCTCCAAAACCTCGTTGTTGCTCACAATTTCGATCTATAGCATCCTTAGCATCCTTCTGTAGAACTACATTTCTGTTGCTTCAAGTCTGTTTTCATCTTTGAGGAGATTGTCCAGCATTCACTGCCATACAGGAGGACAGGCATCACGTAATAGTTCAGTACTCTTTTCATTGTTTCCAACGAAGATTACCTGTCTCGTAATACTCTGCCTAGCTTTTGGAATGCGTCTTTGGCCATCCCAATATGTCTTCTGATCTCAGTGTCTCAGTTTCCCTCCTCTGTTAGAACACTTCCCAAATATTTAAATTTTTGTACCTATTGTTTTAAAAAGCGATGATTAGAATTGTAATAAAACCTAAATATATGGAAGTGAATTTATACATTTTCATTGTTCTTGAAAATTGACAGCAAAATTAATAATTGTTATGCATTTATTAGATTGTTTATTTACAGTTTACACTCTTTATTTATTGTATTATATTATATTATTATATCATTATATCATATTATTATATTATTATTTTATATTATTATATTATTATATTATTATATTATATTATAGTATTATATTATATTATATTATTATATTATATTATTATATCATTATATCATATTATTATATTATATTGTTATATTATTATATTATATTATTACATTATAGTATTATATTATATTATTATTTTATATCATTATATTATATTATTATATTATTATATATTATTATTATATTATATTAGTATATTATTATATTATATTATCATATTATTATATTATATTATCATATTATATTATCATATTATTATATTATATTATCATATTATATTATATTATTATATTATATTATATTATTATATTATATATTGAAATAGTTGGCAAAAAATCAGTTAATCGCCACTTGATTCAAACTTTATAAAATGGTAAATATAAGGATTTCCTTACAGTTTGTTCAAGTATTTTAATAATTTAGTAAATGTTTATAAATCTATGAATAAAAAAATTGTTTTTATATTTATTTCTTTAAAATTTGGTAAATGAGAAATATTGCGTTGCATTAGTTTTAATTGTATTAGTTTTCAAAATGTTGTAAATATAAAATTATTCTTGTAAATAAAAAATAAATAAGTAAACAGTGTTTATCCATGTTTGTCATTTTTTTTTTTTCTTTTTCTTAATCTTTCACACTCAGTAAACTCATGTTTTAGTGACTTTATTAGCTTTCTTGGAGTGAAATAGCTAAAAAAAAAAAAAAATAGAACAGATTTTATCCCTGAATATAGATTATTTACTTTGTTCTCTCCCATCTACAGAATGAGAAACGTGGATAGACTAAAAAAGAAACAGACAGATGTTTTTCTTTTACAGAAATCAAGAGTAATTTTACGCCCACGGCATAAATAATTTGCCAGCTCAATGGAATTAGGGGATTATGACATCGGAAATGAAGGAAACTATTGCCGTGATTGAGTTTGTAATTGATCCTTAAATATAAATCAATTATGCATCATAAAAAATGTGACAGAACTTTTTACACCCGAATATACATATATATATATATATATATATATATAGGAATTAGAAATAGACCGCGGTTATACACTTAAGAAAATAGAATATATATATATATATATATATATATATATATATATATATGGAGAGAGAGAGAGGGGGGAGAGAGAAAAAGACAGAGAGAGTGAGTGAAAGAGAAAGGTATTTTTATTTATTACTCCGACACATTTTATTACTTGAAATCTTTTCTTCAGTGGATAAACATATTTGTGTCAATCTTCGTTCTATTTATTAAAATGTATAATTGTTTATTTATTTTCGTCTACAGGCATCAATATTTGAGAAATCTTTTTAAAGATTACATATTTTTCTTTAATAAGATTTCCCTGATAATAAGAATCAAGCATTCAAGCTGGTAATGGAAAATAAACAAAGATGCCGTTTAATAAATAAACGGAGCGGCGACTCAAATATGGGCATCCAAGAAAAAAATAACATTTAAGTAATACTAATACATATATATATATATATATATATATATATAGATATATATATATATATATATATAATATATATATATATATATATATATATATATATATATTAATTTCTAATTCCGACATGAACAGTCTGTACACCGGAGTTGAATAAGACTAATGTACTTCTCATTGGTTGAAATAGATCTATACCACCCCCTACATACGAGGTAATTTGGGATTTTGTTGTCCAATTTATATGCTCTGTTATAAAAATACATTGAGCTCTTTTTGTTGATCAGTTTTATTATTTGATATTACTACGATCCACTTGGATTTATATACCAACGGATTTATTACCTGTATTATATATATATATATATATATATATATATATATATATATATATATATATATATATATATATATATATTTAAAGATAAAAGGAAACCCCATTTTTGGCCCTGTCGGCTGGGGCTTTAGAATACGCCGACTGCACCTCTGTAGAGGGGTAAGACCGCCCCAATGAGGCGTCCTGGGTATGACGTTAAATTGCATCCAACAGCAAGGCCTCTGATCTGGAGGTTTTGAGGAGCGCGGAACCACCTCTTAATTGCTGGTGTTCCCAGGTCCACCTTGACCCGGGGTGGTAGCACCTGTTAGGGTCCCAGCTATGGGTAAATAGTGAACTGCTAGTTTTCCAGGTTTTGCTCACGTCCTGGGTATGACGGTAAACTACATCCGCGTCCTGGGTATGACGGTAAACTACATCCGCGTCCTGGGTATGGCGATAAACTGCATCCAACAGGAAGCTTTCAGATAATGTTTTCAGAAAAATAATGTTGCCAGCTCTAAGTTTTTGAAACAGTAATGTTGCCAGCTCTAAGTTTTTGAAACAATAATGTTGCCAGCTCTAAGTTTGTTTGTTTTTTTTTTTGTTTTTTTTTTGTTTGTTTTTTGTAGAAAAGGAATAATGTTGCCAGCTCTATGTTTTTTTTAAACAATAATGTTGCCAGCTATACGTTTTTTTTTAAACAATAATGTTGCCAGCTATACGTTTTTTTAAACAATAATGTTGCCAGCTATACGTTTTTTATTCTATACAAAATACGTTTTTTTTAAACAATAATGTTGCCAGCTATACGTTTTTTTTTAAACAATAATGTTGCCAGCTATACGTTTTTTTTTTTTTGAAAGATTAATGTTGCCAGCTATACGTTTTTTTTGAAACAATAATGTTGCCAGCTATACGTTTTTTTTTTTAAACAATAATGTTGCCAGCTATACGTTTTTTTTTAAACAATAATGTTGCCAGCTATACGTTTTTTATTCTATACAAAATAGGCATTTAAAATTCATATAAACTGGATTTGGCATTAAATAACCCACAGTGGTTGATATGCCATAAAACCCAAACAAACAAACAAACAAACAAACCCCATTTTAGCCGATTTGTTTAGTCCTCTTACGGTCTTTATCTAGGCAAATGTAAGGATTTTATTTTACAAAAACTATAAACAAAAGTAAAATTTCGTTATTTCTACAGGATATTTAAATGTTAATTTTTCAGAAATTCTTTCTGTTATGGATATGATGAGAACCAAATATATGCATAACAGTAATAATTCTGATGCAGATATAGAAAAAATAAACTGTCACACCTGTTCCTTACAATATATTGGTGAAACATGCACAAATTAAAAAAAAACTATCTGTAAGCAAAAAAGAAGCTCATATCCATAGCAATTTATCAAATGCATTAGTCATACATGGAAATATGTTCAACCACAATGTAAAGAATTCTGCACTTATTAAATGTGAAGGTAACTTACTCAGACGGAAATTTCTTGAGAATGCCGCAATTGAATTTTACCAAAATATAAATCTGCGCCCCAGATTTTTTAAAGAAATATATCTTTCCCAAGCTAACATACATGACTAGAAAAATGTTTAAAAAGTTAAAAGAAAACGGTTAAATTCAAACGGTTTATGTTCCATTATATCCAATGTATAATGCACAAATTAATTTATCAAACAAATTTTAAAAATAAAATAAATAATCATTATATTATTTAAAATAAAATGTACAACAGAAGAAAATTTACTCATTTTTGTTTATTAGACATTAAATTGCATCAATTATCACCGGCCAAACAATGCCGAGACTTTCACAGCCTCAAGAATATTTATGAGCGTTCTTAAATTTAAAAAATTCCGAAAAACTATCGACATTTTAACTTCCTGTGTATAAAAAGTTGTTGCAAACTAAAATCATTACATTAGCTTTCATAAGGTCAATGAGAGGACGAAACGCGTCGGTAAAGATAAGTTTTCCTTTTGTCTTTATTCATATTGTCTTTTTACAGATATATTTTGAGTTATATGTGAATTTTTAGACATACACCAACACAAACAGATAGATAGATAGATAGATAGATAGATAGATAGATAGATAGATAGATAGATTTGGATTGACGTGAGTTTGTGACTCTGGGTTTCACTCTCTTGCGATCGTCAGACAAAAGTTTGTCGCCGATCGCAAGGCCGTGACATCCAAGGTCATAAACTCACATCAATCCAACTATGTTGTAGCTCTATCAATGATATTGAGCGCTTTCCAATAAGTACAGCACATATATAAATAATATATGTATAAATTACAAATTATATATATATATATATATATATATATATATATATATATATATGTGTAAAAGTGGACATCGAAATCAACACTCAGAGGCGGCATGTGCCTCGCATGAAACAGCCTGTCGCATCTGAGTGTTCACTTCAATGTTCACTTTTATATTTATATTTACATACAGTCTATCTCTGATACGGAGCACTTTATCCCATAAATATAGCACACCTTAAAACTAGATTTCTTCATATATATATATGTATATGTAGTGTGTGTGGGGTGGGTGGGTGTATGTGTTTGTGGGTGTGTTTGTGTGTGTACGAGAAAGGAAGAAAAAGAGACAAAGAGCGAAAGAATGCTCCAATGCTACCAAAATAAAAATGCCTTACCTTAATACCTAGTTTCTACTGTTTTTTTCGAAGTTGTCTCTTATCCTGGAATTTTCATACTGGCTCACAAAACGCTACTGATCCTAACCAATATGAGCCAAAATCTGTAGTATATGAGTTGCGAGCACAGCTTAATGCCTGTAAAGGTATGGGTAGCACCTTTTTATATCCGTGTATATTTTTTATTGAGCATATATATATATATATATATATATATATATATATATATATATATATATCATGTAATGATGAAACACACCTATTCTATAGTTAATAGACTCTCCCACCGAATATAAGTAGGTGTAGTAATAGAAACGAGGGTCAGTCGATGTCAGACGACCGGCTGAACGGTTGAACTCTCTGCCTTCGGGCGGGGAGGAACCCGAACGAGGCTACGCCGAAGGGCGGAGTCTCGTTCGGGGAGGTAAACCGACCCTGAACCCGTTTATACGGGTTCAAAGGGTATATTTTTGGCCGAGCCCACGGGCTCGGAGATCCCACGTTAAACCGGCCTTGTGCCACATGATAACCAGGTTTTACTGTGGTTTTGTCATCCCCTATAATTTATGGAAGAGAAACATGAACACTGAGAAAAAAAAAGGGACAGGCAACAACTACCTCAGAGCCATGGCAAGACAAAATGAGAATGACTACCATAAGGAAAAAATTGATATGACTTCCTCGATTAGATGAGATGGGGTTAAACTGGTTTAGCTATGTAGCCAGAAGAGGAGAACGAAACTTTTTTTATAGATCATATAAAGAGAACTTCACTTGCAAAATACCTAAGAGGTGATAAGAAAAAATCGGAGAGGCAACGGAAATGCCACTTGTGACACTTGAAATTATTAAATCTGAATATATGATATGGCAAAGTTGTATGGATAATACGTACGCAAGAGTCTCTTTGGGTGTATGCAATAATGCACTAATATTGTTTGCATCATCCAATAAACTGCGTATTATACCTAACCAGGTTCTGGTCGAAGAAAGAAAGCTAGAAATCATTGAGTCCAATTATCTGGGCTCGATCTGGGATACAAAATCATTGTATTCTCTTATCTGGTCTTGACCTAAACTAAAAATGATTGTGCCCTTTTATCTGGGCTCGATCTGGGCAACAAAATGATTGTGTCCTTTTATCGGGGCTCGGTTTGGGCTATAAAATGATTATGTCTTTTTATCTGGGCTTGGTCTAAGTTAAAGAATGATTGTGTCTTTTTACCTGAGCTCGATCTGGCCTACAAAATGACTGTGTCCTTTTATCTGGGTTCGATCTAGACTACAAAATCATTGTATCATTTTATCTGGGCTCGATCTAGGCTAAAATGATCGTGATCTTTTAGTTTGTCTACAAAATGATTGTGTAATTTTATCTGGGTTCGGTCTAGACTAAAAAATGATCGTGTCTATTTATCTGAGCTTGATCGAGGCTACAAAATGATTGTCTCTTTTATCTGGGCTCAATCTAAGCTAGAAATGATTGTGCCCTCTTACCTGCGCTCGATCCAGGCTACAAAATGATTGTGTCCTTTTATCTGGGCTCAGTCTAGGCTAAAATAATGATTGTGTCCTTTTATCTGGGCTTGGTCAAGGCTAAAAATATGATTGCGTACTTTTATCTAGGCTGCAAACTGTGTGTGGCTTATTATCTGGGTTCGATCGCTTGAAGGTTGAACACTAGCAGCCAAAAACTTTGTGATAAAAACTGGAATAATGATAATTCTTATCACATTTTAACAATATCTTATATGAGTGTATTTGTTTAGACCCAAGTTTCTAGAGAAGATTTTTGGTTGGTTGGTATTACATGTTGCCGCTTAGGTTATTTCATGTTGAAACTAGACTTTTCTTTTTATTATATTTGTAAGTATTTACTTAGTTCGATAAATAAATCAGTAGTTTATATTTGAGTCTAGAAGCATTTCCTTAGTTCGGGAATAGGTAAAAATTTGTCGCTTATATTTAAGTCTAGAAGCATTTACTTCATAGGCAGAATTTTGAAGGAGATTCACCGCAATTCAAGAAATGCAGTCGATGTATCCTTTCCGCCGCCAACAATCTAGTATTTAAAGTTTTGATGATAAAAACACAACAAATCATCAGTAACTATTGTTCTCTAGACTTACTATTGTTCCTTTATTATACTCTTTTGTTAAAATAAGTTAATAAACTAATTTGAAATGCATGTGATTGAATCGAAAAAGAAAATCTGGTTTCGTGTTTTATTTACTGATTAATTACTATCCACCCTAGACTGTCAAAGCATTTTGATCGGGTGATTGTAATAAACTTTGGTTAGAATGAACGACACACCCCAAACTGATAAAACAATGAGACAAATGTACAGCTTTATATTTTGCGGAATTAAATTACATTCCGTGAAGATTATAATAAAATTGACACATTGTTCTTTGGCTTCAGGTCAGGAATTTTAATTTTAGAATTTCATATATTCCACCAAAATATGTAAAAATGAAGACATTCTCCTCCATCACATCCATCAATATTTTACACTGATTCGCTACATCTAGTATCCTCATGTTGGTTGTTAGGGTCACAATGTTTCAGCCATTGTACTCTTCAGCTTTGTTCGGGTATCGGTCATATTTGGTAACCACGTGGAAATTTCAATGGGAACCCTTTATTAAATGCACAGTGTTAGATAGTTCTCATTCCGCTGTGCATGCGAGGGGACAATTAACCTTTCCTAATCAATACCTTTTTGCTTCAATTTGTTTGATCCTATCACGTTAACATCAGAAAAAGAGTGTTGAGATTTCTAGGGTACATAATGAGGAAAGAAGGCATAGAAAATTTGTCACTGACAGGACATATTATAAGCCAATAGGAAAGATACCTACCTAATGAGTTTGTGTAAATAATTCGCAAGACAGTGATTAGGAGAGATAGCGAGAATACAAAATTTACTAAGAGCTACAAAGGACTAGAAATTGTGGTGTGCCATAATCGCCCACGTCCTGAAAGGACACGGCACATAGAAGAAGACCCCCAACAAGTAATCACCTTGATGATACAGTAGCGGTATGTAAACCTTCTTGTAAAATACACTGGTGGTCTGTTGTGGACGAGCCAACGACTATGGTTTATTACTAAGAGGTCAAGGGAGGAAATATAGATAAATCAGGTCATAGGTTACAGAATTGGGAGATGTAGAGACAAGTTGAAATAATTTAAATTTTGTGTACGAATGAAGGGATGACAACCGATGAGTGACGTGAGTCTGTCGAGTCACAAATCCATAGTTGCTATTTAGTATGCCTAGAGGCAAGTCATGCCTGCACGCGCCAATTGCTGATGATAGGCCGCAGCGGTAGAGAGAACAGAAGAACCCAAATGGAACCTCATAGTACGTAGAATATACCACTAGCCTGACAATTTCCATTTGGGAAGTATTACAAGTAAGACACTCTCACTTCTTTCCTTTCTTGTTTTATTCATGTTATAATTTTTCTCTGTGGAACAATTTTTTTTAAGCGTTTCACCCCAAGCAAGGCGGGAAGCCACTAGCGCGCAAGGGGTTACAGAGAGTTGGAGCTAGAGCAAATACGCGTGATAGAGGAAAGGATGAAGAGGAGGATAGGGGATAGATCAAGGCATCGGGAGACGTCGATTGACATTACATTTGAATAGTTAAAGATTATAGCTATCAGGGAAACAAGAAGAGGGGAGGTAGTTCCACAGGCGAGAGGTGCGAGATGTGAAGCTATTGGAGTAGAAGAGACGGCTACATTTAACAGTATTGAACTCGCACTCGTAGGGTCCTGTCACTGGATCTAACAAACGCCTTTATCCACTGGACACATGGCATAGTGGATAAACTTGAAGAGGGGAATTAACAGTAGATAACTGATAACTGACATCCATTAAACATGGCACGTGGAACTAGAACAGTCTACCCCAGTGAGCGAAATAAAGGGTTCGGTTCGACATTTCAGTCACCTGAGGAAAGCCGGAGCGTACAACGGACGAAACTTTGTAATAAATATGGTGACAGATGAGGACAATAGTCCGAATAATGTAAATAATGTATATAATACCTCATCTCAGAAATATAGAAATATACTGAAGAAGGCCGGCGCGTATAACGGCCGAAACGTTGTAATAAATATGGCGACAAAGATGAGGACAATAGTCCGAATATTGTAAATAGGGTATATAATACGTCATCTCAGAAATATAGAGATATACTGAAGAAGGCCGGAACGAACAACGGCCGAGACGTTGTAATAAATATGGCGACAAAGATGTCCTAATCTTTGTCGCCATATTTATTACAATAGTCCGAATAATGTAAATAGTGTACATAATACCTCATCTCAGAAATATAGATAAATACTGAAGGGCCGAAACGTTGTAAAGAATATGGTGACAAAGATGAGGACAATAATCCGAATAATGTAAATAGTGTATATTTTATTTCTTGTTCATCATTTATTAGCCATATATAAAATGCAGGCAAATATCTCCGCCTTGTTTAAATTTATTCCATTTCCTTTCCCCTCTACTAACAAATGACAACCAGTCGTTTATATGGATTCATTTTATTTTTCAATTCTTTTAGTCAAACTGGGAGCATCAATGCAACACTTTACAATATTGCTATTTTGTTTTGTAAGAAATTCTGTCCAAGTTTTTTATACTAAAAATCCGAAGGTCCAAATTCCAAACAATTAAAAAAAAAAAAAAAGAAAAGAAAAGCAAACATGTTTATCTCTGTTAATTAAATCATTTCTGTTTACAAACATATGTTCAAAAGAGTCAAAATGATTGCAGACAGCCTTTAGTTGAGTTAAAGTCTTTGAGTAGTTGTGGTACACAGAAAAAAAAATAGTAGTTTAGGAAATCCTTTTAAATACAGAAGAACATCGGTTCTTGAAAGTCTCACATGTTGAACAAATCAGTTTTCGAACAGAAAATTCAAGATGAAAATGCCACGATTATCGAACAAAATGTCGGTTCTCGAACAACATAGCCGAACCGAGTTAATCCGATCGGAATCATTTCTGAGTCAACCGCCGTGTTGTATAGATTCCTGTGTTGTGGCGTGTTTTTCTTTTCCAATTTTATTGTACTGTGGCTTTTTTTTTATATATATATTGATTCCTAATGGAAAAAAAAGTTTCGTTTTACGAACATTTCCGGTTACGAACGGCATTCAGGGACGAATTAAACTCGTGAAACGAGGTTCTATAGCGGGTTATCAGTTATAGTGAAGTGTTGAAACAGATTAGTTTGATTTGGCCTTATTATATAGCCCACCATGAGACGGGTATAAAACAAGAAAATCAAATTGTAAAGTGAAACAACAAATTTATATACATATAAATCAATTAAGGTCTCTACAAATAAAATTAATGTATTTTGGTTGATAAAAGATCGTCAAAATGTTCGTAGCAAGAATGAGTTTATGTGTATGTAGGCAGAAACGTATGTGTGGATATATGTATGTATGTATGTATGTATGTATGAGCGTTATCGTAGGGTAGGAATGTCTTTGAAGTAATCGCTTAGTCTTAAAATGTTCCGTTCATTTATCATGTATAAGAGAGGGGAGGGAGGAAGGTAGAGCAATGGCGTAGCTAACGGGTGACAAGGGGGGCGGACCGCCCCGGTGCCAGCACAGGAGGGGTGACACAATGTCACCCCCAACAAAATTTTTCAACTAGGCTAAGGTGACAAAAATAGTCTGAAAACAGTGGTGGAGACACAGGGTTTCGCAGGCGGGCATATGACCCCCCAGAAATAATTTATGACCTCCCCCAGTTTTGTTCCCCCGTCAGAAATTTTCTAATAAATTGTCGGGAAATTTGTGAGTAGGAAAAATAGCAATGTTTTCAGCTCTCATGTGTTTCAGTTGCTACAATTTTGGTTAATAACAAGAGACATTGTTGTAACATTTTATCGGATGATATGGTGTTTTAACTCTGCATCATTAATAGCAAACCGAAATATGAAGCCAAAAGTGCAACAATTTCAGTCTTGCCTGTGTATCAATTCGCTGAGATACAATTTTCCATTGAGTGAGCGATGTACTTTTGAATATATCTACTAGTGTTGGGACGATTAATCGGAATCGGGTTCGAGAATCGGAAAAATCGGAACTTTTTGGGGTATCGGAAATGGTATCGGAAAAATTTGTGCCTATTTTCCGATTCCAAAAACGATTCTTTTAAATTTTTAACTTAATTTTCCATTATTGGTACTAATGATAAATATTTATTGTTTTTAAATTATCACTAAAACTAAAATCATAATAAAATCAAAATACGATGTAAATTTATTTTACTTGTATAAAGAAAAACAAAAAACTAAACTTTGCATAAATTCTCTAGGTAACGTTTAAAAGAATGCAGTTGATTTACAATGTTCCGAAAAATGCTTAAAAATTAAATAGAACATTTTTGTCAAGAAAAATACTTTCAAACATCATTGATAATTTAATGGTACCCAGAAAATGGTGCAACGGAAAATTGGACACCGGAAAATTAGCAACAGAAAATTACGTCAACCATGAGCCAGTCGAGACTGTCAGATCTGGCTGTGCTGTCCATTGAAAACGAGCTTACAAGACAAACAGTTTTTTACGATGTCATTGACCAGTTTGCCACAATGAAAACAAGAAAACATTCATTCTAAGACCATAGTATCGAATGTCATTCTTTTGTGTATTGCCGTGTTTTGTATTTAGTTGTTCTGAAAGTGAACAGTTGCATTTTAAAAATCTTTTGATTTGAACTGATTATTTTGTGGTATTGGATTTTGTCTTGGATCATACATGTAAACAGTAACGTACCGGTCAGTAGAGTAAAGTAGAGGTAGAGCATGTATGAAAATTTAGCTACAGCTAACCATTCAGCATAGGGTGAATCGGGGTCATTGGGGTGACATTTGAGCGGACCGCCCCGGGTGACGTTTACTCTAGCTACGCCAGAGATAATAATAACGATCGCTTGACGTTTGTTAAAAGGACGTGTTAATACGCTCATCTCCTCTCTGGTGACAGGCGAACTTGCCCGTCTTTTATTTTGTTTGTGGGGCTTGAAAAGGTCATTTAGGAATTCACTCCCGGATAGGATTCGGGCCTTTCCTTTGGACGATGAACAAACTTCGCGTCGGCTCGCGAAAAAGTCCGTAAAAGAATTTGTTTCTGACAATTTTCCTAGTTTTCTATTGGCCGAAAAACATTTCACATCAAGGTGTGAAATTTTACAAGTTTTGTTTTGGATTCGCTTTTGCGTATGTGTTAAGTAAAGTTTGTAAATTAGAGTCTTTTTAATTTCTAGCAATGAGAGCTTAGCATTTGAATTTTAAATCTAGGTCTTGCTTTGTTCGCTACAAAGTCTTTGAGTAGTTGGTACACAGAAAAAAATGTAGTTTAGGAAATACTTTTAAATACACAGGAGCCTCGGTTCTTGAAAGTCTCACATGTTAAACAAATCGATTTTCGAACAGAAAATTCACGATGAAAATGCCTCGATTATCGAACAAAATGTCGGTTCTCGAACAACATAACCGAACCGAGTTAACCTGAACAGAATCATTTCTGAGTCAACAACCGCCGTGTTGTATACACACGTGTGTTGTGCCGTGCTTTTCTTTTCCAGTTTTATTATACTGTGACTTTTTTTTCTCTATATTGATTTCTAATGGAAAAAAAATGTTTCGGTTTACGAACATTTCGGGTTACGAACGGCATTCAGAGATGAATTAAACTCGTGAAACGAGGTTCCACTGTATATGACCCACAGAAGAAAAAAATGCTGAGTGCGAGAAAAGACTTTCTTGGCTAGTGAAGATTCACTGACTGCCTTTGTTGTGCCAGATGAATCGTTTGAAATCGCCAACTGTCAACACGCGCTGTATGGGAAGGAAAAAACGATGTAGCCACATCTTCGCTTGTGTTAGGCTTGGGAGAGTCACATATCTGCTCTTTATTTTACAAATGAATACATTTCTATGTAGCAAGAGGCCGAAGGGGTTGGTGGAGAAGAGCTTGCCAAAGACTGTTTATCATACTCCTAGCTAATCCGAATTACGACCCATGCAAAATTGACAGTCATCACAAAAACTTCACCACCTCCATTCAATCCGAATATCTACCAAAATGCTGCATTTTTTTGTATGGGATATAATAATACGCACATGATTATAAACTAAACGTTTCTGAATATATATATGGCGGGGGATCAGCGTACCCGGATTAAGGGAGAATATAATACGGGATACCCTGCCCACAAAATACAACGCAAATTTCAAGAAGAAACAACACGGTAAGGAACGTTTGTAGAAAATAGAACATTGTATATTTATTTTCTTGTGAATAGGGTAAAAAAGAATAATGCTTTAGTTCATTTAAGCAAAAATGTGATTTTTACAAAAATGTCTGTTTTCGCTGGCTTTCAACAGAGTAGCAGAGTAATGTTTGTTTCTTTTGTTTTTGTGTAAAGGAAAAAGTGGCGATCAATTTAAGTTGAAAAAGAGAGTGTGGATGAGGAATAAAAGATAAAAGGAAAACGTTCTTATGAATTGTTTTGGAGTCAGTTGTAAATTTGTTGTTGTTGTTTTCCTTTCCTAATCCACTTTCGGCTCTTAGTGTCGGGTTGAGTCAGTGATGGAATTTACTGTCAGTCTTCTATGATCTCTGCGCCCTTCTGGCGACTGACTTGAAACTCTGTATTTATTGTTGACTTTTTTTTCACACTGGCTCGTTATCTTTCTTTTGGTTTAGCAAATCGCCTCCTTTTATTGGTCAGAAAATTAATTTCACAAGTTATTGCGAAATCTGTTTTTAATCGTTTTGACCCGATTTTGCGGGTGCGCAAATCTACTTTGTGTTTTTTAGTCATTTGTTGGAATGATATAGGATTTGTATCCAATAAAACACCCCTGCAGATTGATAAATATTGAAAATATTTTTCAATATCTAATATATGTTTTAAAATGAGTAGGCCAGTGTACGTGTCTACCCGATCTTGTGGTAATGTTTTTAGGTGTGTTTGGAGGTGTAGAAAATGTTTCACTTACGTTGGTATTTGTCGCGGCTGTAGAATGTTCCGACGTACTTTCCTTTGTAGGTAAATCCAAGTACGCTGGTTTTAGTCTGTTTACTTTGCTTTTTTGGCACTTTAAACAAGTTTGAGTCCAGCTTTTTATGTCAGTATGCATGTTTGGCCAGACAAAACGACTGCTAATCAACTTGTCGGTTGCTCGGTGTCCGGTATGTGAGAGATTGTGAAAATGCAGAAATATCTTTTTTCTCAATGAAAGTGGAATATATGGTCTTGAATAACCAGTCCCAGCGTCACAGAGTAGTGTTTTTGTTCCAAATGGGACGGGGTGTTCCTTCAATTGTAAAGAAGTGTCCTCTTTTATTTTGTATAATGTGGTATCATCCTTTTGTTTATCTGCAATGAGGTCGAAGGTAATGGTTTCGGAATCGATAGATTGTATCGTGGAGTGCGAGAGTGTATCTGCCACGATATTGTCTGAACCTTTAATATAGCGGATATCCGATGTAAATTGGGATATGTAGTCCAGTTGTCGGGTATCTCTGGGTGTGTATTTATCTGTGTTCACATGTAAAGCGTAAGTGAGAGGTCCCTCGAGCAGATGTCGAAAATGCCTTATTGCTAAGTAAATAGCTAGTAACTCTCTCGAGAAGGTACTGTACTTCTGCTGTGCTTTGTTTAATTTGACCGAGAAAAAGGAGATTGGCTTTTCTGAACCATTTAGCTTCTGATGTAGAACTGCTCCAATTGAATCTCCTGGGGCGTCAGTTGTCAATGTAAGTGTTGAGTTAGCATCGTCACTGATGTAAGAGAGTCACTGATGTAAAATCTGCTAACGCTTTTTTAGCATTTTGAAATGCAGCTAACGCTTCTCCGTCGATCAGTATTTTTGCATTTTTCTTCTATTTTTGCAGAAAGTTTGTGAGCGGGGTCAAATTTCTGGAACAACCTGGAATAAATCTACGGTAGTAATTTATTAAACCGAGAAATCGTCTTAATTCACGCAGTGATGTCGGCTGCTGAAAGTTTTGTATTGCTGCTACTTTCTCTGGGACAGGTGTGATTCCGTTTTTGTCGATCACATGGCCCAAGAAATTTAACTTTGAAACAGCAAAATCGCATTTGTGGACATTTATCTTTAAGCCAAAATGTGCCAGTTTCTCGAAGACTTGTTGAATATGGTATAGGTGTCCTTTTCCATCACGACTGGCAATAAGCACGTCATCGATATATGCAAAGGTAAAAGGCAATCCTCTCAAAACTTCATCAATGATTCTTTGAAAGGTTTGGGCGGCATTACGTAACCCAAATGGCATCCTGGTGAATTCATAGAGTCCAAAAGGAGTGGTGATTGCAGTTTTCCTTATGTCTTCTTCTGCTACTGGAATTTGGTAGTACGCCTTAACCAAATCCAATTTTGTAAAAACTGTGGTTCCTTGCAAACCTATGGCGAAATCATGTAAGTGTGGTATAGGATATCTATCAGGAACAGGTTTTGCAGTGAGATTCCTAAAATCCCCACAAGGTCGCCATGCGCCAGCTTCTGGTTTCGGAACCATATGTAGCGGAGAGGAGTATGGGCTGTTTGAAGGACGTATGATGCCTAACTGCAACATATGTTGAAATTCGTCTTTTGCTATTTTATATTTGTCCGGATGTAATCTGCGTGGTGATGCGTGTGTATGTGGTCCAGAGCAGTGTGACGGATTTCATCTGTATGTGTTAAAGGCGTGGTTAGTGTAGGAATTTTTTTATCATGTAGGCCATTAGCCGTTGGTATTGCTGAACTAATTCCTGTTGACTTGTAGATTGAGGTGATTCCCTTTGTTCTTCGGTTTGTGTTACTGTCAATGAGAGAGTGTGTAGCCATATTCACTGATAAATCGAAATGGGATAGGAAATCCGCTCCTAGGATAGGTGTTTTCACATTTGCTTGTGTGAAAATCCATGGAAAAGATCTTCTTAGACCCAAATCGAGCGTTAGTGATATCTCACCGTATGTTTCTATCTTTGATCCATTTGCTGCCTGCAATGTGTATGTGGAGAATGTAGGTTTTTGTTTTGTATCTGGTGGGATAACACTGATCTGAGCGCCGGTGTCGACTAAAAATAAATATCCGTTACTTCTGTCCCGGATGTAAAATAGACGACTCTCTTGTTTTAATCCAGCAGCTAATGTCGTCTTTACTTGCTGCCGGCACAGTCGTTTCCCTAATGTTGTGTAGAAATGTGAGAAGTTTTCGAATTGAAATTGCATGGTTCAGTGCACTTCCTTGCATTTCTTCCAAATTTATAATGATACCAACAGGTGTAATTTGCTCTCTGGAGAAAGAGTTCGATCTACTTCGACGTCTGTGTGGTGAGTAGGATCTATTTCTGAATGTTGGACAAGAACGCTGAGATTTCTGTGCTTGTACCAGACTCTGTACTTGTAAGCTGAGATTCGCCATTTGCTTATACAGCTGCGACAATTCAGATGACTTGTCTGGTAATGTTGCTGTATCTGTTGGCGCATGTGATGTGGCGTATACATTTTTGTCTTGGTTGCTGTCATGTATTTTGTCTGCTATTTCTGCTATTTTCTCCAGCTGTAAATCATCGGGGTGTGATGCGAGTATCTGTGTTGTATATGTTTGTAGCTTATCCATCCACAGTTTCTTTAACACCACTTCAGACATGGTATTGTCTCCTAATAAGGCTTGCATTTTTCTTAAAAGCTGTGAAGGTTTCATATATCCTTGGTTCACATTATTGAATAAGTCGTGTAACCTTCTTTCCTCCGATTTACCGACACGTCTAATAATTGCAGGTTTCAACTTGTCATAAGATTTTTCTTCCGGCATGTCATTAAGTAGATCCACTACCTCGGATGCTACACCTGCGGGAAGTTTTTCGACAACGCAGGCGTATTTTGAACTTTGAGATGTAATTTTCTTTGCATTGAAAATTGCATTTAACTGTGCAAACTAAATTTGTACGTTAGTTGGGTTGTAAGTTTGTAAGTTAATTGTTATAGCGGCTTCCATAGGTTCCGTAGTGTGTGTATCCATTTTCTATGTGTCCTGATGATTATGGTTAAATGTTAAAAAAAACTGTGTTGCTTATTTTGTTGAAGCTTTTCTTTCAGTTGGAAATTTGCGAGTTCATTTCACGTCGATTGGTCACCACTTGTGGGGTTCAGCGTACCCAGATTAAAGGAGAATTTAATACGGGATCCCCTGCCCACAAAATACAACGCAAACTTCAAGAAGAAACAATACGGTAAGGAACGTTTGTAGAAAATAGATCATTGTATATTTACTTTCTTGTGAATAGGGTAAAAAAGAATAATGCTTTAGTTCATTTAAGCGAAAATGTGATTTTTACAAAAATGTCTGTTTTCGCTGGCTTTCAACAGAGTAGCAGAGTAATGTTTGTTTCTTTTGTTTTTGTGTAAAGGAAAAAGTGGCGATCAATTTAAGTTGAAAAAGAGAGTGTGGATGAGGAATAAAAGATAAAAGGAAAACGTTCTTATGAATTGTTTTGGAGTCAGTTGTAAATTTGTTGTTGTTGTTGTTCTTTCCTAATCCACTTTCGGCTCTTAGTGTCGGGTTGAGTCAGTGATGGAATTTACTGTCAGTCTTCTATGATCTCTGCGCCCTTCTGACTGGCGACTGACTTGAAACTCTGTATTTATTGTTGACTTTTTTTTCACACTGGCTCGTTATCTTTTTTGGGGGTTTAGCAAATCGCCTCCTTTCATTGGTCAGAAAATTAATTTCACACGTTATTGCGAAATCTGTTTTTAATCGTTTTGATCCGATTTTGCGGGTGTGCAAATCTACTTTGTGTTTTTTAGTCATTTGTTGGAATGATATAGGATTTGTATCCTATATATATATATATATATATTGATAATATTAGTCATCAATATATATATATATATATATATATATATATATATATATATTTATTCCCAGAGTATATAATCCAGATAGAACTCAGTGTCCAGGACAGAGTAAGAATATAATATAAAAGGCTCAAACACTAATATTCCATGGTTATAATTTATTACATTGGAATCGTAATCACGATCCAATTCATCAGACCTACAAATGCAAAAAGCTTTTTGAATTTGTAGGTCTGATGATTTGGATCGTGATTATGATTTCAATGTAATAAATTAACCATGGAATATTTGTCTTTGAGCCTTTTATTTTATATATATATATATATATATATATATATATATATATATATATATATATATATATATATATATATTAGTTATAGTTATGTATTATTTATTAATGGTACAGATTTTTATTACTTGAACGTTATTATTAATGGATATCTGTATTTGAGTAGATGTTCCATTTATTTATTAAGCAGTATATTTATTTTCGCCTGGATATTCGATAAATCTTATTAGGAAAATATGCAGAATTCGTCGACGAGCTTTGACCTCTCGGCTACAGAGTGCTTTGATAAAAATAATGTTTAAATAATAAAAATCGGTCGAATTGATAAATGAATTATAAAATGAATAAAAATAGAAGATTTCTTCAATTCTTTTCTTAAAAATTAAGACCATTTTTTTTAATTATTTTACGATAACACCTTCCGGTATCCAGCTTTAATAAAAATGTAAAAATTTAGTTACAAAAATTCACTGGGAGAGGTTAGACACCAGCTAAGTAGTGTAATTGCCCCCCCTCCGAAATTACACAAACATAAAAAGACAAAAAATAATTCAATATAACGGTCGTTTATTAATAATTATTATTAGGTTGATGCAGAAATAATGTCGTTTTCTCACATAGTAACATATGCGAGAAAACGACATTATTTTTGCCCCAACCTAATAAATGATGAAAATTATAATAAAATCCTCTATTATTTTTTTTTAATATAAAATTCCTTGATTTTTTGGTAATTTAAAAAAAAAAAAAATTATCGTGTTTTTTTGTTTTTTGATGCGTCGAAAGTGCATGATTTGAGTTTGACTTTGAGGTACCTAGGAGAACATGTCTCATAAATTTTGTTCCCTGTCCCGTACTGACCTTTTTCAGGGACACTCCAATTGTCCTTTTTTTTTTTTTTTTTTTTTTTTTTTTAAAAAAAAAAAAAAAAAAAAAAAAAAAGTTCATTTTTAAATTTCGTCATAAAAATATATTTGGTCTATCTTCTTATGACTCTCTTGGTTGCAACTTTGAGTATATTTTAGTTTCTCAGATTCTGTGACGAGGACGCTAGTGTTGCGAGAAGTTTACACAAAAAAATATCTGACGTGTTTTTAAGTTTGCAACTTGTTCAGCTGCTATGGTTGCGACACTTACCGATTTTGCTTGCCGACCGCGCCTCTGTGCTTTTATGGAATCAGACTTTTTTTTAGCTTGTTAAGAAGTCATTTTGAAATGATTTTACTTTTATTTTCCTCATTAGACTAATTCCTTTATGTTTTTATGTCACTCATTTGGTTTGGTTGCGTAGAAGTGTGTCCCATCTTTTTAATTTTCTAACCTGGTAAACATAGGTACCTATGGATTAAATTTTAATTTTAATTAGCTTTTAGTTATAAACCGTGTAATATACACTACGTTCTGTGATTAATTGTTCTATAGTCCGAAACAACTAAACCGTAAAAAATCCCTAACAATCAAAATGACTGATAAGCGAATAAATATTTTAATTTTATCAACCGTTTTTGTTGTTTGTTTTTGTTTTTTTACGTTTATTATTGCCAGTTGTTAATTTGCTTCTACTTTTTTTTTTGTATGTTCATGTGTAGTGTGTTAATCATTGTCTTACTCAAAAACGGAAATCACAACATATTTAAAATTTTATATGCAGAGAAAATATCAAGCTAGAATTTATTAGCTAGCTTTTATGATCGGCTACATTATGAAAAGAGGTGTAAAAATGTGAGAACCTGCTTGTAAAATTAGCGCACGCGGTTGAATTAAGGGGAAGTAACTCGTGTTCACCCGAATCCCTAATGTGAACACCAAATCAATTCGGACAAAAAAGTCTTCTACTTTCGTTTTTTTTTTTTTTAGGTAACATAGAAAAGAGGAAATCGGTTAAATCGACTGATCACCCTGGATACGATTTTTCTCACGAATATATATTTTATATTGGTAAATTTGGATGTTAAGGTAAGCAAAAACGTACAACCAAAAGCGTGAAACTTGAATATTTTTCTTCTTACCGTACGTAAACTAAACATTTATTAATAATTAATTGTTTACGTAAGAAAAAAATATTATTTATTAAAAAATAAAAATGGTGTTTGCCATCAATCATAAATTAAATAGGTGGACTAAAAATGCTTAATTTTTTTTTTTTTTTTTTACTTTAACTTATTTAAGAATGTTATTGTTGAGTTGTAAACTTGTAACGTACACGCTTTTAAAACTCGTAATTATTCTAAAAAAAAAAAAACAAATAAAAAAGCTGTTTAAAATGATACAATAATTAAATTTCACTTTTCATTCTGAAATCATCGTTACGTGAATTAGATTATTTATCGATAATTAATTAGAAAAGCAAAGAAATTACTTTTTAGTTTTTTAATTAAATTTAATAAAATAAAAAACAAAGATTTGTTGACTAACACTAACAGTAACACTAACTGAACAGTAACACTAAAAACGAAAAAAAAAAACTAGAATAAAGCACACATTGTTCGTTTTAAACTCCTTTTCTTTTTAACTTAAGTTTAAAAATTAAAAAAAACAAATTGTTGGTAATACAATAATAACAATAGAGACGCTGTTTTGATTTTCTTTGCAAAAATAAATTTAAATAGCAATCAAAGTTTTTTAATAATATTATTCACTTCTGTTTCTCAGCCGTAAAGTAAACAATCAATTAAAATTTCAAAGTTTTTAACTAGTTTTTTTTTAAAAAACAAACAAAAAAAAACGTGCTAACGTTATGGAAGTTTACAAAGTGAATCATTTTTTTTTTACTGACAAAAAAATGATGCTGGACTCATTGTCTTTTTTTAGCTGTTGTGTTTAGTTAATAAACATTGAACACTGATAGGTTGTATAATTTGTTGTACGTCCATCTCGTACAAAATATAACACAAGAAGATCAAATTTAGTGGGCGCCCATGCATATATGGGCCAAGAGACAAATATTGGTCATGCTCTGTCGGCATTTTTATTTTTTAGTCTTTTATTTTTGGGAACTCTTCGATCACCATGTTGTAAAAAGACAAGCCTCAGGGCAGACGTTATTCTGAGGCTCGAACGCACATTAACCTGCTCCGAGTGTAGCGTATTAAAAAAAAAATAATAATAATCTGAACATTGATTTTGTAAGCTTTGTGGGTGCGGTGTAAAAAAAAAATTTTTTAAATAGACACCAAGAAATAAAAAATAAAATCTTGGGGTGGTAAAAGAGGGGGGAAATTCTAAGTTCTTGTCTCCTGATTGTCTCATATGATTTTTTGTACTGTATACTCGTGTATAAGGAAGCCGACTTCACGACACCTGAATTTTTTTTTTTTTTTGTGAAAAACGTGTTTTTGGGGGTTTTTTTTGTCACTTTTTGTTTTACTTTTTTTGTGTATCAATGCAACCCTAGCCTCTACCAAAAAGGCCTACCGTCGTCAAATATTGCAATAATACTGGACAATACATCATCCTGGACATAAAAAACTGTTAGTGTTTTATTCATTCTGTTTTGGTACAAAACTACTCTTGCTCAGAAAAACTAATTATACAAAAATTTTTTGATACTGTTTTTTTGTTCATCTTTAACCCCTTCAAAAAATTATAGTGCTAATTTAATTATGAGCCTATTATTTGCGTAAAAAAAACATCAACATAAAAACTCGAAATTATTGTATATAACTAGTTAAAAGAAAAGAAAAGTATAAATATTTTATTTTACAAATTTTTTACTGTCTGTGTGTACTTCTTTTAATTTTGGGAAAGTGACGATGTCACTACTTTTTCGCCTGTCTGACTAAGAAATTAATGTTTCGAAAGAAAAGAAAAAACAAAGTTATTTTGAAAATTAAAATTAATAATTTTAGAAAAATGCAGCATCAATAGCCCTGTAAAGACAAAATCTATAGTTTTGTTTCTTTTTCTTTATTACATTTTTCCCAGTAAAAATGCGAGGGCACTTAAGTGCCTAGCCATCAGTATACAGCGCCGTTGACTAATAAATCAACTTATCGCATTCTTTTTTTTTTTTTTTTCTTTGGCAATGCTAAATAAAACAATTTGAATTCTTGCTTGAATTGCATCATCACCAATTAAACTCGTCATATTCTGATATAATTATTTTTCCTTTTCTTTTTAGCCTTTTTCTTGCTTATTTGTGGATTTCTTAAATGTAAAAGTAGTCAACAACAACTGAAGCTTTACAAAGAATGAGAAAGAAAACCATGAAACTATGTAAGTAGGTAAAAGTCAGAACAAAATGAAAACGGAAAAAGAGAAGGGAAGCCACTAACAAAGAAGGAGGAGCAGCAGAAAGAGAATTCATAAGAGGAGGAAGAAGAGGAAGATGAAAGCTTTTGAAATAAATACTAAAAGAAAAGAGAAACAGTGTGGATAAAATTAGTTTCCCTGTTCCAGTCGGCTGTCAGTCGCAACTTGTAGACTTGGTTGACCAACTCTTATGACATTCTGATAAAAGAAAAAAAAAAGAGTGTTACTACTACTTGTTTAAAAGCACCCTTTTCGTTTGAAAAATCTCCATCTTCACTACGACACCAAAAAGGATTTTCTTAAAATCGAAATCTGAAAATATGAATAGTTATTTTCAACTGAATGAAAGAATGAACTAAGAACAATTACTTCAATTATAATAAATTCTTTTTTTTAAAAAAGAAAAAAAAGAGGAAAAAAGCTTGCTCCAAAAAGAAGACAGAGACACCAGTCTATTTATTTTAATATTTTTATTTTTTCCCAACATAAAAATAATTTTGGTAGGTTTATTTGTATTTTTTTTTTTAAATTTGAAGTTAGTTTTACATTACTAATTTTTTTTATTTCTTATCGAAAAATCATTATTAGCAACAATTTCAGATCGACACCAGGAATTCCTCAAAAAATAAAAATTTTGATACAGAATAAAAAAAAAAAAAAATGTTTTCTGCAGCTGTTAACCATTTAGTCAAAGAATTTGGTCGGGATACTTTGACACCAACACCAAGTCTAAATAAAGCCGATGACATTCAACTCTTCAACTTGGTCATCAAACATAAAAAACATTTTTTCTGGCAATCCAAGTGTCAACTGGAACCCTTATCTCTACCCCTAAGCGCTGTCCTCAAGCAAAGTGTTGGAGATACCCAAATACCGCTAGTGGCCTTTAACTCCCTAGCCAGAAAGAGAGATCTTGGACAGTACAGTTTCCAGCTGTCAACTAATATGAAAGGGAAATTGGCAGTGGAACTTCTGCGAGATGACATTGCTGATTTAAATAGTGGTGACACCATCAAATGTGATGCTAACTTCTCCAAACTGGAAAAACTTTACGTATCAGAATATGAACTTGGCGAAGCTTTGGAAAATCAGTAAGTAAAATTTCAAACCATATACCTATTCTAAATTAATTATAAATGATCGGAAAATAAAGAGCTGTGAACGATTCATCATTGTTAATATTTTAGTGATTTCTTTACATCATCTTCAAATTCAAATATTAACAAAATTGTCTTTCAGTCTGAATATTTCAAATGAGGCATGATCATTACTTACATTCAAACTGATAACATTAGTATCTGTCTATATTTCTGAGGTAAGGTTTTATGTACACTATTAACATTATTTGGACTATTGTCCTCATCTTTGTGGCCATATTACAACGTTTCGGCCATTGTACACTTCGGCCTTCTTCAGGTTGTTGGAATGTCAAACTGACTCCTTTATTTCACTCGCTGGGGTAGACTGTTCTAGTTCCACGTGCCATGTCTAATAGATGTCAGTTATCCGTCATCTCTTGTTAATTCCCCTCTCCAAGTTCTCCACTGCCTTAACCAGGTATTGAACTCCTACTCTTTGGGTCCTGTCACTGGATCTAACTAACACCTTTTTCCACTGTGCCACGTGTCCCTAAGAATTAACAGGAAATAAGAACTGACGTCCATTAGGCATGGCACATGGAACTAGAACAGTCTACCCCAGTGAGTGAAATAAAGGGTTCAGTTCAACATTCCAACCACCTGAGGAAGGCTGGAGCGTACAACGGCTGAAACGTTGTAATAAATACGGCGATAAAGATGAGGGCAATAGTCCGAATAATGTAAATAATGCTGATAACATTACTATAACAACATTTCGTTTATTGTGCTCTCAGGCCTTCTTTTGGTGTCTGCCGATCAGAGTAACCTTCAGATAATTTCAAAATAAACCTTTTATTTAATCTACAATGGAACAAGAACAATCTGTTACATAAAGGTTTCAGATTGAATTTTCCAGAAGATAACCTGGATGATGCCTAAAGAAGGCAGAAGAATACAATGTCCAAAACTTACATTGTAACATTGTTAGCTTGACTGTAAATAATGGAAATTAAATCATTTTTTAATCCATGTTTTTAAATCAAATAATACAAAATCATCTGAAGGTTGTTTTTCAATATTACTTTCACATTTTTTCTTTTTTTTATTGTTTTTGAAACTGGAGAAAATGTATGCAAAAATATTTTTTGAAGCATGTGAGTATTATTTAGTAAAAGGGGTTATTTTGTAACAATTACTGTTTTTTTTTTTATTTCTTTCTACAAGTGATATAGGCCAGGTCTTATGCTTTATTGGTATCATGAAATCCAATCTGTTACATATTACTTGGAGAGGAGATAAGTGCCACCAAGTAATTCCTATTACACTTAGAAATGCCATGAAAAGCAATTATCAGGCCCCTCTGCTTCCCATCTTCCCCAAGAGTCATTTTCTCCCCAACCTTGTTAAAATGATGTGAACTGATTTTAGTGTGTAAGATCTTACTTGTGGCACCATGGACTTAAAATCCCCCTGCATCATTTTTCACTCTGGTAATGGGCCCGATAATTATTCAACATAGCATCCCAACAATCTTATCGGGCATGGGTTGAGATGAAATGGATTTATTTTTGAGCATCATGCCTTTTTCCGACACCTCAGTCAGTTGGTTAAATGCCATACATGATACATGCTTGGATGATAATGTCTCTTTCAATTCATGACTGACTAGCAGAAGATTTTTGTGCAGTAAGTTTACATTTCTTTCTGTGGTAGAGTGGTTGCCAACCAAAGCTATAGAACCCAGTCTGATTTGCAATTCAACCCATAGCTGATGGGGAGAAGAGATGGATTCATAGTTTTTCCAAGGGTATTTGTGTGTAAAGGAATGTAACGAATCTGACTGGAATTCAAACTTAGCTTTGATCTCTCGTTCTGGGCCAACACCTATTACACCACAATGGACATCTACTGCCCCATTCCCAATAAATAAAAACTGATTGATTATTCTAAAAAGTTAAAATGCTGCTATTTTAAACTAAATCAACCTTTATAGTTTAAAAACTTTACCCTGCCTTATATATATATATATATATATATATATATATATTTTAACTAAATCAAGAATTTTGGTATACAAAAAAAAAAAGTTCCACAAAAATTATGAGACTGGGTAAAGTTTTTACACTATAACCATTGATTTAGTTTAAAATAAAAGCATTTAAACTTACAGTATTTTAACTTTTGAAAACAATGACTTTTTATTTAATGAGTTTCAGTCCATCTCACATTTTGAAATAAAATCAAGTGATTTGACTTTTGGTATTTAAAATTTACAACTAAAATTCATACACAAAATTATGATGTTTTCTTTTCTTTTTAACAAAAAACTTGGTTTGTTAAAAAAAAAAAAAAAATTTAAGTCTGACTCCAGTTAGAAAAACCATAAAACCTTACATTTAGTCTAAATTAGCTGAATTTTATGTATTTTACTTATTCTGTATGTCAATCAATTTTTTACATATTTAAGGTGACGCAAAAATTTAAAGCTTCTTATTTTGACATATTTGAAATCTCCGGCACCTTCCAGTGGAAAAAAGTAAAAATAATCAACAATCCTAACAACCAAAGAATGAAAGAATAGAGAAAAAAAAAATTAACCACAAAAGTATTTAAGTAGATTAAAAGTCAAGAGAAAGAAAACAGTAATTCATAAAGGATATTGATACAGTGTAACCCGGATATAAGAGAGATTTTCTCTGGTCCCAAATTAGAGCCATACGTACCTAAACAAAGTAGACCAAACCCGGATATAAGAGACTTCTTCTCCGGTCCCGACAACTCTCTTATATCCAGGTTACACTGTAGTTAAAATCGGGAAGACTCAGTTGAAATTTCTCAGGGAAACAATGAGGAAAGAAGGCTTGAAAAATATAATACTTACAGTACAGTACTTGTGAGATAAACACTAAAAGCAAAACAGCATGATTGAAATTATTTTCCCCAATTCCAATTGGTCTTCCTTCGCAACTTGTAGTCACAATTGAATTGGCGATAACCACTTTTTCAATTTCTAAATTTGTTTGTTTTTTTTTTTTTTAAGTATATCACCCCAAGCAAGGTGGGAGTGCCACTAACATGTAAGGGTTTACAGAGAGTGAGAGAAAGAGTAAAGAGAGGGGTTTAAGTAAAGGATATAGAGAAGGACGGGGATCAAGGCATCAGAAGATGTCGATTGTCATTACATTTGAATATTTGAAGGTTATAGCTGTCAGGGAAGCAAGTAAGAGGAAGGGAGTTCCACTGTTGGGAAGGTGCAAGATAAGAATTTATTGGAGTAAAAGAGATAGCTACATTTAACAGTTAGGACAGTGAAAGGGTGGAATCGAAATGCCAACCTAGTAGCACACTTAAATTCATGCAGTTTGGGAACCAGTGAAAGTAGCTCATCAGAGCAGTTGCCATGAAAATACTTGTAGAAAAGACAGAGGGAAGCAACAGTATGTCTGTGAGCGAGTGACTGTAGATGGGATGCCAGATCATGACCTTTTGTAGTTTTCTTTCCATGTCTGCTGTTAGCACTGTGTCATCTATATAACTTATGTTGTTAAGATTGTGGCTGCTAATAATGATTCCTAATAGGTCTTCTTATTCACTCACAATTGTCTTGCTGTATAGGTTGAATAAGTATTATATATTAAATAAATGAAAATTATATTTTCTCTTATTCTGTTAAAAATATCTATTTTAAATTAAACTATTTTTTTTTCTACTCAGATTTGACTATTTTTTTTTTCTGCTGATTAAATAACATTAGAAAAGGAATTATTTTGTGAACCATTTGCAGATATTATTATTATTATTATAAAAAATTCTTTCTGACCTGCATTTGTTTCATAATCTCATGTCAAGTCATAACCAACGACCTAAGGCAAGCGAGGATGTGATTTTTTTTATTGTTTCCACTTAATTAAGCAAAAGACAACTATTTATTAACAAAAAAACTTGAATGAAAAAAAAAAACTTAAATCAACAAATAATATTATTTAAATAATCAATTTTTAATTTAAATGAGTCATTTTTTTCTTTTTTTCTTAGTGAATTTTTTCTTTGCAATGCAATTAATAATTTATTTTAATAAAGGAAGGGATGCTAAAAAGTTCTCAGCTGACCCACTTTTCAAAATCTGGCCAAATGATCACGCATAGGATATATTCATAATCTCTTCTTGGTTGGGATGATAACTTTTCAGCAGTCTTCATATTTGTTTAAATTATATTTCTGGATTTCATACATTTTACAAATCTTTCTCTGCGTCATCTATTGTTTTTCAAAATCAAAACCTATTATGCATGGAAATCTTTCTAAATTTTTCAAGCATAAACAAAAACACATTCATTTCTTGATGGCAGGTCTGACTGCCATTTAAGTTTTATTAACCAAACAATTTCTCTTTTTTTATGACTGGGGCATAGAAGGAAAAGGTAAATTGTACAGTGTTAAAATTAACAATGTTATCTAATTGATTGTGTTTTTTCCAATGAAGTTTTGTTTTCTTGCTACCAAAAAAAAAATGATGGCATTTCCCAAAATCTCATCAAAGAAAAACAAAACGATATGTTAAAACTGGATGTAACATATGAAATGCAAAAACAAAAAAAAAATACAAAAATCTAAATTTCATTAAAAATAAACTGCTTTTTACCCCATTTTCAGTGAATCAAGCATCTGAAGTGAAGTGTCTTTGTAAATAATTTACATTTATTTCCTAAGGCATCTATATTTCAGCATATTTGTATGTCTGTTATTATAAAACAGAAAAAATGGCACATCATGGTGTAGTTTTTGTTAACACAATACCATTAAATGTTCTAACATAGAGAAGAAAGCAATTGGCTGGCTAACTGGACCAACGGTGTTTGAGTAATTTTTAATTTAGTATAAATTGACAATAATATTTGTCTAGTAGCAATAACTCCAGTTGTCTGTTAATTGCTAATTAGTCATTTCTCTAACTTTATAAATGAATAAGAGGAATAAGCAAAGAAAAATCTCTGATCTGATTGCATTCATCTATTTTAGCCATATTAGCATACCAATGACGATACATTAGTAATAATAATAATAATAATAATTAAGCTTCTTAATTAGAATTTGCAGATAATTATAATATAAATTCTTTAATTTGGACATAATTTATTATTGAGCTAATTTCATCAAACTTGGTATTTAACTGAGTTAAAAAAAATAGCTATTGTCAAATACAATCATTTTGAATTAATCCTACAGAGGAGACACTTTTATAATACACTTGAGTAATATTTTATACATCTTTAGTTGATCTTAATTTTTACCTCATCAAATGTAACTATGCTTATAACTCACTTTATTTTTATGATAAACTCATCCAAATTGTGTATTTCATTTCTTACTGAATTCGTTTTTAACTTAATCATAAAGCCTTCTAATCCTAAGAGCTTTTTTTAAACAAATTTATATTCTCAGATAATAAATTTTTGTAGTAGTTTTGCCATTCCTTCAGAAGAAAAAAATTCTAGGAATATAATAATGATTTGCTAATGCAATTGCTGCCAATCGAATGCTCCATAGATCAGATGCTAGAAGGTTCTTCATGTATCATAAATGAATATACTCCATTTCAGAGCATGACCCTCACACAGATTTTACTGTGAACCAAACCCCATCATTGATGTCAGGCTCCACCACCTGGTTTAATTGGTTTACAGTCTGTCAACTAATATATATATATATACTAGCAGTAGAGCCTGGCGTTGCCCGGGGATGTAACAGTAAGAGATAGATCAAGTATCGACCATCTTAAAGACTGAAAAATAAAATTGACAAAGATTATTGTTTAAGGTTGACGGACACGCATGTCTTAATTAGTTTTTTTTACGAATTGGTCATACCCAAACTCAAACAAAAACATTGTTTTCAATCGTCATGAGTCTACCGATTGAATAGAATTTTATTATAAACAATTTCCTTGTAAATGGAATTTTTAAAGCATTCTGAATGTAAAAATAAAGAAGTGTGAAAAACAATAAAAAACACTACCTGCCAAAAAAAAGTGAAGTTTTGTTGAAATCGGTTGAAAAATGTAGGAAATCCGATCCCATATATAAACGAACACACACACACACACAAACAACCTGGGTTTTATAAGTATAACTCAATATGAGTTGTCCCCCTCTCATTCTCGTGACAGCAATGCCTCTTAATCGTGTTTTCAAATTGATTTTTCTATAAATATTTTCATGTTTATTGATCTGAGGGGCATTCCTCTTTGGTACTGAGACATTATGAATTTAAGAGCTGTATTACACTGACAGCAAGGTCTCATAATTTTACAGATGAAATGGTGAGATGTAACCATAAGTTCTATGCTAACAGTTTCTTCTGAAGCATTTCTTGCTTGAAGAACTCTCTTCCAGCTTCTTGCTTATCAGTTAAGAGTGTTCTTCAAAAGTTTAAAATGCCTTGTCAATCATTCTCTTTTATCATCTTAATTCCTGTTCTTTTATAGTTCTCTTGCCATAATTATGTTTAATTTTCTCAAAATCATATTTTTCAAACACAAGAATACCATAGTTTGTTATAACTTCTTCCAAACGGATTACATTTAGATCAATGCTTTCCCAGAATACTATCTCTTGAAACACATACAGATTTAAAGATGTGTATAGGCTAGTCCGAGAGTTTTGTCACCTCCTACCAAAAAAAGTAATGAGAACAATAGAAAAAGTCATACAGTAATACAAAGGACATGTACTGGATTCAGTTTTATTCGCTCTCATTGATGCTGTCACACATCGAGAAAAGTTCTCTTCTAAACTGTAGGCATTTGTGTCAGCCATCTGAACTAGAAAATTATATCATGTATGGGTGATAAAACTTTTGGACCAACCTATACATCCAGCAGTATGACTTCTGATCAGGAGATTTTGATGTGTATGTAACAACCTCTTAATTGCTGCTGTTCCCAGGTTCACCCTGATCTTAGGGTCCCAGCTACAATAAGAAAAAACTATAAAAATACCAGCAATACATTTTTCTATAAAAAAATTAACAACATTACATTTTATAGCAAAATGACCAACATTTTATCTATAATTGAAGGCATACAATTGTGTTCAAAACATACTTAGTTGAAGCCATAAAATTGTCTACAAAATATGTAGATTTTGGCATTAAATAACCCATGGAGGTGTTGATATGCTGCTAAATAAAATCAATCAACCAACTAAACATGTATATGCACAATAGGCTGAGCATCATCTACCATGTATTCAATTGTGAAAGCAGAATAACATATTTTTATTACTTTAAAGCTCCCAAGAAAATTTTGGTATTAAATGACCCATATGGAGTTGGTATGCCATTAAACAAACAAATCAATCAATTATAAAATGGTAAATAAATCTTTATAAAAGCTAAATAATAAATCTCGCATTGTGTTTCGCTTGCATATAATTTTGTAAATAAACATTACCAAGGGAGCCAAAAGTGTATAGAGTGATAGCAGTGTCAAGGGAATAACCATCTTTTTCGCACTTTTTTTTTTTTTTTTTTGCAGGCACAAAGGTTAAACACTGTCAAAAAATTTTCTTTTTTTTTCTTACATTTTAATTTGCAGGCAGCAATAGTAAGCAGATCTAAAAAAAAAATATAGTGTTTATCTGCATACCAACTTGAACAAAATGTGGCATAATTCAAGGGTTTAAATTGAACAGCCATGTACGTAAGGTACAAAAATTGATCCTCTTACATTAGTATTTCTGTTTTTGGAGATCTCTCAGGTGCCAAGTTATAATCTTAGCTTCTTCTTGAAGGAGAGGTATTGCTTGTCAGGGTCAGCTTCCTACCCCAAGGTATCAAGTACACTATACATTTTTTTACAACTTCTGACCCAGCAGGGCCAGGAAATGGCAACGAATGACATTTGGAATTCTGACTTGCCTGATTAAGCACAAAGTAATTAACTTGAAAGCTAAGTGCTACTAACTTTTAAAGTGACGTTTTTCTCATTTGTAGCCTGAGCTTATAGTCTTCAGTAAGAGGAAGAGCCCAAAATGTGATTTGCAGATTGGTAACACTAGAATCAAGCAGACACAGAAGTTTAAATATCTGGGAAGTGTCTCGACAGAGGATGGTAAGTGTGACACTGAGATCCGTAGACTTATAGGGATGGCCAAGGACACATTCCAAAAGCTGAGCAGAGTATTGCGAGACAGGGGGATTTCTTTGGTAACAAAGAAAAGAATACTGAGCTGTTATGTGACATCTGTTCTTCTTTATGGCAGTGAATGTTGGATGATTTCCTCAAAGATAAAGAAGAGACTCAAGGCGATGGAGGTGTGGTTCTACAGAACGAAACTTAGGATATCATGGCCCAAGCATGTGAGCAATGATGAGGTCTTAGAGAGGTTACCAACAAGGAGCAGGCTTAAACTTAACATCAGAAAGAGGCAGCTGAAGTTTCTGGGACACGTAATGAGGAAGAAGGGCCTGGAGAATCTGATTCTCATGGGTCAAGTAGAGGGAGGAAAACAGTGCGTGGCATACCCAATGAGCTTGAGTAGGTTGATGACAGAACGTGGTCTGGGAGAGGAAGCAGAGGGTAGGAAAGAATATGGCATATAAAAAGAAAGAAATTTTAAAATGTATTCATTCAAATGTATTCCCCAGAGCTCAGCTTTTTAAAGTAATCCAATCTGATTCTAGCTAAAAATGAAAGCTCAAACATTTCTTTTTCTTTTTTGTCTTGGCACACTCCTTGTTCTCTATATACTCTGGTTGCAAATCCAGGGTGCCTCGAGGTGGTGTAATAGTTAGCAATGCTGCAAGGGTTGCGAGTTTGATCCTCGTTGGGTGCTTCATACTTTTGGTTTGTGCCACAGCTAAGCTGCGCTTGGAAAATCACTACTCTGGTTGTAAATTCAATTTAATAGCAGTTACAATAAATAATCCAGCACTTATTGAAGATGTTATAAATATTATTGAAGATGTTATAAATATTAAACACTAAATATTGGAATTTATTTCACTTTTTTATCCCGTGTGATAGTTGCAATGAAACCATAAAATCCATCTGGTGCTTGTCAGTTCCAAGTCCTAGCACTTAACTTGATTAGAATAGACAGTCTCTTAAAAAAAGAATGGAACATACGACATAACTTAAATAAATTTTTATTTATAAATTGATTGTAGTTTCCTTAGCTTTTGGATGACACAAGCAAAGTATCAAGAAACAGGGAACTTTCATTAGAAACAAAGAAAAGAGTGCAGAACTGCTGTGTAATATCTATTTTTTATTTTTACATTAGAATAGAGAATGATGCCTTCCAGAAACAAAGCAAAGTATTAAGAAACCTGGAAATTTCATTATAAACAATGAAAAGAGTGCTGAACTACTGAGTAATATCTATTTTTTTTTCTTTTTACATTGGAGCAGAGAAGGAAGCCTTCCAGAAACTAAGCAAAGTATTAAGAAACAGGAAAATCTCATTAGAAACAAAGAAAAGAGTGCTGAACTGCTGTATAATATCTATTTTTTTTTTTACATTAGAATAAAGAAAGATGCTTTTCAGTAACTAAGCAAGGTATTAAGAAACAGTAAAATTTCATTAGAAACAAAGAAAAGAGTGCTGAACTGCTGTGTAATATCTATTTTTTATTTTTACATTAGAATAGAGAAAGGTACCTTCCTGAAACTAGGCAAAACATTAAGAAACCTGCAAATTTCATTCGAAACAATGAAAAGAGTACTTGTTACATAATATTGATTCTCCTATATGATAGTGAATGCTGGACAATGTTACCACAGATGTAAAAGAGACCCAGGGGTAACTGAAAAGGAGGATGCTGAGAATTACATTGACTGAACATAGGAACAATGACAAAGTTCTGGTGAAAATGGAAACAAAAAGGACGTCTAGACTTGGAGACAGTTGAAATTCCTAGAGCTTGGAAAATATGATACTCACAAGACATATTGAAAGCAAAAATGACTGAGGAAAGTAGTGAATAGCCAACCTGATGAGCTTGTGTAAAAGGTTGGAAGTATAGAGATTAGGTGAAATAGCAAAACTTAGAGCTACAAAGGACAGGAAGTTGTGGAGAGCTATGACACATCCTGAAAGAACACGGCACATAGAAGACCTGTATTCATTTTATTTACAATTATATGTTTATTTATTTAATGATAATAATTTTTTTTTCTTTTCTTGATTTTTAGAGGCAAAATGCATTGTGAGACCATTACATGCTTATTATTTCTCTGTATCATTAAGAGTTGGGACAAATACGACAAAAATAAACAAAAAGTAGAAAATGAAGCAACAGTAATATCTATGCACAAATACCATGAATATTTATTTGTTTACACAAGAAACAATTCGGTAAACCTAACAACTGGATTGCATCTGTTTTGACTATTTTTTTTTTTTTTTTTTTCCTGGGTCATGAACTAGGATAAATTTGTAAGAATATGTTTGACTGGATTTGTGTTGCTATACGCATATCTCAATCTAAAAAGCCATCTGTCATTTACGTTAAATATTCTTTAGATTGATCGACATAGATAAGGGAAACATTTTACTCTGGGCATCAAATGCGTACTTGGGTCCGTAGATTTTAGAATAAGGGAAAGCTTTTACTCAGGGCATCAAATGCCTACTTGGGTCCATACCATCAAGTGAAAGACCAACGATGAAAAATATCTGTAAATTGCTGCCATAAATCTTTCTTTTTTTGTTTTCTTTTCACCCCAAGCAAAGCAATAAAGCCACTAAGATGCAAAGGTGGTTACTGAGTGTTAAAGAATATAAGAAAAAAATATTTTTATTGAGTGAGAACAATAAAAGAATGAATTAGGAAGACAGAAGATTGACATTGCATTTAAATTTTTGAAGATCAAAGTTGACTGAAAAGCAAGAAGCCAAAAGAGATTTTCTCTAGTGAGAAGTGTGATAGAAGAAACTGTTAGCATAAAACTTACAGTTACATCTAGCAATTGTAAAATGATGAGACCTAGCTACCAATCTAGTAGTGCACTTAAATTCACAGGTCAAGGTACCAAAGAAGAAAGCTCAGAAGAATTACCATAAAAATATTTAAAGAAAATTGTTAACTGTCTATAATTCTGAGATCAGGTATTATGTACACTATTTACATTATTCCGACTATTGTCCTCATCTTTGTTGCCATATTTATTACAAGGTTTCGGCCCTTCAGTATCTGTCTATAATTCTGAGATGAGGTATCATGAACACTATTTACTTTATTTGGACTATTGTCCTCTTCTTTGTCGCCATATTTATTACAATGATTCGGCCTTTCAGTATCTGTCTATAATTCTGAGATGAGGTATTATGTACATTATTTATATTATTTGAACTATTGTCCTGATCTTTGTCACCATATTTATTACAATGTTTTGGCCATTATATGCTCCACTGGGGATAAAGGCTTTAGCAAGATCCAGTGACAGGACCCAAAGAATATGAGTTCAATACCCAGTTAAGCCAGTGGAGATCCTGGAGAGGGGAATTAACAGGAGATAACTGATAACTGACATCCATTAAAAAAACATGGCACATGGAACTAGAACAGTCTACCCCAGTGAGCAAAGTAAATGGTTCAGTTCAACATTCCAACTAACTGAAGAAGGCCGGAGCATACAACAGCTGAAACTTTGTAATAAATATGGACAATAGTCCAAATAATGTAAATAGTGAAAATTGTTAAAGTATGGTAAAGTGGCTGAAGCCAAGTTACCAGGGTCGTTAATATTATAGATTCTCCTTTGGACTTTATCAAGAGTTTGTCAAAAACTTTTTCTCATAAAAACCTATGGAATTGTGAGTAATAGTGGACGCATATAATTGAATAATTTTTTTTTTTATTCGTTTCTCTCCAAGTAAGGTGATAATGCTACTGAGACACAAGGGGTTACTCAGTATGAAAGAAGATGAGAAAACATTAGTGAGGAGAAAGGGAAATAAAAGAACAGGATTCAGAAAGACAAAAGATGATGATTGATGCTGCATTTAAATTTTTGAAGATTGTGAGAGGAAAACAAGAAATCAGAAGATAGTTCCACAAGCAAGAAGTGTGAGAAAAGAAACTTTTAGAATAGAACTTACAGTTCCATCTCAACATTTCAGCAGTAAAATATTGAGACCTAGTTAACAGTCTTGTACTAGATCGAAATTTAAGTGGTCAAAGTGCCAAGGAAGAAAGCTCATTAGATTCAGAACATTTGCCATGAAAATATTTATAGAAAAGTCACAGGGAAGGCACGTCATGACAGTGGGGCAGTCACTGAAGTTGAGATGCCAGGTCATGACTGATAACATTACAGACGCTTCTTTGGATTTCATCAAGAATTTTGAGATAAATAACAGGAGCATCAGACAAGATGTGGAAGCAATATTCAGTAAATGTGCAAAATGGAGTCTGGCAAGAAAAATTGTCGAGCATGTCACAGTGAACCAAGTTTCCTAGCTGCAGACTTAGCAATTGATTCTATATAATTATTCCATTTCATGTCAGTGAAAAATGTAAGATCAAGAAGGTGCAATGTGTTGTGATCCTGGAGGTTAGCATCAGTCATACTAAGTCAGAAATGGTTCCCTAAGACGATGATAAGAGAGAAGTTTCATTTGCAGGCATTAAAGTTTACAAGAACTTTTATTTTTTTTAAGAATAAAGTTGAGAAACAAAACCAGAAATGATTTATGACTCAACCTTATACTTCTCTGCCAGCTTTCTGTGACTGATTTGAATAATGGAACAAAACTTTTATGCTTTATTCTCAATAATGTGACATAATCTTCCTTGCTCCCCTAAGCAAGTTCATAAAAAACTTCTTGACACATCATTTGAAACTTAATTTTGTTTTCTTTATTGTATTCTCTAATGCATTTGATAAAATACTAATAGCAAAAATCTTCTTTTATGTACTGTTTCCATTCAAGACATGAGCGATCATGTCTCTCCACAACTTCCTGCCCTTTGTAGCTCTAAGCAATTCTTGTACCCTTACTATCCCTTCCAATCCCTATCCTGCCATTCATTTACACAAGCTTGTTAAGTAGGTTGATCAGGCTCTCCACAACTTCCTATCATTTGTAGCTATAAACAATGCTTGTCCCTCACTTGACTCCAATGTGCCCTTTGAGTGTCATATTATTCCTGCCCCTTTTTCTCATTATGTATAAATCTCAACTGATTGTAAGTTCAAGCATCCTTTTGTTTTCATTTTCTTTAAAACTTCCTTGTTATTCTGTGCATATTAATCTCATTATCCTTCTGTAGAACCATGGGATGCCTCTTCATCTGTGAAGGAGATTGTGCAACATTCACTGTCATAGTGGAGGGCTGACATTACACAACAGTTCAGCATTTTTTTTCTTTCTCATGAAATTTTTCTGTTTCTTAATATTTTGATTAAATTTTAGAAGAAATCAATATAAGATGACATGAAACTAGTAATAAAAAATAACCAAAATGCTTCATCTTAAAAGTATTAACAATAAAATGCAGTGAAACTAGTCATAAATTATAAGAAAAAGTCTTCATTTAAAAGTCATCAATAATAAGATAGATTAAAAGTAGTAATACAGCAACTACAGTGAAAATACTTCAATTAAAATATAAGTATAATAAGATAGAATAAAACTTCTTCTATATGACATATCCCTTCAGGGCATTGGTGATCATGGCTCTTCACAATTTCCTGTTTTTTGTGTCTCTTAATAAATTTTGTCTTTTTGTTATCACTTCTAAACCTTGGTCCGCTATTTTCTCAAGCTGCTAGGTTGGTTATGCATTATTTTCCTCTGTCCCTTTTGCATTTAATCTGTCCTGTGAGTATCAAATTTTCCAAGCTCTCTTTTCTCATTATGTGCCCTAGAAATTACACTTGTCTCTTTTTTATACAAAGTATAAATGTCCTTTTTGTTTCCATTTTCTCTAAAACTTTGTCATTGCACTCATGTTTAGTTCACAATATTCTCAGCATCCTTCTGTAGAACCACCTTTCTGTTACCTCAAGTCTCTACTTTAACTGTGAAGAGATTGTCCAGCATTCACTGTCATATGAGGACTGATATTACATAACAGTTAAATATTCTTTTCTTCATTTCTAACAAAAATAGAATAATATAAAAATGCTTAAAATAGTGAAATTACCCCAAAAAAGTCTTATTCCTGATAGTGAAATTAATGGAAATGATAAAAATATACCTTCATGATTTCAAAGTGTTGTTTTGGGTTGGCGTAATGATAGCATCACAAATCCGTTACAGTTTTGTAAAATTTATTGATATTTGTACACAAACATTCGTCAATAATTGTCATTCTCTGACAAAATCATTAATCCCTGGCCTGGAAATTAATAAGGGTTGATCCATGCATTTGGATAATACTTTGGTATTCACTAAGCACATCTTAGTTTGGCACAAGGACAAGAGGAAGAGTGTATTGCACTGCTCTTTTAAGTAGGGAGGACATGCTTGCCTGGAAAATCAACATACAAAATCCTGGACTTTTATTTGTGTTTGAATACTACAGTCTGAACCCATTGCCTGCTATGAGCCCTATTTGGGGATCTGTTAAAATTAAACTCACTACATGTTATTCCTTGTATTTACATTGAATTGCTTACATACATTGCAATTGCAGAGGTATATTTTACAACACTTAGCCTTTAAAGTTTTTATTATTAGCCGTAAGAAGACACTTTCTATCATAATTTTACATTTCACGAGTAGAAAAATAATGACTATTTTGAAAAGTATTTTTTTATTATTTTTAATCAATATTATTTTTTGATGTTTTATACACATATATATTTGATGTTCTAGTTTCTATAAAAATGACAATGGTAACTACTGAGATTAAACATAAGGAATAAATAAACTCCTAAGACACCTGTCCGGGCCAAAAATGCGCATTAAAAAAATTTGGCAGTTAAGGGGTTAAGTTACTATCCAAATCATATAAACCTCAATCACTCAAATTTTGGTCAGTTGTGAAGATGAAATTATATGAAGGTGGCAAACAATCTGACAGTAAAGTAGACCTATAGGAAGCAATTCAAACCACCATGTTGAAAATTGAACCTAGTGAAATAAAAAAAATTTAATAAAATCAATAGATAATAGATTCCTGGCAGTAATTGAAAAAAAGGTCACTATATTAAGACGAAAATGCTTCAAAAACTTATCATATATTATTTGTTATTTGTTTTTAGAGGCTTTGATCAATTGTTGATTATTTTATTACCCTGTTATTGAAGTTATGTTTTTGCATAATAACTTCAGAATGTAGTTTTTATTCAAACTACCTAAACATTTAACTTTAACTTTGCTCTGATGTCTAAATTAATCGTCCTAAATTTGACAAGAATTTTTCAAAGGAAATTTGAGTTATTGAAGTTTATGTGATTTGCATAATAACTTCAGACTCGCTGTATGTGCCAGATCATAGAGCAAACGTCTGGCGATATAAATCACAAAGTCGACTTTTAACTGTTTTTAATTTCTGTTAGTGTGTCTTTGTATGTCATCTCTTCATGCAAAACACAATATTAACTCTATGCTAACCCTATCTCACCCAAAACCTGATTTTAATCCTCAATTAAGTACAGTATATAAGCAGCCTTCAGGAAATTTGACTGATTTTAAAGTAACCTTAAACCAAACAAGTCTTGAATAAATATGTTTTTGCTTGTACCATTTTACAGATATGCCTTGGTGATGCAATTATATTTACTTGATGAGCTTTGGATAATGCTCCATTTATTATGTTATATATATATATATATATATATATATATATATATATGCAGGATGCGATGGATAAATTGTCATCTAAATGACACAAAAATGAAAATAACATGGACAACTCATTTTAACAGATATATTTACCAAAATTAACCAAAAATATATAGAAAAACTAAAGAGTAAATTTATTCAATAAAATCACCATTAGCCTCAACTACAGCCTTTTTCTGGACGGTCTCCTTGTTTAAGTTGGTGCATGTTGCCATAATCCCTTGACTTCAGTTCATCTTTGGTGTTACAAAGAGTTTTGTTGGTCTCTTGTTCAACTGTACCCCACACATAATAATCAAGGGGGTTGCAGTCTGAGGAGTTAGGTGGCCAGATGTAAGGGTGATGTGGTTGCAAAAATTGTCTGACAGCCATGACTGGGTTCTCCTGCTTGTGTGGTATGGTGCAGAGTCCTGTTGCCAGACACAGGGTCTTCTCACAGCCGCCCTCTTGACCCAAGGTAGCACTACCTCCTGAAGGTACTTGATGTAGTCCTCTGTTGTTTGTAGCCCTCAGCAACAAATTCAGGAGTTTGTTTCTTATCAGGATGATCAGAGTGAGATTTCAGAGCAGCCTTACTTTCGTAATCACCATTATACTAATCCAAATCTTTCTGAATCCTCTGCACTGTCCTCAGATTGACACACAAATATTCTGAAATGTTCATATTGGAGCTTCCAGCATAAATGCCAAGAAGTACAGCATGCCATTTCCGAATTTCTAACAGATTGAATTGCTTCATGGTGCTTTTTTTCTCACAAACAGTTCCCAATTTACCCTACTATACTGTGCAGTCAACAAAATCAAACACAAGCCACACACATACACAAAATTAAAAATATACCCATCACAACCTGTATATATTAAATAAAGATATTTTCAACCTGTTTTATTAAACAGAAAAAATTGTTTTCTCGACCAGCCTAAAAATATTTTAGAATTAACATCACAGTATTCCAACAGTTCATTTGTTTACAGCAAGAATACCTTCTTGTGTGTGTATTAATGACATTTATCCTATACAGTGATGTGTATATAAGTGTGACATCATTTGTTTACATTTAGATATGCATCAAGCAGATAGGAATGTACGAGAGAAAATCATGGTGAACTGTAGTTTAAAAACAGTAAAATCGACCTTGCTAATTGATATGCTCCTCTGTGACTAAATCGGTAAAGCACGCCAAGCTATATGACAGTTCCGTATAGGATACAGGTTCGATTCCTGTTGGAGGACACATATTTTCTATGAAAATCTTTCAGACATTCAAGACAGTAAATGTCGTTAATACTGTTTATTACAAACAGATCATTTACTTAAATATTTGTATCTATAAAAAGAACATATAAACATGTCTTTAAAATCTCTCTCTCAATATATATATATATATATATATATGGGTGAAAAAATGTATGACAAAGTGGAAGTTTTTCATGTAATGTAATATACAGAAACTTTTTCCACTTTCTCATACATTTTTCCCTTGATATTGTTCTTGATATATAAAAAATTTATATGTCATTATCTTATACATAATGATGACAGATATTCTTGGTATATTTTTTATTTAGTTGACATATGGGAGCACAATAAAGCTTTTTGGAACAATCTACCCCTGTAGATTAAATAAAATGTTCAGTACAAAATTCCCTGAAGGTTACCCAGAGCAACAATCACCTGATGAAGGCTGAAGAGCACAATGACTGAAACATTGCGATAACAAAGCAGTAGGGACAAATAGGCCACATCTAAATAAGGTTGTGTGGTTATATATTTGAGTCTGTAAGAATCTACATTACTTTATGTTTCTAAATATTTACTTTGTCCATTTTTTGTGGGGGCGATGTTCTTTATCCACTTGGGGTGGGGTGTCTTTATCCACCTGGGGTGTATTTATCCACTTTGGTAGGGGTCTGTCTATCATTTGTGTATGGGGTCTATTTATCCACTTTTTTGGATGGAAGGGGTTATTTATCCACTTGGGGGTTGGGGTCTGCAGGTGATTTATTCAGCATATTCCAGGCACATTAACAGAGCTATTGGTTCAAAGAGAGGTAAATATTAGTTGTTTATACATGTCTGTCCATTAACAGAAATAATGAGGGAACATCATGGATGAATGTTGAGAGGATTTTTTTTTTGTATTGTTTTTTCCTTCTAAGTTTGAAGTACAAGGCAGCCAAAGTGATTTGGGAGTTGTAGAAGTCAAGAGACTTACCTGCCAACATGGCTGCCTTCTGTTTACTTGTAATTATTTATTGTACTATGTACAAATGTGGCACAAGCCCAAAATGGGGAAAGGATGGTCATCTTCTGTCTTAACTTTAAACTTAGCTAGCCGCAATCACTGACCCAAACATACAAACAATGTTCCTTTCAGCAAAACAACACATCCATTACATACCATTCTTACTACATCCACCAAAATGCCTCAGAGACTCTATGAAGTTCTAACAAGTCCCCATATATACAATTCATTGTCTGTGAGGGGAGGGGAATAAAATAACATCTAAAAACCCCAATGAATATTTACAATGAATAAAAATCTATATACAAGAAACTAAACAAAAAACTCGACACCAGAACCGAAACGTCATCAGCATAGGCGGAGTACCTGGCCGAGGTGGTAGCACCAGGTAAGGAAATTCTGCGAAGGACCGGATTCGTCTTCAACTTACGCAGGAAAGGTTCCAACGCAAGAACGTAAAGCAATGGAGACAACAGACAACCTTGGCGAATGGAGCGAGACAAAATGAAAGGTTTCGATCTTACCCCATTCACTTCTACCAGCGCACCGGGGGACGCATACAACAGTCGGATCCAAGTGCGAAAGTCCGGCTCGAAACCGGCGGCCGAAAGGACAGCCTCCAGAAACCGATGGTCAACCCTATCGAAAGCCTTGGACTGATCTAAATTGATCAGCGCGGCATCACTGTCGACTTTCTCGATGATCAAGCGTACCAAATGAAGGTTGTCCTGAATAGTCCTGCCCTTCACAGCACAAGTCTGCTCGGGACCAATCAGACTAGAGAGGACAACCTGCAAACGGTCAGCTAAGACCTTGGCTAAAATCTTCAACTCTGTATTTAACATCGTCAAAGGCCGATAATTATCTACCCCAATCCCACCGTCTTTCTTCTTGCAAAGCAACTTGATCACACCCCTGGTGAAGCATTGAGGAATAGACCCCTGCCTCATCCAGTTGTTGAAAATCAGTGCCAGCAAGGGGACAAAGACGGGCGACTGCCTCAAGTACATTTTATAGGGAAGACCATCTAATCCCGGAGTCTTGTCCAGGCCAACCTGCTTCAGCGCATCCCAGATCTCAGACTCTGTTATGGGACCCTCACACCCAGCCGCCTTAAGGCGGGGAAAGTCGGCTAAATAGGCATCAAACTGAGCAGGGCTCAGACCGGGCTCCCTGGTAAAAAGCTCCTGAAAGTAGTCACGAAAAGCCTCGCAAATGCCCGCGTCTATAGTCACAGTCTACTTGTCCGGCAATGTGACGCTCGCGATATGCCGACTAGATGCCCTACGAGCTTCCTCTGAACGCAATGAAGCGGCCATGTTCGTAGCCTCACAAGACATTCTTTTTATCCTAGCCCTAACTACTAGAGCTTGATCCTTCTTGATAAGCAAGGAAGCCAGCTCCGCCTTAGCTAAGGCTATGTCCCCACTATCACGGGATTTTATCACCCGATCTACTTTGGCCTCAAGAGACTTTTGCGCTGCTAGCCCTGCTAGATTGAGTCGTCGACTAAAATCAGCAGCAAAAGACCTAAGTTTTGATTTCAAAGAGCCCCACGACTTATTCCTAACCACAGCCCCCGACAATTCCCGCTGTAACATTAGTAAAAGCTGGTCCCGGAAATCTTGCTCACCAAATAATAGTTTAATTTCCAGTAACCAGCCATCTTAACCCTAGGCTTATCTAAGTTTACCCAAACCCGGGCAAGCCTATGATCCGAGTAAACTATAAAATGGAAACTTCGACATTCTAAGAGCCCTACTTCGACTCTCTTAACTAGAACTCGGTCGATGTAGCTTGCGCTAACCACCGTATCCGAGCTGCCGCCCCTAGTCCAATTCCATGCTACCTCCCGGGGGTGCTCATTTCGGTACTTATCTACGAGATCAAACCCGTCGATAAAGCCCCGAAACGATTTCACATCCGGGTTGTTAGTACCCGGTTTTTGCCCTATACGATCTATATCGGGATCAAGGAAGGCATTCCAATCACCCGCTAGAACTACCGAACTAGAAGTAGTCAAAAACGGCTCGATCTGCCGAAACAAACCCGGCCGCTGCGTGTGGTCATTGGGCGCATAAGCCCCAATGAGGCAAAGAGCCTTATCCTTTATGGTAACATCCAGCACGCAAAGCCTGCCCGCCGGATCCGCGAAGACAAGAGCACACACCGCATCCAGAGACTTGGTCACCAGCCAGGAAACACCCCTCGAGCGTCCATCAAAACATGCTGAATAGAGGACGAAACTCTTAGACAGAATGTCCTCATGATCACGAGATAAAAAACAGGTCTCCTGTACACAACAAACATCCGCCCTGAGGCGCTGAAGATCGCGATCGAGCCTCGCCCTTCGAGACTTCGACCTCAGGCCTCGGACATTCAGAGTTGCTAACCAGAGAGCCATTATCAGACCTAATTAGGGTTGGAACACTGATTTGAACATGGTCGGGATAAGGATACCGACAGCCTCTCCCATCGACCCGTGGCCCATCTCATTGTTGATGGAGCCGTCTTGCGAGAAACCGCCTATATCTCAGGGAAAGGTCAATTTTAGTGCTCTATAAAGGGAGGGGTGAACTAAAACTGGGACCCTCCCTGCACAAAATTTTTTCAAATGATTCAGTTCATTACTTTCGGCAATGGCAATTGGAGGAGACATTTTATAAGAACAAATCGCCTCCTCCAACATGGCCCATGCCTGACGAGCTTCGGTTCCTGTTCTTATTACCGTGAGAACTCTCCGGGCATTGGGAAAATTACGAGGGTCTTCTACATCCTTGTCTACATACTGCCTTATTGAGAGAAGGTACTTCAAATCTTTGATTCGGTTCCCGTAGTCTCTGGCCCTTTCAGCCTGGGCTGGGGAAATTCTGCAGGCATCCTCCCCTGTGTAGTAAATGTGTTTAGCCGTTTTTTTCTTTTTTTCTTTTGTATCCTGTGAAGGTCTTCTCTGCCTTTTTGGTGCGAGAGGGGGCATTTCAGGGTTTTTAATGGGGGCAGGACTGGGAGTATGAAGAGTGGTAGATGAGGATTTATGTTTGTACGGGCTGGGATCTCTACTGAGGGGAACAGCTTTAACGGGTGATGATAAAGGGGTGGAATGTTTCTGTGGGGAAGGATTTTTTGGGGTCGCAGGTGGGGACAAGGTAGATGATGTTGTGGGTGTGGCTTTTTTCGATTGAGATAGCCTCTCCTTGTCTAATTTTTCTTTCAGCTGCCTTAACTTTTCTGTTTTTGCGAATCCCGGGTCGAATTTTAGCTGTTTCTCTTTGAATTTCACATCAGAGACCGGGGCATCGCCCTTAACGTTGACAGTAGGAGTGGGGCTGTACGTGTCTTTTGCCCTTGGGGCTTCATTGGACTGAGGCCCCGCTGTCTGGCGCTTCCCTCTAGCCTTACCAGCAACCAGCCATTCCCCCTCCCCCTTCTCCACAACTGCACTAGCAGCGGGCGAAGGCTCTTTGGGGAATGTGGCCTTTGTGCCAACCGGAGGTTTATCCGACCCGGCCTTGAAAGCTGGCATGCTCATTACAGGCGAGGCGGAAGGTAACGACGCGGTCAGAGGGGGATCTTGGTCGACTTGCACTTGACTTCCAGAGGCCTTCTTCTCTGGACAGGAAGAGGAGAGGTGACCAATCTCTCCACACTTCCAACATACCGGTTTGTGGCCGGTCACAATGCCCTACTACCAGACAGTTGGGGATGGAGCGGAAGGCCTGTTCGTTCAACATTATATCGAAACTCCACCTCCTTTTCAGGTTATCGCAAGAAGCACCCAGAATCTCGCCATACTGCGACAGGAACGCAGCCAGGTGCTCCCCGATAACCGAGGAGGGACCTCGTATATTGCCACACTGGTCCTTCTTCGCCCTTCATACTCTGTGCGCAATATGAAATCTTTTGTAATCAAGTCACGACTTGAAGCAGCGACACAGTCTTCCGGTGTGAGTAGCAATACGTCCCACATGAAGAATTTGGCTCTCTTAACAATTCTAAGGGGCTTAAACCCCAGGGACTCCAGTGATTTTAACACTGTGTCTTTCGTTGAGCGACAAATTTTGTGCGAACGCTTATCCACGACAAGACCGACACAATTCTTTTTTCAATCTTTCTTAATTCTTGGGCGTCTTCCAAGAGTTCACCTTCCATGACAAGGTGAGCGTAACTCTTGGCTCACTCCAAGAACTCCGCAATATTGATTATGCAACTCAGTGGGGACGACCAACAAGAGGGCAATTCCCCAGCCTCTTCATTCTTATTTTTCTTCAGTTCGCTTTCGCCATTCTCGGCTTCCTTGCTTTCAAAATTTTTGCTCTTTTTAGCCTCTGAGGTCTCCGCAGCTTTTTTTAGGGTATTCACCATTTCTTCATTCGATGGAATTAGAAAAGGGTACTCATTAGTATCATTTTTATCGGTTGGGTGTTTTTTGATGGAGAACAAATGCTTTTTTGCTGTTCTTTTAAAATCAGGAGTTATTGGTTTCTTTTTTTTAATCAAAAAGGACGGCACTGTTCTTGGTTTTTTTCCATTTTTAAAGGAGGAAAGAGAAGTGGAGGAGTGGTAGAAGAAAAGGGAAGGGGAGGGTGGTAGAAAAAATAAGAAAAAAAAATAAATGGGGGGTAAAAAGTTTTGCTTATCAGCATAAACAACAAATTTAAATAGACAAAGGTCAATAGACGAAAATAAAACAGAAGGACGTATAAAAAAATTTAAAAAGACGAAAAAAGAAACAAGTTTTGCCTAAGGAATAACAAATTTAAACAGATAAAACGAAAACGCAAAACAAATGGACGTAAGAGATGAGAAAAAGTGAACAAGGTTCACAAAAAAGAAGAAAGAACAAAAATTAAAAGGACAACAGACAAGAAAGCAACAAATTACACAATAAAACGAAAAGTTATAAACGGAAAAATAAGAAAAGAACACTATACAAATGAAATATGAAACTAAAAATGTGACAATTTACAATATGGCTGCCGATAAAAAACGGTCAACCCAACAACAAAAACGTTAAATGAGTAAAAAAAAGGACAGAAATTACAAATTAAACACAAAATTTAAAAACAAATATTATATACACGTAATTAACAGATAAAATGCAGAACTTTACGGTTATTTAAATGAAAAATACAGAAATAATTAACACATAATAAATAAATAAAGGGAAAAAAAAGGTTGGACGAGAAACGTAAAGATGAAAAAATAAACAGATAAACTCTGGGGTGTGGGCACGTAAAAGAAAATCAAAACGTCAAATAAAAAAGGGAATAACTAATAGCAAAAAAATGAAATCACGGTAAAAAAAAGAGGGTAAGGAATTGAAACGGAAAAAATCAAAAATTTAAACAATAGTCAAAAAAAGAACGTTAGAAAAATGAAAAATTTAACAAAAAGTCAAAAAGCAACATTAGAAAAACGGTAAAAATAAATCAAAACTTAGCTAAATTAAGGCGGTCAAAAGTTCAAAATAAAAATCCTCTGAGAGACAGGATAAACGTCTAACACAGTCAGACAAGAAAAAAAGGTTGGTCCATTTTGCTAGAATGGACCTGCCCAATACATTTACATGAGTGGTCTTTATTCACCCATATATTTCTCCATAGAATGACTCAAGTCAGTTTACCTTTGGTTACACTTGCCTACTTGTGTGTTAAACCACTGGCAAGCTAACCAATATTCTACAGGAGTCACATCTAAATACTTAAAAACAACATCAACTGGAGACCTTCTGACTGAATTCAAGTTACCTAACAAGAAGGTATATTTAACTGGACTCCATCTGCATGATTATACACTGTTTTATCAAAAACTTCTCACTATTACTTATATTATTTACATTATTCAGATTGTTATTCTCATCTTCATTGGCATATTTGCAACGTTTCAGCCATTATATTCTTTGGCCTTCTTCAGGTAACTGGAATTTCAAATCTAACTCTTTATTACTTTTATTATATATCCTGCAAGAAAGAAGGTAGATGTGTTTGATAAGTAGTTGTAATAATCGAAAGATGAATATAGACAAGACATATTAATTTTTTAATATCTGAAAGAGCAATACAAATGCAAAAGGATACACTGGGTGTAACAGCAAAATTGTCCAAACTGTGTAACAGCATGGGATAATTGTCTATTCTACAAAATGTTTAATATTTAAAAATCACTAAACTGAGTTTCTTTTTTCCAGCTTTTCAGATGCTATTTGTTGTAAGAATCACTGAAAAACACTTCGAGTTATTCAGTTAAAATGAGAACAGGTTAAAATCATTTTGCATCAGCCCCACTGTCTTCTCAACTGAACAATAGTGAGAGGAAAAATATCATTCAAGTCTTCAGTAATGGTACCAACATTCATATTCTGGCTTCCATTTTGAAAGTCCATTCAAGAACCATCAAGAGGATGGTGAATAAGTTTAAAAAAGAGGGAACAGTAGGGAGGAAAACTGGATCAGAAGGTCACAACAGGAAGAGGCATTATCATTTCAACTTAGAGCTAAAGAGATCAATTAGAAAAGATCCAACTCAATCCATAAGACGTTTGGGATATGAGAGAGGAGTTTCATTTATGACTGTCCAAAGAGCAGTGAAAAAAGACTAGAAATTGAAATTATATGTTAAACCGTTGAGGTACCTTGTTATTCCAGGGCAGAAAGTTAGAAGTTTAGAGAGAACATCTTGAATAAGTTGGAAAATGATCCTGAAATAATATATATATATATATATATATATATATATATAAATTTTATTTCAATCCTTTGTGAGCTTCCGATCCTTAGCTATGATTATATAATGATGAACATGTCATTTTCATTAATGAGTGATTTCATCACAACTCTTCTGTTAATCTTGGAGAGTAATTATACATTCTTATTGCTCAATGTAGAGTCCAATAGTATTATAAAAAAACTCAAAGAATTCCAGTGAAATATCTTTAATCATTTCTGAGATACAACAATTCAAATATTTATCTAACAATTGAACAGTTTTGCTGTTACACCCAGTATACCTATGTTTTATAGATTATGCAAAAGCATTTGATAAAGTAGGTCTCAACGAAATATTTGAACTGCTAGGTAAGCTTGATTTATTTGGGAAGGATATTAAAACAATAGTGAAAGCAAACCACCTGAATATGAATCAAAAATTAATTCAGTAAATACATAAATGTACATTACATTTTTAATGGATAATTTCTTGGAATGAGAAATTGAAGAAATGTGTTCAAATTCCAATTGGGTTCATTGCATTCACCCTTGGGAATGGTATGAATTCATCTCTTTCCCCACAAAGAAAATCTGTCGAGTTATTCATGAATCAAAAGTGACTTGCTTGCCCAAATGTGTATCATGTATGGCACTTAAATGATGGACTGAAATACATAAATATAAACAAGCAAGTGTCTTCTCAGTGGACTTCAGCCTTTACAGTGAATAGATCCTGAGAAAATCAAAGTTCTGCCAGGATTCATTACTGGTGGCCACAATCTTAAGAATTTAAAATATTCAGATGACAAAATATTGTCTGTCTATATTTCTGAATAATGTAAATAGTGTACATAATACCTCATCTCAAAATATAGACAGATACTGAAGGGCCGAAACCTTGTAATAAATATTGGCGACAAAGATGAGGACAATAGTCCGAATAATGTAAATAGTGGACACAATGTTGATAGCAGACACATAAAGTAGACTACAGGCACTCTTCAAGAAGGTAGTAAGAGACAATGAAAAGAAAGGACAAAATATCTATTGTAAGGAGACAGAATGTATTGTTGTCAGCAAAAGGAACAGCCCTAGATGCGAACTAGGAAATGGAGAAAGTAAAAGGAAGCAAGTACAAAAATGTATATATCTAGGAACTGCTTTAACAGAGGATGGAAAATGCAACATTGAAATTCAAAGGCACATCGGAATAGCAAACGACACCTTACAAAAGTTAAGCAAAGTATGAAGAAACAGGAAAATTTTCTTAAAAACAAAGAGTACTGAACTGTCAAGTAATATCAATCTTCCTATTTGGCAGTGAATGCTGGACAATCTCCTCAAAGATGAAGAAGTGATTTGAGGCAACAGAAGTTTGATTCTATAGTAGGATGCTGAAAATAGCATAGACTGAACATGTGAGCAACGATGTAGTCTTAAGGAAAATGGAAACAAAAAAAAACACTTATAATCAGAAAGAGACAATTGAAATTTCTAGGCACATAATGGGGAAAGTGGGTTTGGAGAATTTGATACTCACAGAGCATGTTGAATGCAAGAGGGACAGAGGTAATCAAAAAGTAACTTACCTAATGACCTTGTGTAAATGGTTTGCAGAATAGAATTTAGGGGGATAGAAAAATGACAAACTTTACTAAGGGATACAATGGACAGGAAGTTATGGAGAGTCATGATCACTGTCATCTTGAAAAGAAATAGCATATGGAAGAAGTATTTCTTCATCTTAATTTCAATTACATTTTTATCACAAATCATGCAATCATTATACTACGTGTGGGGGTAAAGAAGGAATGTATTTGAAATAAGGAATATGATTTTCAGTTCATAGAATTCAGGAAGTGTGAGGTAATGCTGCTGCAAAGCAGGTTTAAGCCATTCAAAAGTGGTGATGTGTTTCCTTGAAAGGAAACCTAGAATGGAACAACAGTTTTTGATTATGTTACTTGAAAATGCTAAGGAAAATCAATCCAAGAAAATCATTATTATCTCAAAAAAAACAAAAACTTGAACACTTTCAGAAGAGCTACAGTCATCAAAATATTGATTGATTCATTTGTTTTCTATGACTTATCAACCCTTTGCAGATTATTTAAAGCCAGAAAATATTTTAAGATTGTAAGAATTGGGGTGCGGGGGATTTAATGATACAAGTCTTTTTTTTTTTTTTTTGAGTTACCATCAGGTATGGAAAATGTGGTACCAAAATCTGATGGTGCATTGGAATAGCAAAAGATGCCTTCAGAAAGCTAAACAAAGTATAAAGAAACAGGAAAATTTCATTACAAACAAAGAAAAGATTGATTTATTGATTGTTTCATTTTTTACAGCTTATCAACCCTTTGCAAGTTATTTAACACCAGAAAATATTTTTAGATTGTAAGATTTTTGTGAGCTAATAATCATTTCGTGATACAAGTACGAATAATTTTGTCTTTTCTTATTTTGCATAATTTGTTGTATTTAATTTGTTGTATTTAAACCATTTTTTCTGAAAACTGAGTTTTATATTCCGTTTTTGTGCTTATTAACATATAAAGAACCTGGCATCATACAGACATTAGATTCCGAGAAATGGATAAAAATATACAAAATTGATTGGTGTATGAATAATTTCATCATTGACTGTATATGTCTTGAGATTCTTGACAAAATCCAAAGAAGGTTTTGTAAGGTTATCAGTCCTGACCTGGCATCTCAACTTCAGTCACTTTCCCATCATTATAATATGGCTTCCCTCTGTCTTTCTGTAAATATTTTCATGTCAGATGTTCTAATGTGCTCTCCTCCTCATGCATGGCAATTTAAGTGTGCTACTATATTGGCTACTATGTCTCGTTGTTTTACTGTTGGAATAACTCAATGCGACTGTAAGTTCTATTCTAATAGTTTTTTTTTTCTCGGATTTCTCTCTTCCCCAACCCTAATTGTAGCAAACAACTCGACCCAGACTGGAAAAAAAAAGACAACAACAAAAAATTCCCTGAAAAGAAAGTCCCACTTCATTGTTTATTTCTTGTCTCATTGATACAGATCACAGGTGTGTCCTAAAATTCTGACTTTAAAACATTTCTCAACATGCTTCCATTTAGCCAAAAGGCCTACTAATATAGAATAAATATTATTAGACTTATTGACAATATTATTATCATTGTTGTTGTTTTTTAGCTCAAATTTCATTAACTGGCCTATTAAATGTAAATATTATATGAAGCATATGTGGACTATCTTTCTTCTATATAATAAATACAAATGTCAGTGTGTCACACTTTTTCAACTTTACTCCTGTAGGCTGTAGCCCAACATATCATAACATTTTGGAATCAGGCTGGCTCCATGAGCAAATTAAAAAACATTCTGGGCTGGATCTGGATCTGCAATCCTGAAATTTTGGATTCCCAAGTTTTCATTACTGCAATTGTTTTTCTTGTTTTCGCCGATATATATATATATATATTTTTTTTTTTTTTTGACACGTTTTTTTTTGTTTTTTGTATGATAACAATTTTTATAACTTGGGAATAATCGAAATTTATTGTGAAATCCAGCAAAAGTCACCCATGAAATAAAAATAATTGTTTATACAGAAAGTAAGTACCTACACGCATCAAATTGTCTTTAAATTAAGTGGTGACAGAAGAATTATTGAACTTTTAAAAGGTAAGCTTAAATATTAATGCAATCCTTAAATACAGGGTTCTTCTGTAGTTTATTGTTGCCTAATGCATCTATTCCTCCCTATTTATTGTGATGAAGGCTCAATCAAGATCCCTTCACAGGAGCTAACTTAAATTTTGACCAATAGGGCAGCTTTTAAGCTAGTTATATAAATATAAAAGTGGACATCGAAGTCAACATCCCAAGGCAACAATCTGTTTCATGCTAAACACAGTCAATGGACTGATGATTGTTTTTAGCATGACACAGCCTGCCCCCTCTGGGTGTTGACTTTAATGTCCACTTTTATATTTACATATATTCTGAGCTCTTTAACCCATAAATATAGCATACCTTAAAACTATATTTTACACACACACACACACATATATATATATATATATATATATAATCTGTAGGGAAAGTTTTGTAAATTTCTGATCCTTTGTGTAAACATTATCACATGTCGACAAAAGAGACCACAAAAAAATATAATATAGACTTGCCTAACTGTAATTACTGATATTAATATTTTTCTAAATACTTACATCTCCAAGATGAATTTTCGGTCAGAGCTGATAGTATAGTTATTTGGAGATTTCATCTTTATTATCAAATACCAAAAATCTACATAAATTTGTCATTTTATTTTGTACAGAAAGTGTAAACTAGAATATATATATATATATATATATATATATATATATATATATATATATTGTATATTTAGGCAGCAATTTTTCATTGATGCATGTTTCATTAAATAATACAGACAAGTTTTGTCTATTTATTTTAAGTAAGTTCCTTTCATATTGTCTGATAAGCTTAATAACATTATCATTGAAAGACAAAAAGAAATCACCATATTGATACATGTTTAAATCCAAGCTAAGCTTTCAGCTTGCATAAGCCATTATCAAAGATGACAATTACATTTCTGTTTAGTCTGTTTTTGTTGCATGAATATATATATATATGATGGATGCCATACAGGACAGACATAAATAAATTTGATGCTATTCATAGACACTGTCTTCATTTAATATGCAGTTATACATGGCAGGACAAAATCTCTAATCCTGATCTTTTCATCAAAGGTGGCATTAGTGATATCAAATCCTTTCTGATGCAATCATAGTTCAGATGGGCTGATCATGTCATCAGAATGATAATTGAATGCCAAAAATCCTCATGTATAGCCAACTTTTTCATGGTAAGTGTAATGTAGGTCATCCTTGGTTACGCTCCAAGGACAAAATCAAATACAACTTAAATGCTGCAAACATCCCAATAGAGGAGTTCGAACTTGCTGTTGAAAACTGAGCAAACTGGAGAAACACCTGCCACCAAGGTATAACTAACTTTGGAAAGAATCATCTCAACCATCTGAGAGAATTAAAAACCAACACTAAATCACAGTCCAATACATCAGCCAATATGGCAGTCAACACTTCACTCATGTGGACTTCTTTGCAAATCCCATGCAGGATTGTTGCCTCATACCACACATAAACTATAAAAACTGAACTGAAAGACACTCATGCATCAAAAACAAAGGGAGAGTCCATGTCTCAGTACAGCCTGACCTTAATCTGTGCTTGAACAAATAATTGTACACACACACACACACACACAAACACACACACACACACACATATATATATATATATATGCACAGTTAAAGCTCTTTCAGACATTATTTCAATCAGTGTGCAATTCAAAATGGGAAAAATGGGCACTTTGGAATTCAGGTGAATATTGCAGTAAATCTTGCTTCCTATAAGTGAAATATTTCTTTCTTTATAAATCTACAATTCATCTATGTATTGAATACGGTTGCCATATACAATCTGGTGCTCCTGCTGTTCATCTTGAAATTCTTGACAAAATCCAGAGAAGGGTCTACAATTCAATCCTGGTATCTCTTCTCCAATCACTTTCTCACTGACATCACAAGGCTTCCTTCTATATTTTGATGGCAACTGCTCTGACGAATTTTTTCCCCAGTGCACTGACTACATGAATTTAAGCATGTTACCGGATTGCCATCTAGGTCTTGCCATTTTACTGTTGAACTAGCTTGATGCAACCACCACTTGCAACTCTAACAGTTTTTTTCTGACACTTCCCACCTGTTGAAGTCCCTTCCAGTTTCTTGCTTCCCTGATAACTACAATCTCAATCCCCTCTATTCTGTATTTTCATTCTCTTTTGCTTTCACCCCCTGTAGCCCCCTGCATTCTAGTGATGTTGTCACTATGCTTAGTATGAAATGCTTAAAAAAATATTCAACCTCAGTTAGAAAAACTTTGACTATATTCTCTTTAACTCAGTTATTCAGTTTGAATGAGATCACTGTCTGAATTTCTGAGATCCTGAATGATCATTATTTGCATAATATACTTGGACTATTATTCTCATCTTTGCTGTTATTATCCTAATGTTGTCCCCTCCGGCCTTCATTGACTAGATGAAGATCAAATGTCACAACATTCAAAATGTTTTGATAACAAATTCAAGTATTACTTCATTAATGTTCATTTGACTCACTTGAATAAAAACAGAGATGAAATAATTCTATAAAACCACGGTTTGTCTATACACACACAGAAACACACAAAAGTGTTGACTGACTGCAGCATGTTGCAAAGTCCCAGGTTTTTGACAAGAATTGTTTATAACATTTTCAAATTTTTTTTTATTTTGGATTTTATTTTTTACTTGCTTTCAAATAATTATATGATAACTATAATTGACTATTATTTACTATTAAATTACATTTTCTTTTTATCAATAGGAGTAGATAGGTTCACCTGTCATCTGGTTAACATTCCTTTGCAGTCTTTTGAACAGGAATAGATGCTTTCCCTTGTTTACTGTTTAGGATTAGGTTTCCAGTTCCTTCTAAAGCCTTTTCCTCATGTGACATCCCCCGGGGGTGTCGTTGCGCCAAATGTGACGTCTGCCTGGCCACGTCCGTCATGCTATCCTGTCCTGTGACAACCAACTGGCTTGGTATTGATCACGGCACCAAATGTGATGTTCTAAACTTTTAGTGATTCAGATGGGAATCTGGTTAGATTCAGTATCAGCTTTGTCGTTCCCAGCTCGCCTCTAACGTCTGGTTACCAAAGTAACTGTTTTGATTTCTGGTCTAACCTACCCACGTTGTGATTTGATCTTAGGTAGACGAAATCAATCAGTCACCAGGCCGTAATGCAAGCTGAGTCTGGAGAAGGGCAACACCACACAAGTATATGTAAAAGAAAATAAAATAATAACTCGAAAAGTTCAAATGTGTTAAAAAGGATAACAATATTTTATATCTGGTTGCTGAATACAGGACTGCGTCTTCTTACCAACCTGCTTATATGGATTTGTGACACTTTGTGTTTGTTATGCAAGTCTTAACATCTTAATTTGTTCTTTTAAGAAACTGGTTTTGGTGTATCTTCAGGCGATATTCGTGAAACTTGTTTTGATGGTGTGAGTCTAAGTCGTTCTTCAAAAATAAATTGTTCTTGGTTAGAAGTTGAGGTTGTGATGCCTGGAATCTTTCAGTCAGCTGTTCTGCGAGGTGACTGCCAGGACTCCCCAACTGAACTCCAGCTCTAACTGAACTGCACTTAACTGGAACTGCTTTTCACTCACTACGACTCTGCTCATATGGACGCCGACCAAAACTGGGGTGGGTTTGTTGGGGTTTGAGGTTCCTTGATAATTCTAAATCCACAATCCACTTCTTTGTTTTTGGTCAGGAAAATTTATTATTTTCCATTTTGGGAAGTCTTTTTGTCCTCCCTCCTTCTTCTGTTCTCATATTGGTCTCTCACCATACCCTCAGAGGGTGTCAATGGGTTTCCCCTCTCTCTCACAGTGGCATCTCATACTGATCTCTTCAATGGGTGCCAACAGGCCTCCCCTTCTTCTTCACATGATTACCTCCGCCTAACGCTCATGCCACCATTCAGCCAATGGGCGCCCAGCAGTGTGGGTGTGGCTAGACTAGCCTCGGTTTAAAAAATCTTGCTCAAAGAAAAAAAAAATATCTTCCTCTTTTTTTTTCTTTTTCTTTTCTTTCTCTTTCTTTCCTTCTACCCGACAACAAACCCTTGGACTCTTATCTTAGCCAAATCTCACTTGGACATTATCATATGGAATTCGTCAACGATATTTTCGCCAATTATCAAGTGGGTGGTCAATTGGACGTATCGCACCTTGGTGCCAATTATTCGTTCTGATAAAATAATTTCGCTATCATAGCCAGCCCTGACAATAAACAGGTGTTTTTCCCAAATGACATAGAGGTGGTTCCACGGACATTTTGGTTTCGGTCAAACTTGACCTAATTAATTTTTATCTCTCAGCACCCTGCGGAAGGTCCAGCGGGCATTTTGTTTTTCGGTCAGTGCGTGCTTAATTAATTTCTATTTCCCAGTTTCTGTTTTGTAGGGGTCTCGGCCAACCTGAAATTTTCATTATCGTTGTCATAAATTAATTTAAATCCGGCACATCTGCGACCCCACTTTCCTCGCTAATGAGAATAAAAACCTTTAGCACTTTTCTCTGTTAGAAAAAAAAAGATGACATCGCTTAGTGTCCTTTTCGTGATGGCTTCTTATCACCTAAATTTAATTCTCGCCTTTTTTTTCTTCTTTCTTTCTAGCAACCTAAATGGTGTCACACTTATGTAACACTCTATCTCGAGTGTCTCTTTGGCCTTGTACAGGGTAAATATCATTGTGAAAAAACTTATTTGAATGAAAGCAGAGAAATGAAGACTTGTCTCCATTCCTAAGTCGCAATGTTTTGTTGACGTAGTTTTAATGTTAAACTTGAAAGAATCTCATCAGTGATGCAAAGATTAACTAAACAATACTTGCATCACGTAGAGGAATACACATCGTCAACAAAGCAAGTTTCACAAATGTTCCCATTTGGTTGACAAGAACACAGGAAATTAGTAAATACCATCGAAAGAAAGGAAATGTTTTTGAAGAGAGTGCTTGGGGAAACTACCACTTGTATGCGAAAATGAGTCAGCGGGTGCTTATATGCACGTGTGGGTGTGTGCATATATAATATATTTTGTATATGTAGATATTATATATGTATTATCATGTATGTATGTGTATATATATGTGTGTGTGTATATATGTGTGTGTATGTGTATATATATATATGTATATGTGCGTATATATGTGTGTATATATGTGTGTGCGTGTATATATATATGTGTGTGTGTATATGTGTGTGCGTGTATATATGTATGTATATATGTGTGTGCGTATATATATATGTGTGTGTGCATGTATATATTTATATATATGTGTGTGTAGTTATATGTATGTGTGTATATATGTATGTATATATATGTGTGTGTGCGTATGTGTGTGCATATATATATATATATATATATATATATATATATATATATATATATATATATATATATATATATATATATACACACACACACACACGCACATATACACATATATATGTCCTATGTTGAAAACAAGGTTTTTACTAAAGTTATTAAACCTAGAATATATTTTAAAAGAAAGAACACTTGGACAATTTTTATATAATTCATCCTCCGAAAAGAAAAAAAAAAGAAAATATAAGATCACATGAGAAATTGTTTATAAAATTTCTCATGTGATCTTATAATTTTATACACACACAAAACTAAATCAAAGCACCTTGTCTGTCATATTCAGTGAAGTGTGCATGAAAGAAGAATTGCTGCCTAAACACACACATTTGAAATTGAATGATATGGCATTCAACAAGGAAAAGCAACACTATAACTTTCAGAAAAAAAAAAATCTTGTTTTACGACAAATAACTAAAGCTAAGAACGAAATCCAACCTATAAATAATGAAATCCAAAAACATAATGCTGTACTAAAAAAACACTTTAATTGAAGCTGTATATAAAGAAGTACAATACCATATCAACATAAGTGTTATTAATGATGAACTTAAGCATAATAATAATAAAAATAATTACAATGTTGTGCAACTTATACCAGGGAAATATTCTACTTCCCAACAACCGTGATAAATGCATACATTTATCCAGTCACATATTAACAAATGATTAGAAGGAATTTCCAAATCTAGGACCAAATTGCCACCTTCAGCCTAAATTCGACCTCTTCACAAAGAAGACTGGAATTGATTATAAAATTATAATAATAAATTAATAATACTCTATCCAAATCTCAAAGATCTTCTCAAGGTAAAAGGTCTAAAAAAATCACATTCCACGTAACAGAAATAAGAACATTCCAACAAAACTCAGAATTTCTGCTAAAGAATTAAAAAAAAAAACAACCCTAATATAGTCATCAGAAAAGCTGATAATTTTAATACGTAATTTTGGATAAATTGGATTATCAAAAAACTTCAGCATCTCATTGATGATCGTTCTATATTTACTAAATTGAATAAGAACATCACTGAAACTCTAAAGAAATATGTTAATAAACTTATAACATCCAACAATTTTGTTTCAGGATTCCTAAAAATAAATAAAATTAATGGAGGTTACTAACTTGGCTACTTAAAATGTACAAACCGGGATACCCATTACGACCTATCATTTCTTAGATTCCAACATGCATATACCAACTATCAAAATTTCTCAATGATATTATTACCCCATATCTTCCAACTATAGCATTAAATCTACTCATGAATTCCTCCAAATATTTACAAGCACAAAAGTAAAAACAAACCAAGTTTTCCTGTTACAGAAACAATTGATATTATCATTTATTCGGTGTATAAAAATAATTTAATTTCACCTCCATCAATCCAATCCAATATTTTAAGAAAACTATTGCTCACTTGCACCACTAGAGTTCCTTTTTGTAGTCACAATGATACTATTTACACAAAACTAATGGAATAAGTATGGGAAACCCTCTAGGACCGTGCTGCTCCAATTATTATATGTCCTATGTTGAAAACAAGGTTTTTACTAAAGTTATTAAATCTAGAATATATGTTCATTATGTAGACGATAAATTTATTTTACCTAATAACAAAACTGAAATAGAAAATCTGAATGCTACATTTCAACAAAATCCCATTCCAAATTTTACTTATGAACTTAGCGAAAAAAATAAACTCCCTTTCTTAGACGTGCTCCTTGATTTTAGTAATAATACACTTGCAATTTCTGTTTATAAAAAACAACTAGTAAAGACTCTTGCCATCTTAATTTCTCTAGTAAATGCCCTCTTAGATATAAAATAGGTGTTATTAAAAATCTCCTCAAGGGACTGCACGAGAATTCATCCTCTTGCATGCTATTTTTAAAAAATTAAATAATGTAAAACAAATGCTTATTAATAACAGATTTCCTAATCAGTTGTTGGATTTCCATATTAGGCTTTTTCTGTCTAAGATAGATAATAGCAACGGCGAGAATAGAAACATAAACAATAACATTAATACTTTTTATAAAAATCAGATGAACGAAAATTACAAACAAGATAATTAGACATAGATTAAGTAAGATGTAGCCGTGAACATGGGCGCAGAATTGCACAAGGAACAGATTCATTGGCTCCTTCTGGTCTTGGGCAATAGCGACGGATTACCTCAGCAACCCTGAGTTTTCACTTAACTGGCGACTGATTCAGAATAGGCTATCTCTCAATGACAAGGCCTTCATAGGTGGATGCCTGACTGTGAACAATGTGACCTTCGTCTGAAGGAAATGACCGAGCACGCCTTCTACCATTGTAGAATCTGCCACCTATGGGACCATGTCAGCGAGTTGACGGCTTGTATCACTCCTGAAAAGCACGTGCTCATCGATTGTGCATACGCATGTGATAAGGTGTCGCCCCCATATTCTGGGGTGGAACGAGTGGTGTTTCTATCGCTGCTGGCCACGGTCCGAATGGTGATTTGGATGATGCAACAGGAGAAAGTCTTGTGAGACAGCCATCTTTCTCATCATGATCTGATCCAATTCTTTGAGCACTAGCTGAAGATGAAATTTAGAACTGATAAGAAACAGTTGATTTCGACAGACTTCAGCAAGAGGTGTGTGACTCAGGTGAGCTTGGTTCATGTCAAAGGGGCTAGCCTTGATTTTCTTTTTTAGGTCCATGTGTGGTCTCCTGTGGAGCCCTCCCCTAATGCCAGCCTCTTCTTTGGTTTGGATTCTAGTCAAGATTCCCATCCGCTGAGTTTGTTTTTGACCTCACTTTTTCATCTCTGCTGGGTCAGCTTTCCCCAAAGGCCATATTTGTTTTTTTTTCCTTTCTCTCTCCCTTAGCGATAGATTTTGTCCATATGCCAAATACAGCGGTCTCTCTATTTTGAGGGTTGAACGGGTCCAAATAACATCTGTTATCTTTAGTTTGTTTGTTTCGACATTTCAGTTTGTTTTTTGGGTTCATCTCCCCTACTCATTGTCTGTCATCGATAAATTTTTATACTATTGTATAATCATGAAATTTTTGAAGTCATGGTGTGTGTTCTGTAGGACCCCCTGAGAGTATGCGGTATTATGGTATATGGAAGATTTATTTATGACGGATAAGTTCTTGTGGTGAATGTGCCAATTGTAACAAGTGAATGGGTCATGAATCGGATTGGCTAGATATAAGATAGTAAGTGAAGACCAGCCTCAAGCCATTCCCTCTCTTCAGCCTTGTGCCAAAATTGTATATTTTATAAAATAAATATCAACAAGATGAAACTATCATTAAGAACATTATAAAAAATGCACAACACCAGTAGACAAGAGCAAAAAAATTAGAGTAATTATTTATTACAAAAAATTTAAAACTGCAGACCTTATACTTAAAAATAATTCACCTCTTAGAACAAAATTAAATGGAACAAATATTATTTATTAATTTAAATGTTCATTAAGGAATTATATTCCTGATCGATCAAAATTCGTAAATAATTATATAGGCCACACTACAACATGTTTGACAAGAAGACTCACACTACATCTTTCTGATCATAGTTCAATTAGGTCTCATTTAACTACTCATGGAGACCTACTGGACCCTATTCACGACATACTTGTTGATAACAGAAATATAATAGCATCGTCTATATGCAAAAAAAGGCTAACGATAATGGAAGCCTTAATAATAAAAACAAAAAACTAATACTCATTAATATCAACTATGAACATGGACACAATATCCTGACCGTGTTTTGAAAATGAAAACATTATATAAATACATACATACTATAATCTATTTCTTGTTAACAGTTAATATATTTCAACCTTGAAAATGGCTAAATGTATAGCTGAAAGTACTTGGATAAAAAGAACAATTGGACAGTTATTATATAATTTATCATCTGAAAAGAAAAAATTATGAGATCAAATTGTATAAAAAAGTAAATCAAAGCACCTTGTCTGTTGTATTTAATGAAAAGTGCATGAAAGAAGGATTACTGCTTAATACACAAATATATATGTGTGTGGATATATATATATATATGTATATGTTTTGTATGTGTTTATATATGTGTGTGTGGATATATATCTATGTCTATATATATGTGTGTGTACATGTATATGTGCATGTATGTATAGGTGTGTGTATATATATATATATATATATATATATGTTTGTGTGTATATATTTGTGTGTAATTGTGTATATATGTGTATGTATATATATATATATATATATATATATATATGTATATATAATTATTTATTCAAAAATTATAACATAAATATGTTATAAAATCACTACAAAATTAGCCATTTTGTTTCAACACTTCTGGTGTCTTATCAAGTGATGATGTTGAAAGCAGTATAATGCTGAAAACACTATAATAAGCATTCTGTAGTGCTAAAATTTAATCTTGTGCTAAATCTTTCCAAAGTTTTAGTAATATCATTATATATCCACACACACACACACACACATATATAAACACATACAAAACATTTGTATCATTTTATAAGTGCTAATTTTTTTTTGAAAATATCTATGAAGAAAAACACTCCTGAAACTAAAAAGGCTGAATACATTGCATTGTTCAAAGATGGGTTATCACAAGTAAAGATTGCAAGATAAGTGAAATACTGATGAAATGGTGTACAAACTAACATTAAAAGATATAATGAAACCAATTCTTTCAAAAATCATGATGGTAAAGGCTGGAAAAGGGAAGACAGACTGCTAAAGATCATATCTCTAGGTGATAGGAAAAAAAAACTCTTCTGAGGTGATTCTGAATTTCGAGACACAAGAAAGTGATATCAACTCACACAGTGAGAAGGTTAGTACAAGATGGCTTCAAAGGATGTAAGGCTAGAAAAAAAAAACATTGCTGTCTTTGGTTAATAAGAAAAAGAGATTTTCTTTTGCAAAAGAGCATGAAATTTGGACGGCTGAGGATTGGGCCAAAGTTGTCTGGTCTGATGAAAGCAACTTTGAAGTAAGTTCCTTTATTAATTGAAACTAATTTATTGAGCATAACTGATTTTATTTAGCCTATTAACACTGTATTTTTATTAAATAGAAAATTATCCCTAAATTTTTTATTTTTATCATTTTGTAATCCCTGGAGCTGCTTACGTTCATCAAAGAGAATCATATGTTGCTCAATATATTGCCCCAACTGTAAAACTTGGAAGAGGGGGCATAATGGTTTGTGGCTACATGTCGTCTTTCAAGACAGGAATGTTATTCACATATGAGAGTAGAATGAATTCCAACACTTACACAAGCATGTCAGACCAATGTTAGCAACCTTCATTAGAGAACATTTTCAACAATAATGTAACAGATGGAGTAATCTTCCAACAAGACAATGCACCATGCCACACATCCAGAGTTTCGAAGGGTTGTTTGGTAAAGAAATTTGTAAGGGTAATGAAGTGGCCTCGTCAATCCTCTGACCTGAATCCCGTTGAACATCTGTGGTCATGCTTAGGTACAAGAGTGAGGATGCACAAATATTCTACAGTCTATGGCTGTATATGTGTGTGTGTGTGTATGTGTTTGCATATGTGTGTATATATATATGTGTGTGTGTGTATGTATGTGTTTGCATATGTGTGTGTGTGTGTTTGCATATGTATGTATATATATGTGTGTGTGTATGTTTTTGCATATGTATGTATATATATGTGTGTGTGTATGTGTTTGCATATGTGTGTATATATATGTGTGTATATATATATATGTGTGTGTGTGTATATATATGTGTGTGTGTGTATATATATGTGTATATATATGTGTGTGTATGTGTGTCTGTGTATATAAATATGAATGTATGTTGAAATATTTGTATATATATATATATGTGTATTGTCATAAATTTTCCCCAATATATATTGTTATCTTATATATAAGTTTTCATCTTTTAATGAACGCCAAAGCTTAACTGTCAGCTGTTGCATTTAGATGCAAAAAGAAAAAATCAGTGATGGATAGCTACACATAGTTTTTGCCTTACCAGCTGCAGCCCTGATGATGATCTCAGAAAGAGATGGAAAGTACTTAGGAAATAAAAGTGATTCTCACTGTTACAGTACATTTCTTGCATCATTTGATTGTAATATATGGAAAAATATTTGTGAATATGAAAGGATTATGATCAAAATAAGCAAACATATTGTTTGTGTTTTGCAGCCTGATGATTGCATCTAGCATGAAACAGTGTGTCGCTTCTGAGTGTTGACTCCAGTATTCACTTTTATATTTACATACGCTCTATCTCTGATATTGAGCACTTTATCCCATAAATATAGCACACCTTAAAAGTATGTTTCTTCATATATATATATATATATATATATATATATATATATATATATATATATATATATATGGTCACACTAATAATATATATTTTTAGTTTTGCTTGTGTGTATATATATATATATATGTATATGCAAAAATAATGTTGTTTTCTCACATAGTAACATATGTGAGAAAACGACATTATTTTTGCACCAACCTTATATATATATATATATATATATATATATATATATAGATAGATATAGATAGATATATATATATGTGTATGTATATGTATATCTTTACATGCACACATACACACCAATATATTTGTTTGTATGTATTTAAAAAATGTTAGCAAGTAACAAGTGGCCTGCCTAATTACAGACAAGAAGGTCTTGACACGATGACAGCAAAGGTACTCGACACAATCTCAAGTCGAAAGTGGTTGACCAACACTAAAGCAGGCTAAAGTCTAACAATAGTGAAGTCCAGTGTAAATGATGCACATGACTTAATGTCGAAGTGTGAACATTCTTTCTCTAATACTTTTTGAATATCTTCTTTTTTTTTTTCTTACCTACCGTAACCCTCTAAAAAATCAAAATTTCCATGTATTCTTATTTTTATATTCTTCCTTTTTTTTCAATAATTTGACACTGCATTCTGATATTAGTCTGTGTCCATGAGAGAGGGAAAGTGAGAGACAAGAAAAAGAAAGATAGAGGAAGGGAGGAAAGGAAAGGGAGAAAAGGAAAGATAGAGGAATTAAGAAAGCAAGAGAGAGAAGAGTAAAGGAAAGATAAAGAGAGGAAGTGAGAAAACAAGGGAAAGAAAAGAAAAAGAAAGATTAAGAGAGGAAGTGAGAAAATAGTAAAGGGAAGTTAGGGAGAAGTAGTGAGAAAGCAAGAGAGAGAAGTGAAAAGTAAAGATAGGGAGAGGAAGTAAGAAAGCAAGAGAGAGAAGTGAAAAGAAAAGACGGGGAGAGGAAGTGAGAAAGCAAGAGAGAGAAGTGAAAAGGAAAGACGGAGAGAGGAAGTGAGAAAGCAAGAGAGAGAAGTGAAAAGGAAAGATGGAGTGAGGAAGTGAGAAAGCAAGAGAGAGAAGTGAAAAGGAAAGATAGGGAGAGGAAGTGAGAAAGCAAGAGAGAAAAGTGAAAAGTAAAGACAGGAGAGGAAGTAAGAAAGTTAGAGAGAGAAGTGAAAAGGAAAGATAGGGAGAGGAAGTGAGAAAGCAAGAGAGAGAAGTGAAAAGGAAAGATAGGGAGAGGAAGTAAGAAAACAAGAGAGAGAGAGAAGTGAAAATGAAAGATAGGGAGAGGAAGTGAGAAAGCAAGAGAGATAAAAAGAAAGATTGAGGAAGTGATAAAGCAAGAAAGAGAACAGGAAAGACAAAGAGTGGAAGTGAGAAAATAAGAGAAAGAAAAAGATAGAGGAAGTAAGAAAGCAAGAGCAAGTGAGAAGAGAGAAGAGAAAAGGAAAGCAAGGGCAAACAGAAAAAGATAGAGGAAGTGAGAAAGAAAAGTGAAGAGTAAATATATTTGAGAAACTGGGAAATATATACATTTCTAATCACATGGTCATTTAAACAGAGTCCAAAAATGTCTCCGAATCCTTGTGGGTAATGAATTATCCACCTTTCAACCTCTTTCCCACTGGCAGAATATGGCAAGCCTCTTGCTGCTGTACTGCTACTTCCATGGAAAGTGCTCAGACAAACTACATTCCCTGGTCCCACCAGGCAAATCTTAATAGCAAGGGCACACCATGCTACTTACATAGAAGTAAACCACCCACATTCTCTCCATATTCCATTGGTAAGAAGTAAGTTCCACTCAAGCAGCTTCTACCTGCTAAACACTGCCTTGGGGAACTGACTCTCAGCAGGATGTTTCCCCTGATCACTACAATCATAACCTGTTCAAAACTAGGGTTAACCATTATCTAACTGTTGTGCTAATGAATACATACAAAAAACGCAGAATATTAAGTTACACAACAATTAACAAAACAACAAGGAATAGAGGACGGTCAAATACTGTATAGCCAAACAAAGTAAGATCAGTCCAAATATTAATCAGCTTAGTATCAACTTAATCAAATATTGAAGTCCTAATTGTAAACTATTTAAGGCTATGAGCAAGGTCATCTGGTAGAATGCTGAAGGGGTGCTAGCTACTCTAAAACAGTAAGCAAATTGGATGCTCACATGCACTGATTGGCCAGCAAAACACTGGCTCTTCCAGCGACATGCACCACACCCTCTCCATTGTCGACTGAGACACATGAATGAGGGGAGGCAGGAGATACCCTGAATGCCAATTACACATGTACACACAAAATATTTTGATGTATGCATACTGTATATACATTGTATGTATTAACAGGCATTAACATTAACACTTTCACACAGACTCACTAGAAAACAATTCACTGTTAATAACTCATTCTTGAATTGCCCCCTTATTCTGTTGGTATAGTAAACCAAATGGTGCATAACCTCTGCATGCCCCACCGGTGGGGCATGCACCCCACATTGGGAATCATTGCTTTAACCCATTTCACATTTTTTTATGTAAATCAGTCTGAGTGAGAGTGTTAATGTTAATGCGTGTTAATATGTACAATGTATATATAGTATGCGTACATCAAAATATTTTGTGTGTTTATATGTACATGTGTAATTGGCATACAGGGTATCTCCTGCCTCCCCTCATTCATGTGTCTCAGTCAACAAAGGAGAGGGTGTGGTGCATGTCGCTGGAAGAGACCATGTTTTGTTGGCCAATCAGTGTGTGTGAGCATTCAGTTTTTTTCCTGTTGTAGAGTAGCTAGCACTAAAATAAGGATTTGGGTGTTCAAAAATATACCCCACTTCATATAAAACCATTGATTTAGTTTCAAATAGCAGTGTTTACAATATTTTAGCCTTCAGAATTCATTTAGATTGACCAATTTCAAATATTTACTGAGGCAACCCAAGGTAGCAGAAGATGGATCATGACAACATGAGATGCCACAAAAGGACAATACCTTTTTGTTTCTAGCTTGTTTCAGGAAAAACTAAAAGTTTGTTACCTGAAACTTTTGTGCCATTCAAGTGTCAAGTAGATTATCACCAAGCAAGTTATGTGTTATAAAGTCAACATTAATTATGAGATTATGCAAAACTGATTGGCATTGCAAATGACTCTCCCTGACTAAATTCGTAAATTGCATATGGCTCGTTTCATAATCAGTGACTGCAACAATTAGTAAGTGTTTGAACTATACTGTTAATTTTCCATGACATCAATTCTAAGTCTTTGGCATTTTAAGAATTTTGTATTTCTTGGAGGTTACAGCTAATTCTTCAGTGCATATTCTGGACACTTCTTTAAATAAGACTTTAAAACACTCCTCTTTTACAGTTGACTGCATTGAAGAATATTTATATCACATCAATAAGGGTAACACTATTGGCTTACCTCTTTTGTATATTTTACTAAACTTGATTTTAACATTGTCTGGTTAAGGCCACAACTCTGCTGCACCCAGTGAGGATCAATTTCCCTATTATATAATTGCTAAGTTAATGTTCTTGCAGAATCAGTATTATATAAAATGGATTTTTGAGACAATCTGGATTTTTTTTTTTGTAGTTGATAGCCTATTTTTTATGGTTGCCACTAGAGTTCCTCACCCCAAACTCTACTTACTTATCAGTTTCTGTTTTGAGAGTCTTTATTTTGTTGTATAAAGAAAATGAAAATAAAGGTGTTTCCTAATGTACAGTGCTGTTCGATAAAAGTGACTCACCTGATTTTTTTTACTAAAAATATTTTTTGTCTGTTGTTTTTGGGGTTAAAATAATTTTTAATCTTACTAATATAAAGACCCCTTCCCGACCACCTAGGAAAAAGTTTATTCACCCTAAGGTATTCTGTTGATAATTATAAATTTGGATATAAATGAGATTCAGGAAAAAACTCTGTGCAAAAAATGTGACTCAGATATCGCATTCTAATAATTAAACTGGTAAATTTAAAGAGCTTTTGACAAAATATTGAAAACTATTTTACAATACACTCAGAACAATATTCTAGAGAATTCTAGAACAGCATAAATTAAATCTAGAGTATTCCAGAATATTCCAGAAAGCCTCATACAGTATAAAAACAGCTTCAGATGACCAGATGAAAGGGTACAAACACACATCAGAACCACTTAAGGCATCTATTATTGATCTCTCAAAAGCAGGCAAGTCTACGAGAGAAATTGCAGAAATTGCTATAACCTAGCAATCAAATGTCTCTCGAGTGCTTAGGGCACATAATGATGCAACTCCTGCTCCAAGGAAGGAAACAAGGAGACAAAAGAAAAAGATTGATGATAGATCTGGCAGGGTAATCAAGAGAGAAGTTGCAAAGAATAGGACTATAACTAGCCAAGAAATTGCAGCCAGTCTAAGTGAAGAGCAAGGTGTTAGTCTTGCTTCTTCAACAGTCCATTGGTGGCTGTTAGAACAAGGCTACAAATCTTGTACACGAAGGTTTAAGCCACTAATAAGCAAAGCCAACAAAGCCAAGAGATTTGAATGGGCTCACTATTACAAAAATTTCACCATAGAAAACTGGAAGAATGTTCTCTTCGCCGATGAAACGAATGTTGAGCTAAATTCAAAGAATAAGGTGAGTCACTTTTATCAAACAGCACTGTATATAATCACAAATTGTATAGTACGGATTTCTTTTTCAGTCCTTTTAATAGACTAAACTGTACATATTGAATAATGTAGTGTGTTCCAATAACTTGGACAGACTTTAAATGTGAATTAAGTTTAAGCGTCTAATTATTTTTTTCTTTTTCTTTCAGATTTAACAACTTAAGTCTTTCTTAATCTTTCCATGGTTGAAATTGCCAATCAAACAAGGTATTAAATTTATCAAAGCCTATTGCGATAAATGGATGTTCAAAGAGAAATGCATTTTGTGCACTTTGCAATTTTTTTGGTCAACATAATCGACTGACCAGGATTGCAATTGGAAATGATGTAATGTTTGTAATGTTGTTGTGGAGAGGTTCAATTCCTGTGCATGGAGATGTCTGGATTTCGGCCACATTCTCGTGCACTGCAGCAATGTTTTCAGCTGAACGGCATAAACGAGCATGTAATGGTGTTTTCACATCTGCCACTGACCCAGTTTGTTTGAATTTATGAACAATTTTTCCAGTAGCACTCTTGAAACTTTAACACATTGTTTGATTGTTAATCTTTCCATCATTGAAATTGCCAAAGACTTAAGTTGTTAAATCTGAAAGAAAAAGAAAAAAGTCATTAGACGCTTAAACTTAATTCACATTTAAAATCAGTCCAAGTTATTGGAACACCCTTTATAACTGTACTGACTGTTATTTCTTTAGCAAAAAATGTTTTTAGAATGATTGATGTTGGGATATTTTGTGTTCTTTCTGAGATGTTAGCATTTCTCTTTTTTTGGCTATTTCTGGTCTATTTTTATATTTGTGTCCTTTGTAGATTTTTACAGCCTCTTTTTAGATATTTCTGCTCTTTTTTTCAATATTTTGCTCTGTTATTAGATACTAGCTGAGGTAGTTGGCATTACCTGGGTGTAGATGGCTTCAATTATATAACTGCATCCCCTGTATACCCCCCCTGTCTAGAAATATCTGCCTGCATCCCCACTTGCATGCATCATCCATTGGTATACTAAGCTGCCCACCTATCTCATCTTTTTTACGGTATGTCTCTTGAAAGTGTTTAATTGTTCTTAATTCCATCAATAAAACCTTGTGTGGTTGTTGCTCAGGGTTAAATTGTTTAAATGTTTTAGATATTCAGTAAATTTCCTACAGCTGTAATAACTTTCAAATAGTATGGTAAAAATCTAATAATCAAACAAAAAAAGGTATGAATTGTCAGAGCTTGATTCAACTGCACATTTACTGTAAAGCTGGAGTTAATAAGAAGTTCTTCAGGAATTTTTCATTTTTAATGTTTAAATGACGTTTTTCAAACAATCTTTGCATCAATGGTTGTTTGAATGCCAATTTAGGATGGAATCATATGAAGAAACTATTGGCTCAGTGATAAAAGCAGAATATGGACCTAGTTTGTCGCAAATTTTTTCCACTTAACTGAAATAATCTGAACCAAACATTCAAGCAAGACAATGTGTGCATCATACATAATTTACATGGCAAATTTGGAAAGCATCAGATGAAAAACCAGGGTGTTACGACCAAAAAACGTGCTTTTTAAAAAGTTTTTTCATGGTTTTTTGTTAGACATGGAGTAGGGAGCAGGACTAAAACTACACTGTCTTATTTTTTGCATGATGGCAAACATTTTGTGACATGTTTGAAGAAAATCAGATAAAAAATGAGGAAGTTATTCAAGTTTTCATTTTTAGTAGTACGAAAAAGCTGATTTTTTTTTCAGTTTTTGCAATTTTTTTTGTGAAGCCAATGTCACAAGAAAACTATGAAGCACTCTACATAAACCTCATTACATGAGCTGATGTTTTGCATTAAGTGCAACGAACATCAGCTCATCCAGTAAAAATTTTGTTCATTTGTAATTTTGCTTTGGTTATTGCAAAAAGGCATACCCACCTTCAGTTTTGATCAATTTTTTGATAAAATCTCCAGGCCTCCCCCAGTCTTGAGATTGAAAAGTTGGTCTTGATCTACCTTGGTAAATTTGCAACATGTATGTACAATTTCATCGAAATGGTCGAGAAATGTGGACATGCATAAATACACAGACATGCAGGCAGACATCTTCTGTTTTATAGATACCTATTTGTGTCCTTTGTGAATTTTTTCAGCATCTTTTTTGGATATTTATGCTCTTTTATTTTCTAAATATCTGTGTCCTTATCATCATAGAGTGTCAAATAAATACAAAGTGTAGTATCTGCCTTCTGAACAGAACACACCAGACAATCATTCAGGGATACTTGGTCGTGGGAGTTCCAACCCTGCAGCAGCACCTCCCTCATTGCACCAAAGAGGGAGCATAGGTGAAATACTGACACCAGTGTAGCATTGGTTGCAGACACTTAGTAATTTTCTAATTTGGCTCATGTGTATGTGTTTGGGCTCCCCACTTTAAACTTGCCTTCCCATCAGTATGGCATAACAAGTAAATACTGAGTGTAGTATCTGTGCACTCATAAAATTGTTACAAAACATGTTAATTGTGACGTCTTGTCAAACAAGTGCCACACCTCCATTGATTGATCATCCATGAACCCATTGATGACTTTTCATTCCTTCCAGCGACTTGAATATCTTGTAGCAGATTTGGCACTCATGAGCATTTGTACTGGTTGAGATAACAGACACAGTGTTGGCTTCACTGTGAACTTTCGTGTGATGCTTGGGACCACCAGCTAATCTGCATACTCTAGAGCAGTGTGAGCTGGAAAAGTTTCCATCCTGGGACTCAATGTGCAACATGGAAGGGACAAATGTAGTTGGATAGCTTTCATGTGATTTCACATGATTAACCAGGCCTGCCTTTGACATCAGGGTCTTGTCACACACCTCACAGACCCACACATCTCCACAATTGGCAGGCAGAGGTTCCTGTTTTCTGCATGCTCTCTTGAGCTTTGCTCGGTCTGTTCTGGCTGCTTCCAAAAGTTCAGCACTCTCGAAAAATCACAACCCTTCACTGGCCATGATCAGACGCTAGGGATTCCCAATCATCAACAGGAGCACCAAAATACACCAAACTCTCCTTGACATTATCTCAAAACCGTTTTTTTTTTTGGCTTGTGCTGTGGTCTCTTGCCAGAAAGAATCTCCCCATAAAACAGCTGTTTTGGAAGTCTGGCATCATCAAGCCAAACAAGATGGCCAGCCCAACACACTTCGTTCCTAATCACAATTGCAGCAATGCTGATTGTTTTGGCTTTGGTCAAGACACCTGTATCTGGAACACAGCTGTCACACTTCATGCCAAGAATATCTCTGAGACAGTGCCGATGGAATCATTCAAGCTGTTTTATATAAGATTGATACAAAGTCCAGGTTTCAGATGCATAGAGTAATGTCGACAACACATGTTTGATACATACTTTAGTTGCCAAAGTTAAATCATCATCCAACCAGACACTATCTTCTAGCTTACCAAAGGACCCAGATGCCATGCTTATTCTCTGTTTGATTTTTGCATCAAGGGCACCACCATTTGATAATTTACTACCAAGGTAAACAAACTCTTTGACAACTTCAAGACACTTCCTATAGACATAGATGTCAGGTTTCATGTAATGATTGCTAGAAGCAAGAGTGTACCTGATCTTGGTTTTCTTAATGCTGTTTGTCAGTCCAAAGCAGATACAAGGATTAGTAAAGATGTTTGTCACTGACTGCATTTCCTCTGGAAAGTGAGCAACTAAGTTGATATCATCAGCATATAGAAGCTCCCTAACAAATCCGTCACTAACACAAGTTCTGGCTTGGAATCTTCTCAAGTTGAAAACTTTTCCAGTTGTTCGGAATCTGATATAGAGACCTTTAACAAAGTCATGGAAGGCATGCCAAAACATACATACGGATATATATGTGTGCATGCATATATATATATATATATATATATATATATATATATATATATATATTATTTTATACAGAAAATTACTAAACCCTAATCGTATATACCAATCCTTGGTGTTTTTTTTGTCCTTAATTTTAAAGAAACATCCCTTCAAAGTTGGGGACATAAGAAAAACACCAAGGATTGACATGTACAATTACAGTTCAGTAATTTTCTGTTTAAAATAATTCTATCAACACTCTATTTTTTAATATTGAGCACTATATTAAAAAATCAGGAAAAATTTTGGATTGTTACAGTCTTAAATTTTCATTATATATATATATATATATATATATATATATATATATATATATATATATTGTCATCCACAAACAGACCGTTTTGCTATATCACAGCTCTTCAGTGTGGCTAAATGTCCAGTTGCCTCTAGCTAGGATCAAAACCCGGCTGAATTGGCATCAGTCAGAGATTATGCCCCTAAGCTATTGGCACACAACAGGAATGAAAGAGAATTAAAAGTATATTTATTTTTAGATAAACACACAGTGACTGAGAGCACTCGATTCACTTTACAAAAGAGTCTTATATATATATACATATATATTACTGATATCCCCTGATGAGTAGACAGAGCAATTACTGGAGAGTCCATCTACAGAACTCTAGAGTAAGGTTGCTGAAGGTAACACCAATCAGCTAAGTGACAAACATTATATTTGTATTAATTATATATATATATATATATATATATATATATATATATATGCACAACAAAGTATTGGTAAAACTAACACAAAGCCAGCCAAGTGACCAAAGAAAATTAAAATCAAAACCAATCGATCAAAGCAAAAATTTAAAACAGGAAAAATAAACTGAGAAGGAAAAAATCAAAGACAGACACCTGTCTAAACAGTGTCCAAGGTATGATGATAAACTACATCCGGCAACATGGTCTCTGATCAGGAGTTTTTGCAGAGCATGGACCCACCTCTTAACTGCTCTTGTTCCCAGGTCCAGCCTGACATATGTTGGTAGCACCTGTTAGTATCCCAACTGGGGTTAAAATACTATGAAAGTATAAAAATACATTTTTATAGTAAAAATACCAGCAATACATTTTCATCATAAATAAATTACCAGATATACATTTTTTTGTGAAAAATAATTCCTAGCAATATATTTTTGTAAAAGAAATTATTAATGCTCCCAAATAATTCAATTTTGGCTATAAATGACCCTTAAGGTATTGATATGTTGTTAAACAAACAATAGCAATAGCTGACTAAACTGTGAAAGAAAGTGCTCTATGACTAAATGAGCAAGACAGAGGAATTATGCTACCCACCAATACTACTGAAAAAGAGACAAAGTTCAGACTGCTACTCAAGTTTCATGTCAAGTGACCATGTATATAAGGTCATGATAGGATTTGACCGTTTCCATAAAGGAAATATTCAGCATTCATTAACAGAACAGTTTTACTGTCACCCTTGAAATTTATAAAATATTTCTCTTAAAACAGTTTTTCAGGAAAACTGGCTTTTCAAGTCCATAACTCTTATCAGTCTTTCTAGAATTGATAGGGGTTCCCATTCTAACCTTTTCTTTAAGGCAATGTGGAAAGCCAATATCTTGACTATATCATTATTTTCTCATCTAGTTACATGTGCTATCATTTTTGTTGTTGCAGCTTTTGGAAGTCTTCAAGTAATGTGGCTTTCATTATTTGATAAAAATCTTTGTTTGGAGTTCTGTATTGCCAGCCTATAAGATCTGATGATAATATACAGTTTGATTGAAAAGTAACTTCTACATTTTAAAATATTTATAATTTATTTATTAACTATAATTTTTATGAGAAATGGATATGAGAGGAAAGCTTTTAGCATGAGGGTTTATTTAAAATTTGATATGAGCACCAGATTTTGCTACCAGTTTCTCAAGCCAGCCAAGAATCACATCGATTTCACCAGGAACTCTAGTGGTATGGAAGACATAATTTCTTTTAATCACTCTTCAGGTTCTTCCAAAGTCTTGGTTTGGTATAGTAGACTTGCTCCTTTAACCAACCCCAAAGAAAAAAAAGTCACAGGGTGTTAAATCAGGACTCCTGGCTAGCCACTCATACACAAAATAAGGAGTTATTTTTCAATCACCCTGTATTTAAGTAGTAAGAATTCTTTTAAATAATTTTGTTAAAGTCAACTGACAATATCTTTGTTTTTTCTTGTATATTTTATTTTTTCATTTGTTTTTTTTGTTTTTTTTTTTCAATTTTCAAATGTGATATTGTATATCCAAGTTAAAATTGCAGATGAAATATTGTTTTTGTTCTGTCAGGTTTACAGTCAATGATGAAATTATTCATATGTCCACCAATTTTGAATATTTTTATCCATTTCTCATAATCTGACACCTATTAGATGCCAGGTTTTTTATATGTTAATAAGCACAAAAAAAGGAATATAAAACTCAATTTTCAGAGCAATAGGTTAAATAAAATAAATTTGACAGAAGAATTATGCAAAACAGGAAAAGACAAAATTATTTGTACAGCATGAAAAATTTCCACAATATTAATAGTCATTAGTATGGCCTCCCATCTTTATAATTTGCTGCAATCATTTTCTAAAGTTTTTGAAGAGATTTGAACAAGTCTTTTCTAGGATATTCTTCCTTTATTCAATGGCTACACCTTCTAGTTCCTGAACGTTTTTTGATGACCAACAATTTATTTGAATTTTTAATTCTTGCCATAGATTTTCCACAGGATTCAAGTCAGGACTCATTGAAGTCCATACAAGAACTTCTATCTTCTTTTTCTAAAGCCACGCAGTCACTGATTTAGATGTATGTTTGGGATCATTATCTTGCTGGAAAGTAAATTGCCAACCTAGATGAAGATTTTGTGCTGATAGTTGTAGATTTTCATGCAGAATTTTGATATAGTCTGCAGATTTCATTATTCCTCTTATTGCAATTAATTGTGCAGACCCCCTTGAGCTAAAACAACCCCAAAACATCATCAAGCCGCCTCTATGTTTTAATGTTGCCATTTTGTTCTTTGGGAGGAAAGCCTCACCTTTCTGGCACCAAATCTTCTGTACATCATTATATACAAAAAGTTCAATTTTTGTTTCATTACTCCATAGTATGTTTTCTCAAAAGCAATTTTCTTTGTCTAAGAATGTTTTGGCAAAATTAAACCAATCAACAATGTGAGATGGTTTGTGAAGAGGGCTTCATCTTGGTTGGTTTCCATACATCCCAGCTCTATTTAAACAACATTGTATTGTGTGAGCACTTATGTTGATACCCATTGTATCTAAACTTTTGGCAATGTCTTTCAAAGCAACTCTTGGGTTTTTATTAACCTCATGGCACAGTTTTTATGCAGTTCTTGGTGACAATTTTGGTTTTCTTTCACACCCAGGTAAATTCTCTGTTGTACCAAACTCTTTACACTTCTTTATAACAGACTGTACCATAGATCTATGGATAGCTAACCGGTTTGAAATAGAGCTGTAACTATATCCTGACTTGTCGAAGTTAATAATTCTCTGTCTCAAGTCAACGCTAAGCTCCTTTGTCTTCTCCATCATATTGTTAATGTAAGAATAACAATGGTGACACTCTGTGCATCATATGATGTTCTTTGCTGGAATTATCACAAATAATCTACTGAATAAATAGTTTAGAAGGCTTCACCGATAAAATATTTATGTAAATTACTTATACTTACATAAATCAATCAATTTAAAACCATAATTTATACTGTACGAATAATTTTGTCTTCCTATTTTGTATAATTCACCTGTCAAAATTGTTATATTTAACTGATTGTTCTGAAAATTGAGTTTTATTTTCCTTTTTTGTGCTTATTAACATATAAAAAAACTGGCATCATATGAGCCTTAGATTTTGAGGAATGGATAAAAATATTCAAAATTGGTGAGTTAGGAATAATTTTGTCGTTGACTGTAGATCTAATAGTTAGTGCTAAAAGAGTAACAGTTTGGCTTCATTGCCTAGTTATTGGTATTATAAAAATGCCTTCTTGACATGATTTTATGTTTTCTGTTTGGCAAATGGTAATTTCTTTTTCACATGTGCTTCTTGACATGACAGTCTCATAACTAGGCTTTCTAGTCGGCTAATAACTAAATAGACTGTCAAAGATCTGGCTCAGTGCTCTGGGTGGAGTTCAGTAGTTATTTGGAATGTGGTTGAGAAAAAGAAGAGTGAAGTTGTGGGACAAGGTTGGGGAGAGACTGGTAAATTACTGAATAAATGCCAATATATTTTTTCTAAGTGAAGTAATCTAAATTTAATTTCTATGGTCATAGTAATCAGAAAGAGAAGAAAAAACAAGCAAAATTCATTTTATTTGAAATTTGATAAAAACTAATTTGACAAAATTACCCTGATTATAGCACAGCTGAAAAGATAACTTGGAATAAAAAAAAACCATTACTAATCTCATAGTCACCATATTGTTGCTACCAGGTCAGGGGTCATGTGTTGAACAAAACTAAAAGTGTTGAAAAAAAGAGGTAAACAAAAGAGAGAAATAAAACAAAACAGAAATATTTATTCTGTCAGGAACAATTTCAGAGAAAATTTCAAGTAATATTCTTAAGAGTCTTTGTAAATAATAAAAGAAAAGTTAAGCTTACTCTGAAGGTGAATCAGCGAGTATGCGAGGTGTGCTTCCAATGCTATATGTACCTACTGCAAAGGTTGCTAATTTTAGCATCCTTCCATGGTCTTTGGTCCAAAATGAAAGAGAACTAATCTCTTCAAGTTCATAGCATAGTTGCTCCTTGTTTTATTTACTTCCACTGGTAGGGCTTTTCATAGTTTGCAGGGCAAGTCAACACCACTGACTCAGCACCAGGACAACTTAGGATCAGAATGACATTTTTTTTTTTTTTAAGCATTTCACTCCAAGCAAGGTGGGAAGCCACTAGCACGCAAGGGGTTACAGAGGATTTGGAGCCAGAGCAGATAGGAATGATAGAGGAAAGGATGGGGAGAAGGATAGTGGATAGATCAAGGGAACTGGAGATAACTGAATAAAAGTAATTTATTAAAGATTAAAACCTTAATTAGTGAATATTTTTACTTCATAAAAAAATAAACCTCTTTACAATTTACTTTATTAAAAATAATTAAAAAAAATATTCACTAATTAAGATTTTAATCCTTAATAAATCATTTGATTATATTAGGTTGGTGCAAAAATAGTGACGTTTTTTGATGTTAAAAAAAATACGTCAAAAAACAATATTTTTGCACCAACCTAATAAAAAAAAGTTATGTTTTTCTGGTATCAAGTTGTCTCGGTCCTGAGTTGTCCTGATGCTCAAACCTGTGGCCATGTTTTTGATGTCATGGTAGCAGAAGCTCTGATGACTTCTGAATAGTTCCATCTACCCAATTTCAATTAAAATATTTGTGCTATAGTCTTCACTCAATTTTCCACAGTTCCACATGCTGGGATTGCCCCTCCCCCATGCTGATAACATCAAGAAGTCACCTCCCTGTCAAATAGATCATGGCAAGGTTTGAACCTGGGGTCTTATGGTCTGAAAGCAAACATTCTAACCATTTGTGTGTGTGTGTGTGTGTGTGTGTGTGTGTGTGTGTGTGTGTGTGTGTGTGTGCATATATATGGTTCAACACCATGACTTGATAAGATACCAGAAGTGTTGAAACAAAGTTAAAAAGATAAGTTTTCCTTTTATCTTTATTCATATATATATATATATGTCATCCACAGACAGACTGTTTCGCTGTATCACAGCTTCTCAGTGTGGCTAGACATCCGATTACTTCAAGCTGGGATCAAAACCCAACTGATTTGACATCTTAGCCCCAGACCATCGTCACATGGCAGAAAGGAAGGGAATTTTAACTATTTTCTCTATGCAAAATATGCCTGTGGCTTGGAGAACTCAATTTATAATTGAAGAGTAATGATTAATAGCAGTAGTAGCCACTGATTTTTTTAAAAAACCCTTTCCCTAGAGAGCTCAACAGGATTTCTGGGAGCATATATAGTCATTCACAGACAGAGTCTTTATAATTATTCATCTGAATACAGTTTTCTGGTTATTTTATAGTTTTGTTTGTTAATTTCTTTTACTCAATATTTATTGTTAATTATCATTATTATTACATTTACTTGTGTATGCATTTATATTTTGTTAATTTATTTATTATTTACTTAATTTGTTTATTTATTTAGATTTTTTGTTTATTTTTGTGGATGTTCGTTATCTTCTTTGTTCAATTTAAAGTATTGACTTTGTCTAAATTATGTTACTTTATCTGCATTCTATATAATGCATATAATTACATTTTTCATGGTTGTATTTTGTGAGTTATTCATTTGTAGTTTCTAATTTTCCTTCATTTAATTCTATGTATATTTTTTCTTAGTTATCTGCTGATTTTACAGTAACTTAGTATATTATATTGCTTTGCAAGCAATTGCCGTTTAAGGGACATTCATTCTTTTTCTCTGGAATACAGGTAGGCTTAATTTGTGCAGTTGATTTATTGCTTATTTTTCTGTTCTGCTTTTTATTTATTTGGGTCCTGTTCTTTTTGCTGTATTCTTGTAGAGACTGCTTGATTTGTGAAAGTGTTTGTGTGTGAGTTTAATGAAGATCTTTCTTGCATTTTTTTTTTATGTTTTTGTATCATAAGTTAAACCATGTGGGGTTACTTTTCTGTTGCCTTTTTTGTACTGTGTGCTGTGTATGTGAAGTGTTGCCAAAATCCACTATCTTTGAGGGATGTTTCATAATCTTTTTCCCTCTTCACTGAAGCCAAAAATGATTATGAAATATATATTTATATGTGTGTGTGTGTAAAAATTTCAGATAGAGTATATCTGTAAAAGCACAATATGAATAAAGACAAAAGGAAAACTTACCTTAGCTGAAACATTTCATCCTCTTTGATTTGATAAAGTCCCACAAAGGACAAAGCACATTGGCTATAAGTTTACCTTTTGTTTTTATTCATATATATATATATATATATATATATATATATATATATATATATATACCCAAGTATATGATTGGTGTATACGGAATGAATTCCGATAACTAACAACTACTATTCTTAAAAGAGTGCTCAATACAAAAAAACAAAAAAACATTTATTTTACATTCAACATCATCACTTGATAAGACACCGGGGGTGTTGAAACAAAATGGCTATTTTTGTAGCGATTTTATAACATATTTATGTTATAAATTTCCTTCTTTTTTTTTATAATAAATAATTATATATATATATGCAGTTGTGTGGACATGAGTTTGCAACTCTGGATTTCATGCTTTTGTGATTATCAAACTTTGTCTGATGGTCACAAAAGCGTGAAACCCAGGGTTACAAACTCATATCTACACAACTGAATATTTAGCTCTATCACTGATATTGAGCTCTTGCCAATAAGTACCACACATATATAATATATAGAGAAATTATATATATATATATATATATATATATATATATATATATATATATGAATTGAATGTATTTAGGCAATAATTTTTTATTTATACATGTTTGGTTAAAGAACAAGAAAAGTTACACAACCTCTGCATTATCTTGCCAATTAACTTGCCATTTTTCCAATAATAGTTGAATTAAATAGCATATCACCAACTAACAGAACCAAACACAAAAAAATGCAACACTCATATTAAATAATTGTGAATGTACAAGCCTGTGTTAAATCCCAAGGAGAATAGGAAGTGTATAAAAGTTTTATTTTGGAAGTTATGCATTCATTTTTTTACTAAATGTTGGCTCTTTGTAGATCCGCACACACACTCACACACACACATTTAGAGGCTACAGCTGGTAAAATTATTTTAAAACCTCTTAACCATGATCAGAAAAAACAATGCGAAATCCCAATTACTTACTTTAATTTATTCATTATCAATGGTATGTGTGCCCATTTTTCTTCCTACTCATAAGAGTAAAATTATTTGCTCTTAGAAATATTAATTGGAATAAAGCACTAAGTTAATAAAACTTTATCAACTAGTATAAAGCTCAAATCTTTCAGTGCCATGCTCTTCAGCTTCTTGAAACAGTTATCTCTCTTGAAGTGTTTGAAATCACCAGATTTGCTTCTTCCTCATTTATTTTTCATTTGAAAACAAAGAAATCTTGTTTGTTATTTCTGTCTGAATTATTGAGATGAGGCATTATTATTATTATTATTATAATTAGGTTGGTGCAAAAATAATGTCGTTTTCTCACATGTGAGAAAACGACATTATTTTTGCACCAACCTAATATTATTATTAATTTTAGCAGCAGCATCCATTGATTTACTTAGACTAATATTCTCATTTTGGACATTATAGTCACAAAAAAAAATTCAGCTGCCTAATTACACCACAAGTATGGCCAACCGCTCATATGCAAGTATGCCCATTTGATAGGAGAGCTAGCTAATCCTGATTATAGTCACTTGATCAAGCATTTTTGCCTTTCTTCAATACATACAGAGCGCTAACCTCTGGTTTACACTGCCATCTAGTGAAGTATGCTGCTCTCAGTGAGGATCATTCTTTTTTGAACTGTCTGGATTGGCATTAATGAATCACAAACAACTAAAAACAAAAATCATATTACTTGAGAAATTTCAACAGTTTGTTCCAGTCTGTGAGAATGACTGCTAAGGACATCCCATCTACAAATTTATTGATAAAACCTACAGATGCATGTTGAGATTTCTTCATAACCAATAAAAATGGACAATTCTCCTTGCCTGTAAATCAGAATGCTGCAACCATTTGACTGTATCCCAGTTCTTGCTTTGTTAGCAGTTTCCCTTATTACTGCAGCATTTACCAACTAAAACAAGGAGACTGTTCAGAAGAATTGCAGGAGATTCTGAAGTTGTCTTGAGGCCATGGTTGAAGCCATTGGCAATTTTATTGAATTTACTCATCAGTATTTCAAGATATTTTTCTATAATTTTGGTAAATATATCTTTTAAAATGAGATGTCTGTGTTCATTTTGCATAATTTATACAACAATTTATCCATTCCATCACACCCTGTATATGGTGGTTCCTCAAATAAAAACTGCAGTAGCTGTGATTTCGATTTAAATCAAGGTTGTTTTTTGCTGTTGCTATAACAGGGTGTGACAACACAATCATGAAATTTATATGTCCTGTTATTTGGTGATTGGTGTCAACTGCAATGTCAGAACAAATGCTTTCCTTCGTGACTGAAGTTGCCTAAAGAGTGTTTATGCTTGTGAATGAAAATCCTAGTAGATCAGCAGTTTTTGACATACTCAGACCCACCTGCCTGACAGGAATATTCATGCCACATTCAAAATCACTTAAGTCACATTTTTCCCCATACTAATACATGAAATGAAATTCAGCAGTTTGTCATGACTATGTTTAAATGTTTATATCCATTAAGTTGATACCATATCATCGTTTGATTAGATATTTGCATAAAATTCTCCTTGATCATGTAGACTTATTTAAGTGGCCAGTGAATGAATATGCAACCTTAGCCTCTTGTTTGAGAAAACTAAAGTGCATTCACTATCAACTAATATTATTCTACCATTTTCTCCTGTCTCAATAGCAAATCTGATAGATCAGACAATGTAAACCTGGCTACTACTCTTGAAAAGAACCTCCAATCAGTGGGGGTCTTGTAAATTTGAATGCCTCCAAAACAAAACTGCTTTCATTTAACCACTATCAATCAGTTATGTGTGTGACAGGTACACACCTGGCCCAGGGTCGAATCCTTTGGTTACGGCGCCAACTGTGATGTCGCTCCTCCTGGTCGCTCCTTCTGGTTCCAAGCGTGCCGCTCCAACCTCTTGGTTAGATGATCACCAGCCTCGCCTTTCCCAACCCGCTTCCAATACCTGGTTGCTAAAGCAACTGTACTGATCTCCGGTCTGTCTACCCACGCTGTGTTTAGATCTTAGACAGATGGGACCAGCAGGGATTGGGCCGTATGCAAGTTGAGTCCGACGGGGGTGGCAAAACACAAGTAAAAGAAAAAAAAAAACTCACGAGACAAAAAAAATTACTGATAAAAAAAAAGGGTGACAACCTTTTATATCTAATGTCCGTTACATAAAGAAAAATTGTTCTCATTCCCGACCCGCTCTGTGGACTATGGCACCAAGCTTCTATCATACAACTTAACGATTTCGAATTGTCTACTCTCCAGAATTGTGTATGTCGGAGTGTGGTTTAGTTCGACACTGGGGCTAATTTCCATCAATCATTCGCAGTTGATTCTTCCCTTCGACTTGAGTTGTATTTCTTCACTTCGATCTGGTTGGGTCGAATTCTGTTCTCGGCTGGGCTTGATTTTAACGTCTTCTTCTTCTTCCGTCCAGTAGCTCTTTGGCCTTGTCTTCGACTTGGCTGCAACTTCTCCGCGGCTTTCGAGTAATCTTCTCCTTCGTCGACTTAGATAGAACTTCTCTTGTCTTTGACTTGGGCCGGAAGGATTTCTTGTTTTCGACTTGGGCTGGAAGGATTTCTTGTTTTCGACTTGGGCTGGAAGGACCCCCCCACCGCAACCCAGCCGCAACCCCCCGTCGTCCGAGGTGATCTCTTCTTGCTGCCGTCCGGGGCCGAACTCATCTTTTGTCGATTGGGGTCCTGCTTTTATTGACGCCGCAGCAAACCGGGGTGGGTCTGTCGGCGTCAGGGCTCTCTCGATAATCCCAAAAGTCGCATTAGTTCTGATTTCCCATTATCGCTATTATTTTCACCCCTACTTCCTCACAGTGCCTCTGGGAGGAAGACGCATACCCATCTCTCCCGGTCTCTCGTATGTCAGGTGACCGTTTTCGACCAATGGTTCTTGATCGAGCATTCTCCCTCCTCTTTCCGCATATCACGTGACCGCTTTCGGCTAATGAGACTGTGGTGGGACGCCTCCCGTCTCCAATCGGGCGTGGCTTACATCGTTCTTGTTCTAAAAAAAACAAAATCTAATTTGGCCTTTTTCACACGTACGAAAAATGATAATCTTGGCTTTTTCTCACCTGGGTTCTGTCAAAACAGCCTGCCGCTAATTAGATGTGACTTCAGGAAAGAATATTGGCGCTATCTGTGAGCTGAGACAATCGTTTTCTTTCCTTCTTTGTTTTTGGTCAGACCTGATAGTCAAAAATCTTAATTATCTGAATTGAAAATGTCTCCACTTCATCATCGTGGGGTTCCAATTTTTTAACAGGTCAGAATCTGTATACAGTTCCATTGTTCTAAAAAATCATTATTGTTTCAGCCAACCTTTAACAAACTTCCATCCTACGCGGACATGGAATTAGTTCAAGTGCTTGACCTGATAATTTTGACACTTGTTAGGTGCTGGTCGTACGTGTGTGTTTTCGCTTACGATCTGGTTTCGTATTATGTTTCTGTCTTTCCTCTTCTTTTTGTTTTATTTTATTATCTCCAAAACTCAATTTCTTCAACCAAATATAACAATTTCTATTTCCCTGGATTTCGGTCAGGTAATTTGACCTGATATATTTTGACACCTGTCTTGTCTTAGTTTTACTTATGACCGGGTTTTGTATCATCTATTCCTCTTTCTCTTTCTTTTTATTATTTTTTTTTTTTCTTCTTCTCTTTGGATCGCCTAAATACAGTTAGAGAATTATTCTCAAAACTCAATTATTCTTCGTTTCTAAATAACTAACAACTGGTTAATAAACCGAATAAAAATTAAATCATATTTCTATGAATATCTCTTTTTAGTCTTTCTAAAAATGCAGGGTGCCACATGTGTCTCATGCATGCTACACACTTGGGCAATCATGTATCTTTTGATACATGATTGATGAGGCAGATTTTTCTGGAAGTAGGTTGCCATTTCTTTCTGTGGTTGAGCAGTTGCCATCCAAAACTATAAAACCCAATCTGTCTTGCTATTTATCCACAGCTGGTGGGAGAAAAAGAGGAATCAGACCTCTGCCAAGGGTATTAGCATGTAATTGAATGTAATGTGTTTGGCTGGAATTTGAACTTGGCTCTCCAATTCCTCAATCTGAGCTGCTAGTGGAGTAATCTCAAGATTCTTGACAAAATCCAAAGAAGGGTTTATAATGTAATCAATCCTGACCAGGTATCTCAACTTCAGTCACTTTCTCACCAATGTCAAGTTGCTTCCCTCTGTTTTTCTACAAATATTTTCATGGTAACTGTTCTGATGGGCCTTTTGCCCTGGTGCCCTGAATACATGAATTTAAGCATGCTACTAGATTGGCAATTAGGTCCCACTATTTTATTGCTGAAATAGTTAAATGCAACCACCACTTCTACTCCAACAGTCTCTTTTCTTGCACTTCCCACTTATAGAACCTGTTTCCCAATCTTCAAAGATTTAAATGCAATGTCAATCCCCATCTTCATGAATCCTGTTCATCTTTTGCCCTTTCATCAAACCAACCCGTCTTCTCTTTCATTCCGTGTAATCCTCCACGTACTCGTGGTTTTATCGCTTTTCTTGGGGGTGAAATGATTAATAAAAATACAAGGCACAAGGTAGAATGTTAGGGTGTTGTAAGAGAGTTAAGAACTGACGAATAGTGAAGTTCATGAGGTTATGTGGAGAAAGGAGATGATTAACTCCAGGCATGAAAAAAATCATGATTGTAGTGGCTGGGAAAAAACATCCTCCCAGGATTCTATGACACAAGGTAGCAGTTCATGGGAAAAAAGCTTCCCAGGTGCTTCTTACTAATGGAATACGAAGGAAAAGAGAATTATTCATCCTTGTGCATGAGTAGCGAGAAACTCCCTACTTTTCAGATGGGGGGAGTGCTGTATATTTGAAAATAATTAATCACCTACAAGGCTGTGTAGATGCTTTTGAACTCTATCAAGACGAACAATTAAAGACTGGGTAGCTCCAAACCAGATATGGCAGCAATAATCTTTTTTTTTTTTGGTTTGGTGTGATTATATCTCAAACATCGAATATCGCGGGTGGGGTGAGTCAGGTACTTATTGGTGCATTATTATGAACATTCTATTTTCCAAGCATTTATAGCAACACATCGTATTTATGTATTCCACTTGAGGTCTGGGGTGAGCTTGAGTTTCAGTAGTCGTTAAAAGCAAAAGAAAAAAAAGAAAATGTCCTCTTCATTTTATTTCTCATTGAGGAAGAACATACTCATGTCCGAAAATTCTGTTTTTTAACATCTTGAAAAAGTGATGATTGTAGTGATTGTGAAAACATCCTTCCAGGATTCTATTACACAAGGCAGCAGTTCATGGGAAGAAGCTGTCCGAGTGCTTCTTACTAATGGAATACAAAGGAAAAGAGGATTATTTATCCTTGTGTACATGGTTTATTTTTGATCACCTCATTCGAAACAAACCTGGACAGAAAATGTAAATATTCAGTACTTGTGTATAATATGCACACATCATATGTAATGATCATACTAATGTCTTCAGCTTCCTTGTTGTTATCACATCATTTTGGTCATTGTGTGCACATCTTCTTCAGGTTTCTCTTGAAAGAGTGCTACTAGATTGGCATGTAGGTCCCATCCTTAATGCTGAAATAGTTAAATGCAACCGCCACTTCTACTCAAAGAGTTTCTTTTCTCATACTTCTCACCTATGGAACTCTCTTCTGTTCTCTTGCTTCCCTGATAACTACAATCTTAAGAAATTTAAATGCAACATCAATCACTATTTTCTGCCTTCTTGAATCTCATTCATCTTTTGTCCTTTTCTCAATCCTCCCTATTCTCAGTCTTCTCTTTCACTTTCACTCCCAGTAAACTGCTGTGCATTAGTAGCATGAGTGAAAGTGTCTATATTGCTACTGAATTAGAAATAGCTTGACAAAATTTGTAGTGGGAATGAGACAGTGGTTGATAGAGAAGAGAATGGGTGACTGAACATTTCGGTAAATCACAACAATGTTTGTTTTTTGTCCTGTGTCATTTATAAATTAGTTTGTCCCTTGTCAATTACTTTTTTTTATTGTCTTAATTTTTGTTCATTTTTCTTTTTCCTTAGGTATTTAGATTTGGAAAATGATATTATCAAAAAACTCCGAAAGAAATCCCATCAAGTACTGTGCATGGTGTCAGGTGTAATTCACCCAGTGGAGAATGTGACTCTTGTTCGTCAAAGCACCTTCACTGAAGGAGGGAAAATAAAAGCTGATGTGGTGAGTTTCTTTTAATCATTTCACCTCAAACAAAGCAGGAAATCCACTAAGATACAACGGGTTACTGTGTGCCAATGAGTATGAGAAAAATTACTGTAAATGAGAGAGGATAATAAAAGAACAAGAACTAAGAAGACAGAAGATAATGATTGACATTACATTTAAGGTTTTGAAGATCAAAGTTGATTGGGAAGCAAGAAACTGGAAAAGTAAGAATTGCGAGAGAAGAAACTGAACTTATGGTTACATCTATCAATTTCAAGTGTACATGGATAAGACCTTGTCACCAATCTAGTACTGTGCTTAAATTCACAAAGTCTAGGTATCTCGGTATTTCGTCTGTGGAAATGAAGTTGGATGGTAGAAAATAATTCATAACCCAAAAGGTTGTGAAATCGATTTTGAAATCTCTTAAAGCTGAAGTTGAGAGAGGAATAGATAGCACTAATATGGCAGCAATACTTTATTTCAAATTTCAGTCAAAAGATGGCATTATATACATATAATTATTATATTATATACATATAATTATATAGATTTTCTTATCTATGTATATAATATATGATATTTTCTTATATATGTTATATATTATAATATATGGCATTTTCTTATATATATATATATATATAATATCACATTTTCTTATATATGTATATATAATTATATATTATAATACATGACATTTTCTTATATATGTATATATATATATATATATATATATATATATATATATATATATATATATATAATATATGATATTTTCTTATATATATATATATAATTATATTATAATGTATAATTATATATTATAATATGACATTTTCTACAGTATTTACATTAGTCGGACTATTGTCCTCATCTTTGTCACAATGCTCCAGCCTTCTTCAGGTGGTTGGAATTTCGAACTGAACCCTTTATTCTCGATCACTGGGGTAGACTGTTCTAGTTCCACGTGCCATGTTTGATGGATGTCAGTTATCAGTTATCTCCAGCTAATTTTCCCTCTGAAAGTTCTCCACTGCCTTAACCAGGTATTGAACTCACACTCTTTTCGGTCTGTCACTGGATCTAACCAACGCCTTTATCCACTGTGTCCTTGAGGACATCTGGGTATGAATTTCTGGGTATTATAATTATAAACCTAATGTTTTCAGCAACCATTTTTACCAGTGCTCATATTGCTATTTTGCTGTTATCATTGCATGATTTTACCAGAGCTCATATTGCAACTTTTTTATCATTGCTTT
>OZ010581.1:124900677-124938177 GCA_963932145.1 Acanthosepion lycidas
TTTTATGAAACGTTTTAGTATTGACAAGCTTCAGGGAATTTCTAAAAGAGAGAAATCTCTCGAGGAGCAAAATGGTCATATAAATGGGGTACAATTGAGTTTCATTTTTATGTAATTCATATATATATGCTCTATAATAAATATTTTAAGCTCTCTTTTGTGTATCAGTTTTAATATTTTATATTATTAGGATTCACTTGTATTACTTACCCATGGATTTTTAACTACCTATGCACACACACAAATAGTAAGAATAAAAGATAAAGCTTGAAATAAAAAATAAACTGAATAAAACTAAAATGCCCAAGTCAACAGAGCCTAGTATAGTTCTGCTTGATGAAGTCAGAATAACGAATTTTGGTACTGACAATATTGGACAAACCAGCTGAGGAGACTGTAACGGTCAAGACTCCGGTCATGTTCGGGTCAGCATTCATTTTTTTTTAAATGTTAAAGAGCTCTGCAAGTTTGCTCTTCCAACTAGATATTGAGCACTTTTAAAGCATACAATCTTAACAAATATTTTACTGTTTGTTTATTCTTGCATGTATATATAAAAGTGCTCAATATCTAGTTGGAAGACCAAACTTGAAGAGCTCTTTAACGTTTAAAAAACATGAATGCTGACCAGAACACGACCGAGGTTTCAACCATTACAGTCTCCTCTGGTGGTTTGTTCAATATATATATTGTTTGTTCAATATATAAACATATATATACATATATATATATATATATATATATATATATATATATATAAAATGGACTTTCCCATCAGTTTCGACGTATGAGGATCTGACAGCTTAGTTGATTCGGTTATGAAATTTTGTGCGATAATCTTAAGTAGCACTTAAGACCTACTAGTGACTTACAAAGGAGGCCACATATGGAGCAAGAGTGAGGATTGTGGGATAAGATCACTATTAGATTGGCTGACCTTTTAGATCTTGCTCTGATTTCTTGAAGATGATTCAGACTAGCAGATTGAAAACTGCTGAGTCCACTAAAACATATATATATATATACACACACACACACACACAGACACACACAGAGGAGGCTGCAAAAGTAGGCATACAGTAAGTATTATACCAGTGTATGAATCCCAGGGGTAAACAGTTTGAACATTTTAAGGATTGATATGTTATTATTGATATGTTTGTATAATTAATACAATGCCTTTTGTGTGCATATTTTGTTTTTCATTCCTGTATATCTACTTTTGCATCCCCTGTATATATTAGAGGCAGATTGAATTATGACCCAAAACGTAATTGGTCTGCAAAAACGTCCTGTGTATTTGCATATGCCATGGATTTGTAATATTAGCACAAGTTGTGCTAGGCATTTATTTCTTTGCCAATCTTTCTATTGTCTTTACTATCCAGCCTACGTTATGAACAATTCATAAGGATGTTCTGTCTCTTCACCAGATTAATTCACTTATTTACAGTCTAAAATGTTAGTGTGTGACACTGACTATATAGGCAAAACCAGTTAAAGGTTACCAGTAAGAATAGGTCAAAATGTACTGATGAAAATTTGAAAAAGGCAGTATGAGAATTTGCATGACTATGGAAGTCATCTGGATCTGTGATAGTGGAGCACCTATTGAGTAGTATGTTTCTCTGTTCTTAGTAAGGTATATTCAGAATTTCATTTAAAAGTGCTGGAAACAATATATATTAAGACCTGTCAACCTTTCCTTTGTAAGTAAAAGTAGTGTTATTTACAGTTTGTGAATCGAAGAAGAAAAAAGAAAGGAAAAATGTCTTTTTTCACAGCCATCTTTGTATCTGTGGGTTTTGTATTTTTTTCTTTAAATTTTTGTTATTTTATTCTGTTTTCAGTATAAACTTTAATAGAAATTAGTCTCTACAGTTGTTCCCAAATTTTTTTCTTAAAATTTGCTTGAACATCACCAAATTTTATGTGATAAAAAGTATATTTAAAAATAAAAAAGAGAGAGAAGGTTAAAGGGATATAATCACAGAGTCAAAGTCAGAACATTATCATTGATAACTCTCTCCTCCAATTTGCACATCCTAGATATTATATTCTTAATACTTAATATAGTGCAAAAATATCACAATGATAAAATCTGCCAATAATTATTTATAACTATACTGGGACTCCTGCATGCAATTTACAAGTAATCCATAATAATATTTTAAATTTTGTAATCATGTTTATTTTTGGCATATGAATTTTTTGAAAATGTTTCTAAATCTTTGATTGTCTTTCAATCATTCCACCTCACTTATAAGGCATGCCACACTGTTTGAGAACCACAGCTCTAGAAGAATGGTAAGAAAGTAATCACTTATAATATATGGAATTATATTCTATATAATTTCTGTACCTACTCGCTTGATTCGTCAGTTTGTAGAATATTTTTAAGAACATAACCACCTACCTATATGGGATTGAAGCGAATAGTTTCCATGCTCATTCTTTTCAATTCATCAATTTTTAGGGTAATGGTATGAAGGCAAGTGGTTTACTGGTTCACTTTGATCAAGTCAAGAGATTTTAAGAGTAATATTAAGAACCAATTAAAAGAAATTGAATGAAGTATTTTTCATGCTCACTATATTCCAGTAATCAGTTTTTAGAGGAAGTGCAAGAAGGTAACCACTTATAAGTGAATGAATCGAGTAGTTTGCTCACCCACTCTAGTCGAGTAATCAGATTGTAGCGTAATTGTGATAAGGTAATTACCAATAACAAATGACAAGTGAAATTAAATCTTTACTAATAATTCCTGTGTTACATGCAAGAATAAGTACATTATTATCCATTCTCATAACATTTCTACCACTGACTGAATCAAATTCTAAAACTATTCTTTTTCATCTTCTATGTACCTTGTTTCTTCAGGACATGGATGTCCATGGCTCTCATAACTTTCTATCCTTTTTAATTCTTTACAAGCATGTCATGTCACTTCAGGATCTGGGGGACATGGCTCTCCACAACATCCTAACTTTTATAGCTCTTAGTAAGGTTTATTTTTCACTAATACATGGGTTTTAATTATACAAATATTCTTTCATGTGTCATTTTCCTTCATGTTATAGGCGTACATGGCTCTCCATAACTTCCTATTTTTTGTAGCTCTTAGTAAGGTTTGTCTTTTCACCATCCTTCCCAGTCACTTCTCTTCCACCTTGTGAATAATAATTGAGAATGAATTCTACAACTATTCTTCTTCATCTTCTATATGCCATGTCACTTCAGAACATAGGCGGTTGTGGCACTCCACAACTTCCTAATCATTTGTAGCTCTTAGTATGTTGTCTTTTCACCATCTCTCCAGTCTTTTTTCTGCCACCTTGTAAATAATGAATGATTGAGCTTTCTTAATTCTACAGCTATTCCTCTTTGTCTTCTTTGTACCAGGTCTTTTCAGGACGAAGGAGGTCATGGCTCTCCACTACTTCTTATCTATAGCTCTTACTAAGTTTTGTTTTTCTGCCATTCCTCTCAGTCTCAGATCTGCATCCTTGTGAATAATTAATGATTGAGTTTTGTTTATTCTACAACTATTCTTCTTCATCTTCCATATATGTTGTGTCCTTTCAGAACGTGGATCGTCAGGGCTCTCCACTACTTCCTATCCTTTGTAGCTCTTAGTATTCCTAATTCAAAATGTCATTTGTCTTCTATACATTTATTTTTCTTCTCTTTCCAACATAGAAAAAAGAGATTGCAGACATTGATGTGGAGGAGAATGTAGACAAAGATGATAACTATAAGGTAGAGATTCCAGCCAAGACAAATCTTGCCTATCATGTAGTGGAACTGAAGATTCGACCTGATGGCAGCATTGGTGTGTGCCTGATTGACGAAGACAAAGGTGGATTTGACATACCTGACTCACTTCCTGTAAAAGAGAAGGACAAATGTAAGTAAATACTTTAAAATTTTATTTTCATTCATTTGGGTACAAATTGTTAATCAGAGAGCTGTGTTCCAATTCACGTTGGGTTCATTAGATTCACTTAGGTAGAAATATCCTTGCGAAAGGTATGAATCCACCTCTTCTCCCCTCAGCTATGAGTTAATTACTAAGACTTGTATCACTAGACAATTATTATCTTTTGTGATGTCAACGAACACCTGTTGACACTTTTGTGATGTCAATGAATACTCGTTGTCACTTTTGTAATGCTAATTGTATTAGAGATTTAGTAAATGCTGATACAACTACAGTAACAATAGTATTGAGCCTTCAACTATCACTCGCACTAATAGTACTTGCTCAATAATACTTGCTCGAACAATAACCACCAAATAGTGATCTAAATAGTGATCAGTATAGAGAAATAGTATAGTGAATAGTATAGAGGATAATGATCCATATAGTGATCAGTATAGAAATAGTATCGAGAAGCAATCTGTATATTAATAGAGAATAGTATAGAGAGGATAATGATCCATATAGTAATATAGGATAGAATAGAAATGCGATCCATATAGTATAGAGGACAGAATAGAAATGCAATCAATTAGACACATGTTACCTCCCATATTGCATTTCCTCTATGGCCACATGGTCTACTTAATTCAATAATGGGATCGCCTGTGTTTGCTCACTGGTGATCTATGTTCAAACTTAAGTGTTGGTAGCGACACTTTATTCCTACATAACATTATCTAAAATAAAAATTCTTACAATTTAAAAATATTTTCTGGCTTTAAATAGTTTTCAAAGTGTTAATAAACCAAAGAAAACAAATCAATTAATTAGTCTTGCTTGTAGAACTCTCTTCTGCCTTTTTGCTTTCCAGTCAACTTTGATTTTCAAATCTTTAAATGCAATGTCAATCATTATCTCCTATTTTCTTATGTTAAATAATAGCTTAGCAGAATATTTTTAGGTGGAATGGTATCTCTGCTCAGAGTTCCGGAGGTTGACCTTTGTGGTCAGATGGAAGACAAAACAAGAAAGTTAATTTCGATTGGCTGAGCCAGCATGAGAACGATAAATAGAGAAAGGGTTTTTGGGGAGTTAGTTCTTACATGTCAAGCAATGTAGATGTGTTTTCTTTCAGTTATCATTTGCTATCTTTCATGAAATTTCATAATTCCATCTTCCCAGAATTATTTTTATTTTTCTTCACAAGGAATAGTTCCTGCAGTCTACCAAGAAATTTATTTTAGATGAAGCACTGGTAACCATTATTATTTTTTGACTAGTATTTACTTTTATCTTCATTTTTTATTTGTTCAAGCATTGCTAGTCATCATTATTAATTTTTGACTTGTACGTACCTTCATTTTTTATTAGATGAAGCATTGTCACCGATTATTATTAATTTTTGACTAGTATTTTCTTTCATCTTACTTTACCTAGTTCTTCAAATCTATAATAGAGAGTAAACAATGGGAATCTGAAAGCTTGTCCTTTTCAATTCACACAGTCTTCTCACTAATAAATATATATATATATATATATATATATATATATATATGAAAAGTCTGTGTATATAAATATAAATAAATATATATATGTATAATTATTTATATATTATATTATATGTGTGGTACTTATTAGAAAGCGCTCAATATCAGAGATAGAGCTAACATATTTGGTTGGATAGATGTGAGTTTGTGACCCTGGGTTTCACACTTTAGCGATCGTCCGACAAACTGATTAATTTTTTAAAAAATTTGGGTGTATGTAGATTGCTTGTATTGGTGCTACTGTGGAAGTGGTCGGGGAAACTTCATCGTTTTTTCATCGTACTAACGCAAACATCGATGTATGCAGACACATGTATATACTTGGTCGTCTGTCGGGACTCATACATATATAAACATATGTGGGCAGTTTCAGATATGACATATGTATGTATACGGGTGGTGTTGTGTCTATACATATGCATTGTATGTTGAAATTTAAAGATTGGAAGTGTGGCGGAAATGTCTCGTGAATGTATACGTCATATTTTTATTTTTCCACTGAATAATATTTCCTCGCATGTATGTATTATAGGATACAAATCCTATATCATTCCAACAAATGACTAAAAAACACAAAGTAGATTTGCACACCCGCAAAATCAGATCAAAACGACTAAAAACAGATTTCGCAATAAGGTGTGAAATTAATTTTCTGACCAATGAAAGGAGGCGATTTGCTAAACTAAAAAAAGATAACGAGCCAGTGTGAAAAAAGTCAACAATAAATAGAGAATCTCAAGTCAATTACCAGTCAGAAGGGCGCAGAGATCATAGAAGACTGACAGTAAATTCCATCGCTGATTCAACCCGACACTAAGAGCCGAAAGTGGATTAGGAAAGGAAAGCAACAACAACAAATTTACAACTGACTCCAAAACAATTCATAAGTACATTTTCCTTTTATCTTTTATTCCTCATCCACATTCTCTTTTTCAACTTAAATTGATCGCCCCTTTTTCCTTTACACCTATACAAAAACAAAAGAAACAGACATTACTCTGCTACTCTGTTGAAAGACAGCGAACACAGACATTTTTGTAAAAATCACATTTTTGCTTAAATGAACTAAAGCATTAATCTTTTTTACCCTATTCACAAGATAATAAATATACAATGTTCTATTTTCTACAAACGTTCCTTATTGTGTTGTTTCTTCTTGAAATTTGCGTTGTATTTTGTGGGCAGGGTATCCCGTATTAAATTCTCCTTTAATCCGAGTACGCTGAACCCCACAGTATATACGTGTGGTGGGGTTTGTGTAAAATTATGATAGGTAAAAATTATTATTATTTATATTTATTTTTAAATTTTTGAAACAAATGGGGGTTTATTTGTTATATATAAAGCTGGTTATTTGTTTGTTTTTGATGACTGTGTATATGTAACAGGTAGAAATTTGTAATCTTTATTGGTTATTTTATATGGTGATGTTTAGTATTTAATATGCTGGGTGAGAGGGTAGTTTAATTTAATAATTATAGCAGGTATATATGATATGATGTGATAGTAATGTTGCAAGGGATTGGAGGCAATGATAATATAATTAGCTAATAGTTATTGTAAATTGGTAGAAATTGTAAATTGGTAGAAATGATTAGTAACGGTGGTGGGAGAATGATAAAATCATGAATGTAGTTATAGTGGTGGTAGCTTGAACCAAAAAGTGGTTGTTGGTGTTTTGTTTTATTTTATTATATGTACTAATTTATTTTGGTATAAATCCTGATAATAGGTATTCCGTGTAAAATTATGGTAGTTGAAGATTGCTATAATTTTTAATTTTTAATTTACAAAAATATTATTGTTATTATATTAAAGCTGGTTATTTCCTTGTTTTTTTTACCACTGTGTATATGTGACTGGTAGAAATTTCAGTTTGTAATCCTTATTGGTTATTTTTATGGTGGTATTAAATATGCTGGGAGAGGGGTAGTATACGTTAATAATTATGGCAGGATTATATGGTAATGGTAGATGTTGTGTGATAGTAATATGTAAGGGGGTTGGTGGCAATAATAATATAAGTGGTTAATATTTATTGTAAATTGTTAGTAGTGATTAGTAATGTTGGTGGGAGAATAATAAAACCTATAAATGTAATTATTGTGGTGCTAGCTTCAACTAAAGGGTGGTTGTTAGTGTTTTATTTTATTTTATTTTATATTTATTTGTTTATTTTTATTTATTATGAATCCTGGTAATGGGTGTTTATTCTCATGGTTATATATGGAAATTATATCTGATCTTATTGTTTTAAGGTGTTAAATATGCTGAGGGAGTAATATGCGTTAAAGATTGTAGAGGATTTATAATAGTAGGTGCGATGTGTAAGTGATGGTGCTGGGTGTTGGTGGTAATGATAATATTATTAGATAATAGTTATTGTAAAGTGGTGAAAGTGATTACTAATGGTGGTGCAATGATAATGATAGATGCAATTATTTTGATGGTATCTTGAAATTAAATTGTGATTGTTGGTGGTTTGTCTATTTTATCCGTTTGGTATGAATTCGGATAATAGGTACTTGTTCTCATGGTTACATTTGAGATTATCTCTGACTTTTTGTTTAGTAAGTTCTTTTGCAGTTTGTGTGATATTATTGCTACCTTTTCATGTAGACAAAGTAGGCATTTTTTTGTAATGTTGCTGTAGGCAGGGGCTTTTTTCAATATATCCCAACTTATTTTGTATTTTTGCTGCCATATGTATGTAGAAAGTGTTGTGCTGTTCGAATATTTCCTGTTGGTGAATGAAAGGTTGTGGTTGTTATTCCTCATCTTGAATGGACCTTCGGTGGTACCGATGTAGTGCATTACGTTGTTGTTTGCACTTACCTTGGCCTTGTATATTGTGTTCGTAAGTTGGCAACTTCCCTGGAGTGGACATGTTGTTCTGTTTCTGCAGTTGCATATTGGATCCTTGGTTTCATTTTTGTAGGTTGTCATTTTTTTGTTGTAGCTTTTGATTATTTCTGTTATGTTTTTTGTGCAGCTGTAACTGATCTTTACGTTATTTTTGTTAAATATTTTTGATAATTTGTTTGCTTCAGTGAAGTGTTTTTCTATTAAGTTTAGGAATATTTTGCCTATGTTCGTTTTAATGGTTTTGTTATATGGTGGATTAAACCAGATGATGTTTCTCTTTCTGTTCTTGCGTTTTGGCTGTGGAGGTATATATTGTAGTTGTTGTGTGTAACCACTTGCTTTTAGGGCTTCGTTGTATGGTGCTTTTTTGCTATTGAAAATGTGTGTTAGATAAGTTCTCAGATAGTCTGCGGCTGATTGATTTTGGTATTTGCTTGATGATAGAAGGTGGATGGTTGGAGGATGTGTGTACGTAAGTTGGGGGTGTCATTTTCTTTTTGTATGGTTCATATGTATTGTTGATCAGGTTAAGAGTGACATCAAGGAAGTTTACTATTGTTGTGCCTGTATTTATCTCTATTTTGAATCCAATATTCTTTAGGGTGTTCACTATTTTCTTCCTGAATTTATTTACTTTGGGGCCATTGGATTCCCTTATTAAGATATATATATATACAAATATATATATATTTATATACAAATTTTATATCATTAACTTAACTAATCTACTTTTTGTATGAATGATTCATTGTAATATAAATTGAACTGCACCACATATTTGATTTAAAAGAACTGATCCAACATGCAAATATTGGGGATAACAACAGAGACATTACTCTATTTATTGAACAATTTATTTCATGCCACATTGAGTGATAAACTCCTACAACAAAAACTTCTCAAATTACCATATTAGTAAAAAATTCTCTCTCTTAAATTTTCTAGAAAAAAATTCAACCTTAGCGTTGCGACTGCACGCTCTAAAAGATTTTATCCATTAACAATAACACATTTCTAAAAAAACATATTTCAATTCACATTTAATTTTTTGTCTCTGATGTTACCTGGATTTTACTAAAAACAAAATGATTTCCATGCCTGAGGATGACTGAATGTACAGTTGAAAGTACTTGCAGATTAAAAAAGACCTTATACAGCTTGTAGTTATTAAAAACAAGGATCATAACATTCATCGAGTGGTTTGTAGATTGATGCACCTTTAAAATTTTGTTTGTGAAAGGATTTTGCCATTTTATATCATTAATTTTACTAATCTACTTTTTGTATGAATGATTTATTGTAATATAAATTGAACTGCACCACATATTTGATATATATATATATATATATATACATATATATATAAGCAAAACAACAAAAAAATCCCAGTAATTGTATGTAGATCAACAAAGTAAAAATTCATGCTGCCAAGACAAGGAAACAGGAAGTTTGTAACTAACTTATAGAATCCTGTCTTTTTTATTGGACAAAAATTGTTGAAGATCAAGGGAAAAAAATCTGACTTTTGATTTGTTTATAGAATTGGCACATATTTTTGTTTTTTAATTTAAAATCTGAATCAATCATTTTATAACCTTTTTTTTCTTCAATACAGATTTTTGCTATTTAATGTTTAGATAAAATATAATTTCATTTTTGTCATATTCAACCATATATGTTTTATTTTTGTTAGAAATACTTCACACATTGTATTTAATTTTTTAATTTCTCAGGATTTAAAAAAAAATTTGTTTTTTTAATAGTTTCATCCCCAGCCAATGCAATAATGCCACTAGAATGCAGGGGGCTACAGGGAGTGAAACAGAATGGGAAGGATTGAGGAAAGGACAAAAGATGAACACGATTCAAGAAAACACAAGATGGCGATTGACATTGCACTTAAATTTTTGAAAATTGTAGTTATCAGAGAAACAAGAAATTGCTAGTTCCACAAGCGGGGAATGGTGAGAAATGAAACTGTTAGAGAAGAAGAGGTGTTTTCATCTCGCGAGTTCAACAGTAAAATGATTAGACCTAGTTGGCAATCTAGTAGCACGCTTAAATTCGTGTAGTCGAAGCAGCAGGGAAAATAATCTCATCAGAACTGTTGACAGGAATATATTTGTAGAAAAAGCAAAGGAAAATGATATCACATCGGTGAGAAAGTGACTGAAAATCGAGATGTCTGGTCGGGAGTGACAATTTTACAGACCTTTTACTGCAAACATTGTTATTTTTAGTAGAAATTATTTTCATTCAAATTTGCATTATTGTTTCGTATTGGGGTAAATTTAAGACGTTTTATATGCAAATAAAATTCTCAAAAATGTTTTTGCTCTATTGAAATTGATTGTTACGATTTTGATTCCATGTTTTTCAGCTTTGTTTTACCCTCCAGAAGAAGTTGCCTCAGTGAAAGATAAGCGAGAAGTTCAGGAAGCTTTTGCAGAATGCCTCAACTTCCCTATTCTTATGGAACGACTTGTCCATATTGTAAGTAATTATTATTTCGACTGTTGAATAACAGAAGATATAACAATAAACAAAATGAAGTCTTGAGTAAGAAAAAGAATCTAGTGCCAAGTTTATTTTTCTTGAAGAAAATATATCAACAAAAATAAGGTTACAGTGCACTAAATAAAAAAAATATCTCTTTATGTTCATGTAGAGGGTGTGAAGAGTGTTAAAAAGTATTGTCCTGAGAAGGTTTGTTTTGTGCATGTAAAATTATATTTGCTCCATTATTTATTAGAAGTCGGGTGAATGAATCTTAACCAACGGGCTTTACTCGACAAGGGAAATAACTGATGTAATTTTTAAATGAATTATTTCCCTTACATTTTAATATTTTTATGTTTTTTGAGGATGGTGCAAATTTGAATCTTGCTGTAGATGGTTGGAACGGGAGTCGATAACGAGTTGGAGATGATAATGCTGGGACGGCTAGAGCCGTGGTTTGACAGTCGGCTGCTGAAACCGAAACTGCACTGTGATCCTCGTCATCTGGACAATATTTACTAGCCTCCCCAAAAAGAGGGTAGATGTGGTACAAGGCCGAGTTTAACATGGGTCATCCGATCCCATAGTCTCGGTCAAAAAATCCCTGTAGAACCCACATAAACAGGATCGGGTTGGTCTACCTCCCTGAACGAGACTCTGCCTTTGACATAGCCTTGTCCAGGTTCCTCTCTGCTCAAAGGCAGAGAGTTCGACCGTATAGCTGAACGCCTGGATATTTCTTTTACAAATGTACAAATAAGCCACAAGTGCAAAATGGTAATGTAGGAGGCTGGTCCTCACTTGTCCTATCGATAACTTAACTAGCCTCAATCACTGACAAACTCTTTCGTCTATTGTTCCTTTCACCAAAACATCTCATCTACACAACACTGTCTCACATCATAATGCAATGTTTGCTCTAAGAACCTTCATCTAATACCATATGTACAATCTCTTTGCGGAGGGCTGGATTGATAAAATCCAATGTTCATGATATAACAATATTTACACAACTAAACAAAACAGTATTAGTAAGGGAAAACTCCACAGTCTAAATAAACATGGCAGAGATAATACATTTTTTTCACATGTTAATATAGGTTCTTTGATATTCTAAAACATTCATTAGTTTTCATTCTTGTGATAACAACAATAAAGATGAAGACAATAGTCTGCATGTGAATAGTATAAATAGTGTTTTCATAAATGAACATTTGTAAAGGTACCTAATGATTCTTCTCTTCTAATGTCAGAGATTTAAGATTCCATGTTGCACAATTCAAATTGTCAATTAATAGAACATTGACTTTTGTTAGATATTGTATGAGAGAAATCAAGCAAAATGAAGACTTAAGTAAAAAGAAATATATATTGCCAAGTTTATTTTCATTAAAGAAAAGTTTTACTAGTATTTACTTTCATCTTGGTTTTTTGCCAGATGAGGCATTGTCAACTATTATTAATAATTTTTTGACTAGTATTTACTTTCATCTTACTTTACCCAGTTCTTCACATCTACATTAGAGAGTAAACAATGGGAATCTGAAAGCTTATCCTTTACAATTCACTATATATATATATATATATATATTTATTTATATATATATATATATATATATATATATAGATACCGTCATCCACAGACAGACTGTTTTGTTGTATCACACCACCTCAGTGTGGCTAGACATCCGATTGCTTCAATTCAAGACTGAAACCCGACCAATTTGGAATCAGTCGGACATTCTAACCCCTAGCCTATTGATGCTCGGCAGAGAGAAAGGTGAATTTTTGCATATTTATTTTTTTCATAAACATGCCAGTGACCTAGAGGATTCAATCCATTGGGAGAGTCTTGCATTATTAGCAGTAATAGTCACTGTTTACAAATACATACTTTTTCCCCACAGTGCTTGACCGAATTAGTTTATTTTTGGGAGCTAATATCATCATCCACAGACAAACTGTTTCACTGTATCACAGCTCCTCAGTGTGGCTAGACATCTGATCACTTCAAGCTGGGACCAAAACCCAGCTAATTAGGAATCAGTCAGAGATTCTAATATTTAGGCTATCGACACTCAGCAGAGAAAAAGGCAAATTTTTGTGTATTTAATTTTTCATAAACATGCCAGTGACCTAGAGGGCTCAATACATTGGGAGAGTCTTGTATTCTTAGCAGAACAATCAGTGAAATCCAACAAATTTGACAGATTCTGAGAAATGGATAAAAATATTCAAAATTGATGGGTGTACAAATAATTTTGTCGTTGACTGTAGGTGGAGGTTATAGAATACACATACAAATGCTATACGCATTGGAAAGTGGAAAGAGAGGTTCTGTAATCAAAGGACAAAGGAAACGAATGTATGCCTATGGGGATGTCCTCATCTATGTACAATTACATCTTGGATCACAGAAGAGGAAGGAAACTTTGTCCTTTTATATACTTAAACAGCATCAACCAAAGTCCTGTGTAAGTCAATAACTACATCTGCATCCTGGGTAAGACAATAAACTACGTCTGACAGCAAGTCCTTTGATCAGAAGGTATTGAGAAGCATGGAACCACCTCTTAATTGCTGGTGTTCCCAGGTCCACCCTGACCCGTAGTGGTAGCACCTGTTAGGGTCTCAGCTATGGGCAAATAGTTAATCCCCCAAACTGGGGTCAAAACACTATGGAAGTGTAAAAATAGGTTTTGATACCAGCAATAAATTTTTTGAGGAAAATTATTACCAGAAATACAATTTGGAAGAAAATAAATACTACCAGCAATAAAAATCTTGTTAGCATTAAATAACCCATTGAGGTTGATATGCTGTAAAAAAAAAAATAAAAATAAAAATAAAAATAAAAAAATAATCCAAAAATAACTTCTTTTTTCTTTTTTTTAACAGCTTCTTTTCAACATCAACTCATAGACTGATTTGAGATCTGAAACATATTCAAACTAGAGACTTTATGAATTTAAAGGCAATATTAGATTGGCAGCTTGGTCTCATCATTTTACCATTGTAATGACTAGAGGTAACTGTAAATTCAATGCTAACAGTTTATTTTCACTCTTCTTGCTTCTTGAACTCACTTCTCATTTCAACTTTGATCTTCAAAAATTTAAATGCAATGTCAATCATTATCTTCTGTCTTCTTAATTCCAGTTCTTTTATTGTCTTCTCTCCTTAATAAAATTTTTTCTCATATTCTCTAACATTCAATAACCCCCTTGCATCCTAGTGGCTTTATTGCCTTTGATCTTCAAAAATTTAAATGCAATGTCAATCATTATCTTCTGTCTTCCTAATTCTGGCCCTTTTATTATTGTTCTCACTCCTTAATAACATTTTTCTTTTCCTCATATTACTTCACACAGCATCTTATTGGCTTTACTACCTTGCTTGGGGTGAAATGATTAAACAAAAAAAGATGAAGAAATATGAAGCAACAGAAATGTGGTCCTACAGAAAGATGCTGAGAATACCATGGAGTTAACATGTGAGCAATGCTGAAGTTTTAAAGAAAATGGAAACAGACTGGATACTTATACTTAACCTCAAGAGAAGACAGTTGAAATTTCTAGGGAACATAATGAGGAGAGAGGGCTTAGAAAATGTGATACTCACAGGACAAATAAAGGTCAAAAGAGACAGAAGAAAAGAAAGCATAATCTAGAAAGTGAGATTGAGTAAACAGATAGTAACACAAGAGTGATAACAAAAAGACAAAATGTATTAAGTGCTACAAAGGACATGAAATTATGACGAGCCATGACCACCAATGTCCAAGAAGAATGCTTAAGGATCTAATCAATGTCCTCAAATCGTAACTTAAAAATAATTTCTCAATAACAATGCATCTATTTCCATTTTGAATACTATCAGGTATTGGACAAAGGCCATTCTCACCCACTTGTATTCCAGTTATAAATGTGCTACTCTCTAGCATGTCTTACCATGAAACCCCTTCATCTCATCTCTCCATCTTTTACATAGTCTCTTCCTACCGTTTTCATCACTGATTTAACATGAAACAACTTCATCTCATCTCTCCATCATTTACATAGTCTCTTCCTACCGTTTTCTTCACTGACTTAACATTTAACCCCTTCATCTTATCTCTCCATCTTTTACATAGTCTCTTCCTACCGTTTTCGTCAATGACTTAACATGAAACCCCTTCATCTCATCTCTCCATCTTTTACATAGTCTCTTCCTACCGTTTTCTTCACTGACTTAACATTTAACCCCTTCATCTTATCTCTCCATCTTTTACATAGTCTCTTCCTACCGTTTTCGTCAATGACTTAACATGAAACCCCTTCATCTCATCTCTCCATCTTTTACATAGTCTCTTCCTACTGTTTTCGTCACTGACTTAACACTATTCAACCTTTTTTACTAAACTTAGATTGTGCACAAGTCTTTTACTTTTTGGAGATAATACGGATTTTTACTCATACTAATTAACTCATAGTTGCGGGGATAAGCATTGGATTTATACCCCTCCCAAGGTATACTATTTACATTTTTTCATCACAACATTTCAGCCGTTGTACGCTCCGGCCTTCTTCAGGTGGTTGGAATGTCAAACTGAACCCTTTATTTCACTCACTGTGTTAGACTGTTCTAGTTCCACGTGCCATGTCTAATGGATGTCAGTTATTTCCTGTTAATTCTCCACTCAAGCTTCTCCACTGCCTTAACCAGGACTGGAATTGGAACTTGGCTCTCTGATTTCCAGTTCTGAACCATTGTCCATTACACCACCCACACATCCAAGTTTACAACATCTTTTATCCAAGTTGCCACCCATGTAGGTAGTGACCAGGTTCAATATTGCTTAACTCCAGTGATCATACGAGAACTAGTGTTTCAATATGATATGGCCATAAGTCAGAATTGAAAGAGTTAAGGTTCTCCATTTTTTCTTTTGTGTATTATTTTCATCACCTCCCCATGTAAGAATCACCAGTGTCTAATTGATGCATTGGGGATTTATTATTTAAATTTTTATTGACATTCTTGCACCTGTTAATTGTATATTTCCTAAATGACAGTATTTTTCTGAGTATGAATAGAATTAAATAAATAAACAGAAATTATTAAGATCCTCATCATTCTGGGTAGATGTTAAAAAACTGTTGTTTTTTTTTTAATTTCTCTTTCAGCTGCATGTTATCCATTCTCATGAGGAAGAGAAAGAACCTTGGGATGACAGATTTTGGAGATTTGTGGGAGATGATGGATTCCAAGCCACTCACAGGTTTCTCAAACTCATAAATGTTAATTTTGAGGTATGTGTTGTCTTTTACTATTTCTCATGGATTTCTCCTAAAAACAAGATTTGATTGCATCATTTTTTACAATCTATCAACCCCTTGTTATTTAAAGCAAAGACATATTTCAGATTATAGGAGGTTGCTTACAGTACCTGGTGTTCCAAAGCAGACCCACATCTAAGTACTGACCTGGATCAATGCTACTTACCCTTGGTGATGGAATGAGAACCATTTTTTTAAAGAGAGATTTGATTGGAATCTTATCTTATATTGTTCTTTGTTCACAATGACACTGGCATAACAAATATGGTTTCAAACTATTGGAATTTATTTTCTTATTCACTCAATAAAACCCCAAGTGTCATTCAAGGTAAAGTTATTGAATGTGGTTGTTGCAACAGCATAAAGAGAGAAAGTAAGAGGTGAATATTATGAGGATGATTGAACCTAAACTTGAAGAGGCTAAGATTGTAGTGATCAGGAAAGCATTCTCTCAGGAGCGTCTTCCACAAAGTAACACTCTCTGAGTGGAACTTTCTCCTTATTAATGGACTGCAAAGGCAATGTGGAATGGTGGGTGCAAGTTGTGAAGTTCAGAACCTGCTGAAACTAAGCAATGTAGCCCTATCTGAACCTTTGTCCTGGCAAAAGTAATAGAGTAGCAAGAGACAAGCAACATTTTGTCTGTGGGGCAAGAGGTTGTAGGGTGGGAAATAATTCAACACCCATAAGGCCGTGTAGATGCTTTTGAATACTATTGAAGCATGACAGTATGTTTTTAGAGGAAAACAAAAATGTCACAACATGAAGCAAAATTATAAGAAAATGTGGGAATACAAAAATAAAAGTAAAAAGTCACAATTATAATGTGACAGAAATGTGTGATAAAGGGCATTAAAATTGTGAAAAGAAGAGGCACAATTGTAATGTGAATGGATTGTGTTATAGAGGGCATAAAAAATTGTTGCGAAAGAAAAAATGTCACAATTGTAATGAGACAGGAATGCGTGAGATAAGAAAAAAGAAAAGAAAAAGTCACAGTTATAATGTGACAGGATTGTGTGATAGAAAACATAAAAAATTCTTTTGAAAAGATAAGTCACAATTATAATGACTCAGGAATGTAGTATTTGAGGACACATAAAAGTTACCATGACACAAAATAGTGAAAGGAAAAAAGTCACAATTATATTGAAACAGAAAAGTGTGATATTTAAAAATAACCATGTCACAAAATTGTGAAAAGAAAAATGTCACAGTTATAATTAGACTTAAATATGTGATAGAGAGGACATATAAAATTTACTATGACACAAAATTTTATAAAGAAGAGCCACAACTATAATGAGATCGAAACTTGTGACAGAGGTCATCAAATTTACCATGATGCAAAATTTTGCCAAGAAAAAAAGACACAGTTATAATGTGACAGAGATGTGTGATAAAGGACGTATAAAAATTATCATGACACAAAATTGTGAAAGGAAAAGAAAAGTCACGTTTTTCTGAGACACAAAAATGTGTGAGCAAATTAACACAATTAACACCAATGAAATTGGATGAAAATAGAAAGTAAAATTTCACAATTACAATGAATCTGAATTATTTGTTAGAATAAAAAATGCAGACTAATGCAGGTGTCCCCCCCAGGGCTATATCCTTGGACCTACTTTGTTTTTTTAATTTTCATTAATCACCTTCGCAATGGCATCAGCTCTCAACTTTGTAACTACTCTGATGACACAACCATTTACTCCTGTCTTGAGAGTACATCTGATCTGATCTGTTTGATAAGGTCAAATTGACAGTTGGTATTTGAAACGAACTTCAGTCTGTTGTTAACTGTAGCAAAGGATAGCTTGTTAATTTTAACACCTCCGAAATTAAATGAATCATCTGAGAGACCCATTTCTACCTTCCATCCACATGGCTGATGTTAACCTGCAGAAAAGTGACCCATTATGCTTTCTCGGGTTAATGTTCTCAGCTGATATGAAGTGGAAATACTTTATTAAATCTATTGGTAGGTCAGCTGTGAAGAAAGTTGGTTCACTGTGTTGTACTAGACAATTTTCAGGAAGACAGAAAACAGCAATTGACATTGCATTTAAACTTTTGAAAACCATAGTTGACAGAAAAGCAAGAAACTAGAAGCAAGTTCCAGATATAAGAAGTGTGAGAAAAGAAATTATTATGATCAAAGTTATGGTTAAATCTAGCTTTTTCAACACTAAAATGATGAGATGTAGTTGACAATCTAGCAGTATGCTTACATTCATGCAGCTGAGCTACCAAGGAGGAAAGTTCATTTGAATAATTGCTTTGAAAATATTTATAGAAAAGACACAGGGAAGCCATGTCACAATGGTGAGAAAGTGAATAATGTTGAGATGCCAGATCAGGACTGATAATATTACAGACCTTTTAGATTTTGCCGAGAATCTCAAGACTTTATTTGTTGCCTTCTTGATGGTTTGGAATTCAGTTTTCCTCAGACAGTTTATCACTCAGGACTAAAGAGATCAGTCTATCCTGCTACTTAAGCTATAAGTTGGAGTAGAACTGATGGTTTCATGCCTGTCCCAAGGACATTAAAGATTTTTAATAGGGACAAATATTTTACTATACTGTTATGAAAACTGTGAGAAAATTAATTTACTAATTTAGACTTAATTGCTTTAGCAGAAAACAGAAAATGTGACACAAAAACCTGAAGGTGCTTTGGAATAGTGAAAGATGCCGTTCAAAAGCCAAGCAACGTATTAACAAACAAGAAAATTTTGTTAGAAAAAGAAAAGAGTACTGAACTCTTATGTAATATTGGTCTTCCTATATGGCAATGACTGTTGGACAATCTGATCACAGATGAAAGATTTGAGGCACCAGAATGCTGAAAATCCCATGGACGGAACATATAATGAGGAACATTTAAGGGTAATGGAAACAAAAATAGAACCTTGTACTTAGAATTCAAAAGAAACAATTGAAATTTCTAGAAAATATATTGAGGAAAGCAGGCTTGAAAAATGTGACATTCACAGGACTTATTGAAGGCAAGCTGGTCAGAGGAAAGTAGAGAATAACCTACTTAATGAGCTTGGGTAATTGGTTGTCAAGACAAAGATTAAGAGAGATAGCAAAATGACAAACCTTACTAAGAGTTATAAAGAAGAGGAAATTATGGAGAGCCATAATCACCCACTTTCTGAAGGAACAAGATACATAGAAACAGAAAATTTAATTTGACATTTTCAGATTGTATATTTGTTTGAAACTAACATGTTTCTGTTTCTTTTTAGTATGGTGAAGCTATTGAAGCCTGTAACGTGGACAAGGACATGTTGGGATGTGTCTTGTACTACCTGGAATTAATGTCTTTCATGTCTGACGAAGAAATTAATGCCATCAAGTATTGTGCCTTTAGACCTCATTTGGTTCCTTGTTTTCTGAAAGTGGTAAGTAAATTGTGAAAGAAAAAGCAATGTCTTACATTTTTTTTTTTTTTTTTTTTACAGTAAAGTTTACCCTTTACACGACTCGAGAGCCACTCAAGTTAGAGAGTTTTATGTTAAGAGGCAGTTTGTGTGGATAGGAGCTTTGAACAAGTTAAAATTGTAGTGATCAAGGAAACATCCTCTTGAGAGTCTGTTCCACAGGGCAATGGTTCACAGGGAAGAGGCTGTTTGAGTGGAACGTAGTTCCAGGGCCTACTCTCAGAAGAGATCAAACCAATTGGAACTTTATTGATGTGATCATATGGTGCCATGTGGTATATAACTTTTTATTGGATAAGTAAACTAGTTATTATTATTATTAAAATTACTGAAAAAAAATGATTTGACTTCTTGTTTCAGGGAAGTTTCAAAAATATTAAGCCAAAGCCCCAGGGGCCCTTTCTCCCAGGCTGTACATCTCCTTTGGGAGGAGCCTGGGTTTCTTGCCTGGCACCTGACACAACCCCCAAAAGGGGAATTTACAAGGGGACTTGGGCAATTTTTTCCACATTATTGTGTTAAACCCACTTTAAACCTCCACCTTGTATCACATTCGGTAGTGATATGTGTGCGCTGAAAAATATTCTTGTTTCTACTAATTATATATGCATTTTCTTTGGAAATAATATCCATCTTTGTTTTATATATGTATTTCAGATAATATATATTTATTCTAAAGTATTTACTTTGAAATAATAGATTTCGTTTTATGATTTCAGTCAAAACAAGGCAATAAAGCCACTAAGACACAAGGGGACTAATGAATGTGAAAGAATATAAGGAAAAGTAAACATTATTAAGGAGAAAGAACAATAAAATAACTGGAATTAAGAAGGCAGAAGATAATTGATGTTGCATTTAAATTTTTGAAGTTCCAAGTAGGGTGGAAAGCTAGAAGCTAGAAGAGAGTTCCTCAAGCAAGAAATGTAAAAGAGGAAACTGTCAGCATAGAACTTACGGTTCCATCTAGCCATTTCAACTGTAAAATGATGTGACCTAGGTGCCAATCATAACTTAAATTCATAAGGTCAAGGTACCAAATAAGAAAGCAATATTTATTTTGTTTTAATACAAAAATTTAGCACAAGGCCAAAAGAATATGGGAAGACTGGTCTTCAGTGTGTCTTATCTTAAACTTAGCTAGCCACAATTACTAACCAAAACATAATACAGTATTCCTTACACCAAAACAACACATTGTTACTTATCATTCTTACTACAGTCACCATAATACCTCAAAGTCTCTATGTAATCCTAATTAGTTCCCATATGTATAATTTGTCTAGTGAGGGGGTGGGGAATAAAAATAACAATATTTAAAAATGAAAACCCAATAAATATGTAGAATAAATATAATACCAAACATGAAAGCTCATAGAATTTTTTTTTTTTTAATTAGTATCTTTCCAAGCAAAGAAATACAGCTACTAACATGGATGGAGTTACAGGGTGTCGAGGAATTAGGAACAGAAACATCAGTAATTAGAAAGAGAAAAGAACAATCAGGAGGACAGTAGATAGTGATAGAAAATGTTAGCATAGAATTTATGGCGACATCTCGCCAGCTCAACTGTAAATTGATAAGTCTAGTATTGTGCTTAAATTCATACATTCTAGGTACCATAGCAAAGAGCTCATCTGAACAATTGCAATGAAAGTATTTATAAAACAGGTACAGAGTGGCAACCTTATGGCGGTGGGCAAGTGACTGAAGTGAAGCCACCAGATCAACACCAATATTATTACTGATTCTTTTTGGATCTTATCACGGAACTCCAGGTAAATAGCAGGGGCACTGGACCATATGTGGTAGCAATATTCTGAGCATGGATGAATGGTAGACATACAGATATGCAATATAGATTCTGAAGAAAAAAAATTGTCTCACTGACTTTCTTAGCAGCTGATCTAGCAATGGATTCAATACAGCCTTTCCACTTGATGTCAGCTGTGAATGTTATCCCGAGAAGGTGCAATGAGTCACTTTCTTGGAGGTTAACATCAGTCATATTGATGGAACGGAGAGACGGGCCTCTCAGATGATTAATGGAGAGAAGTTTAGTTTTGAAGGTGTTAAAATTGACAATGCATCTTTTGCCCCAGTTAAAGATGGTCTTGAGATCATTTTGTAAATCAGCTGCCATTTTGACCTTATCAGACTGATCAGCCTTAGTATCAAGGCAAGAATAAATAGCAGTGTCATCAGCATAGATGCCAAGTTGAGACCTGATGTCATCAGAATGGTTATTAATAAAGATTATGATAATAATTATAGAAAACACACAGAGAAGCTACTTTATTTACTTTGAAATAATATGCGTATTGGCTTTGAAATAATGTGTATTTATCTCTTGTAACGAAAGACATGACTTACCTCAGAATTTGAAACGAGTGCGAATGTGTCTTGCCTGCAAAGTGATGAAAAAAAAGAAATATGGCTGCTATTGAAGACACAATTTATGAGTGCATATCTCATCCAAAACGAGACAATATTTGCACACATGCAAATTTTGGCCATCTTGGAATAGCATAAAAAGTGGGGTGCGAGCAGCACCAAGAGTGAAAAGTCATTTGGCAGACTGCCTGTGTTAGAGTTGGATGTATGGACTGACAGACAGAGAGGAAGTTGAAGTAGGCACAGTTGAGTTGGTGTCTGTTTCACAACTGCCCAGTGTAACGGCCAAGAAAGCAAGCCACACAATCCATTTCCTTGAGGTGACCGAAGAAGAAGAAAAATAGCTGGCAAGCATTGCGCTGCACTTTTTGACCCCATCATCATTTTTTTTTTATACATCTCTAATATGTAATTTGTTGAAATCTCCATGAGTTTAATATAAGTTTTCAATAAATAATGGCTTTTTCTCTTTATTTACAGTTCAGAGACACTTTGACTGAAAAGCCAATTGAGAAGAACTCAATGATGCCACTTCTGGAATATGACCAGGCTCTGGACTTCCTCTATTGTCTTGGCTATGACCTCAGCAATGTTGAGAAAACAGACACCGTGCTTCCTCCCAAAGAAAGCTTCAAGGCTGTTGAAGCTGCAGGCAAAATTCTCTATGGTTTGTTCATTCTGCCAGTTCAATGATAGCATTGGAGCACTTGACTAGCTCTGTTTAGAGTTGGCTGGGCAAGAAGAAAACATCTGGATGCAAGTTGAACCCCACCACCACCACCACCAAAAATTAAAACAAAACAAAAAAAAAACAATCTCTTAAATAAAGAAAAATGATAAACACATCTGAAGCATCAAGAGACATACTCTTCTCAAAATACGTAACATTTATCATATTTAAAGGTGAGCAGATTTCTCTAAAGAGAGTGCTCAATAAAGATTTAGAACAATAATAATTAATATATTAATAAAAGTTCAAAGGACTTATCTTGTGACCAACTTCAAAGTTTCAGATAAATCTAATGAATTATTGACATATTATATTTATATAATCTACATAAAAATTACTAATCATAGGCTTCAAACAAATTTAAAATTTGTTTTACTCTAAAAACACTTAACAACATGACATTTGAATATTTAAAAGCCTTATACCATGGCAATATTAAAGTAAAAATATTCAAATTTTGAAGATCTTATTAGAGATACAACATTTGGGGCAATAAAAACAGACATAATTAAAAGTAACAGCAGAGAAAACAGCATCTATGGTAGAAGGCAATATAAAGTTAGAAGCAAAAAAGAAAGAAGGGAGTAAAAAGTAATAAAGTATGGGCTCACCAGTTATCTTTCTTTATTTTTTCCTTTTGATCACCAAAGTTAAGCAATGTTGAGCGTGGTCAGTACCTAGATGGGTGACCGCTTAGGAATGTGCTGTGAGTTTGGATATTCAGGTGGTGTGATAAATAATGATTCAGAATTGGAAATCAGAGGGTTGAGCTCCAATTCCAGTCAGGGTCATTATATTCACTTACACGCAAATACCCTTATGAATCCACCTCTTCTCCCCTCCAGCTATCGGTTAATTAGTAAGACTTGTATCACTAAAGCATCAATATCTTAAAAAAGATTCTTACAATAAAAAAATATTTGCTAGCTTTAAATAAACAGCAAAGGGTTGATAAGCTGTAAAAAATGAATCGTTATATTCATTTATGCACAAATAACATTTTGGAAAGATATGAATCCACTCCTACTCCCCCAGCTATGGGTTAATTATTAGGACTTGTATCAGTAAATTGTTATTATCTCTGAAAAATTCTTAAAAATCAAAAAATATTTTCTGGCTTTAAATAACCTGTAAAAGATTGATAAGCCATAAAAAAAACAAAAAAAAAAACAAATCAATAAAAAACCTAATTTTGTGCATCCTGGGTATGACAGTAAACTAAATCCAGTAGTAAGGGGTGGGGATTTTGAGAATCATGGAACCACTTCTTAATTGCTGATGTTTCTAGTCCATCACTGACCTCAGGTAATAGCACCTGTTAGGGTCCCAACTATGGACAAATAGTGAAAAAGTATAAAAATACATTTTTATAGTAAAAATACAGCAATATATTCTAGTAGTAAAAAAATTACCAAAATTTCTCGAGAAAATTAAATTCCGGCATTAAATGACCCATAAAGTGTTGATATGCCATTAAACAAACTAAAACCTAATTTTGTATTGCCAATTACCAGAGTTTTTGTTTTTTGTTTTGTCTCTCTGAATTATATTTGTTTTTATTGCTCTAACTACGCTTTTTTTTTTTTTTTTTTTTTTATAATTTTGCCATTATAAATGTTATACACTACACACACTTAAACAATCTAAGCAAATACAATTTTGAACAGAAAAGATATAACACAATGAGAGTTATACAAGCTGATGAGTATTTTTGTATAAGGCTTTATTAATTTTCTGCTGCTTATTAAAATTAATATTTTATTTCCCTTTTCCCTCTCTTGTTAATATTTTACTCAAAGATGCCAGGTCTTTCCACAGCTGAACAATACCTCAAATGATTTCAATTTGACCATATAGAAAGAGTTTAATGAATCTCTATCTATATATTAAGTTAACATATAAGTTATTTCCATTTAGGGGATGAAGCTAATAATGAATACATCATCCTAACTCAATGCCAAAGTAGGTGAATTGACAAGGATAAATCTCCACAACTGACCTCCAAAAGCTGAGCTCCATAAAAGAAAATATGCCTGTAGTGGAATCGTTTGGCTATTATTCAGTCAGTTCTAAAAGTGCAATGAAACATTAAATGCATATTTAAATGTCCAGCAGCTGTAACATGTCCATAAAAGTTTAGTTGAAAAGTGCTCTGTGTTCATCAATAGGAAAAATGTTGTTCTTCTTCATGACAATTCAAAATGGCATACAGCAAGTATAACACAAGAAAAAAATTGGGAATTCTATTCATCTGTTTTATACAACCCATCATATTCACCTTACCTGATATCATCTAATTATCTTTTTTAGTTGCTGCAAAACACTTTAATGGGGAAAAGTTCCTCTAACGAAAACCAGTTTCAAATGTTTCTTAAAAAATCTTTTACATCAAAACCTGCAATATTTTACTCAAAATGTATTAAAGAGCTACCTGATAAGTGACAACAAGTCATTGCAAATAATGGTGAATATTCGATTGAATAAAATACAATTGTACTTTACCAACTTTAATTTTCCAAAAAAATAAACAAAAATGGAAGTTATTCATGACTCCACCTAATATGTACCATGTTCATTCAGGATATCAGTCATCATGGTTTTCCACATCTTTCTGCTTTAATTGTTATATGCAATACTTGATTTATTTACACTATTTACATTGTTTGGACTATTGTCCTTATCTTTATTGCCCTATTCACAATCTTTCAGCCATTGTACACTCTGGCCTTGTTCAAGTGATACACATTGGAATTTCAAACCAAACCCCTTATTTCATCAACCAGAGTAGATTGTTCTTGTTCCACATGCCATGCCTTTTCTGAATATCTCAGTTATCCACCCCAGAAAAGATGGATACATACCAATTTTCTAGGGTATTTGCACATAAGTAAATGCAAAAAATGCACTTAAATTCATAAAGTCAAGGTACCAAAGAGGAAAGCAATATTTATTTCACGTAATACAAAAATGTGGCACAAGGCCAAAAGAGAGGGGGATAGTGAAAGGCTGGTCTTCAATTTTTTTTATCTTAAACTTAGCTAGCTACAATTACTGACACAAACATACCACAGTATTCTTTGTACCAAAACATTACATACCATTATCACTACAGACACCATAATGCCTCAAAGTCTCTATGAAGTCTTAACTAGTTTCTATATGTACAATTTGTTTTGTGCGTGGGACAAATAAAAAGCAGATGAAAGCTCATCAGAGTAATTACCATGAGAATATTTATAGAAAAGGCACAGAGAAGGTACATTACAGAAGTAGGAAAGGGTCTCAAGGTGAGATGCTAAGTCAGAATTAATAACATTGCAGATTCTTCTTTGGATTTTATCAAGAATCTCTAAATACATAGCAGAAGCACTAAACCTGATGGGACAGCAATATTCAATGTATGGACAAATGGTAGACTTATAAATGTGTAAGATTCTGGCGGGTAAAAAAATGGGAAACCAATTTTCCAAGCAGCAGATCTAGCAATTGATTCAATATAATCTTTCCACTTCATGTCAATGGAAAACATTTGCCCAAGAAGGTGCAGTGAGTTGCTCTCTTGGAGGTTAGCTACAGCTATGTTGATGGAAGATGAAAATATTCTCTCAAAAGATTAAAAGAGAACTGAAATGTCTCTCTTTTGCAGCCATTTCTTGCCCCAGTTAACAACAGATTGTAGTTCATTTTTCAGTTCAGCTGCTAATTTGAACTTATTGAACCAATCAGACTTATCATTAAGAAATAGTAAATAGTTACATTATCATCATCGATATTGAGGTGAGAACTCTATACCTGCTTGATCACTGTTCTTTCTAAATGGTTGAATACATAAACATTGTCAAGGGATTTGAAGTAGTTTAAAATAATAGCAGTGTCAAGGGAATAATGGTCCTCTTGATACAACTTTCTTTTTTATAGGCACAAACATTAAACATTGCCAAAATCTAAAACATATGCACTGAAAGTGCCCCACCCTGTCAAACAGCGAGAATGTTGAAAAATCTCAGGCAAATTGCGATCTTCTTAAGGAAAATAATAGAGTGGTTTCCTGTTATGTTTTCCACAGTTTTTGTTTCAAAGTTTTCCTTCTCTTAGACTGGTTGCCAGAGAACCAAGTCTAACCTGCTATTTAACTCATGATGCAGAAAGATATGTTTTAAGACATTTTCATGTTTATACATTCTTTTTATAGATACAAATATTTAAGTAAATGCTCTGTTTTGTAATAAACAGTATTAATAACATTTATCAGCCTGAATGTCCAAGAAATTTTGATAGAAAATATTCATCCTTCGACAGGAATCGAACCTGTATCCTATACGAAAGCATCATTTAACCTGACATGCCTTAACCAATCGAGCCACGGAGGATCATTTGATTAGCAAGGTCGATTTCACTGGTTTTAAACTTCATTCTTCCATGAATCTCTCATGTACATTCATATCTGCTCAAAGTGTATCCAAATGTAAACAAATGATGTCACACATTATGAAATGGACAAAGTCAGACAATTATTTTAAGACATTTTTATGTTTATACATTCTTTTTATAGATACAAATATTTAAAACAGTATTTACTTAAATATTTGTATCTATAAAAAGAATGTATAAACATAAAAATGTCTTAAAATAATTGTCAGACTTTGTCCATTCCATAATATATATATATATATATATATATATATATATATATATATATGGAGTCTTCTAAAAGGTACAAAAGAGTTAAAATAATCTTATACACTCACATGTATACCTATACATGTACACTCATTAATACACATCCTTCTTCCACCAGCAATTTTTTTAAGATAACCATTTCACCCAAAGTGTGACAATAAAGCCACTAAGGTAGAAGGAGGTTTCTGACTTATGACAGAATATGAGAAAAAGAATGTTATTAAAGAGAGGAACAATAAAAGAACAGGAATTAAGAAAACTGAAGACAATGATTGACATTGCATTTAAATTTTGCACAAGAGAGAAGTGCGAGAGGAGAAATTGTTAGCATAGAAGTTATGGTTATATCTAACCGTTTCAAGTGTAAAATGACGACACCTAGTTGCCAATCTAGTACAGACCTTAAATTCATTGAAATTATTTTTTTCATCCAGGGCATTTTTATTTGAATCATTTATCAATATTTTCAAGAAGTTCAAGCCTGGTTAATTCCATCTGTCTTCTGAAATATTCTCTCAGTCTATAGGTTTTTTTGATCAAAATCAGAATAACTTTGAATTGTAACCATAATGCATTGAAGTCACTGATTATTATATTTCAGTATCTCTGCCCTCTACCTACTATTCCAATACCCTCAAGCATACTAACTTGGCTCACCTAAATATTATATTGACTCGTAAATAATTTTATTCATCAACTTTATTCTTCAACAAATAAAGTACAATTACATTTTATTTAATTATATATTCACTATTATTTGCAATGATTTTTTTGCTACTTAAAAGGCAGCTTTTTGATAACTTTTGCGTAAAATTTCCTCAGGTCTTGATTTGAAAAAGCTATCAGTGATCCCTTGAATCTGCTTTTCATTATCCATCAAAGCTTTTTTCAGTGATCATAAAAGAATGGAAATGTCTGATGCATGGTCAGGTGAATATGGCAGGTGGGGGTGACCAAGTAAGCTCCAAAATTTTTCCTGTGTTATTCTTGTCATATGCAGCCTTGCATTATATTGGAGTAGAACAACATTCTTTCCTTAATCCACTGTGTATGCTGCCACTGCCATACAAGAAACTAAGGTATGTTCATGTACCATAAATTTATTCTTAACTGCTACATATGATTATTATTTGGGATGACATATTTGTCATTAAAATTGCATTCCAAAAATGGAATTTATTTATGACTCGAATAATAAACTGCCATCATGAAAAGAGCAGAGAATTGGTCAAGAATTTTAAATTTTTTCCCCCTGTTAACTTTATTACTAACTACCTTCTTTATCTTCTTTCCTATGATGCTGGGTTTAAATTATTTTTTGCATGTACAAATTCATATTTAATAGCTAAAACCTATTCTGCACTTCCAGTGACATCTCGTTGGAAGCCATCAACTAGGAATTCCAAGATAAAGTCATTTGGCAGTCGTAGGTTGAGTTTGAGAAAATATTGGTAATTTCAAAAATGATTACTTACATTATTCAGACTGTTATTCTTATCTTCATTGTCATATTCACAACAGTTAGTCCCAGTGACTAGACCCAAAGAGTTATGAGTTCAATTCCTGGCTACAGCAGTGGTGAGGCAAAACTTGGAGAGCTGAGTTAAGGGGAAATAACTGAGACATCTTGAAGATGGCATGGCACGTGGAACTAGAACAATCTACCCCAGTGGATGAAATAAAGAATTTGGTTCAAAATTCCAATCAGCGGAAGAAGGTCAGAGTGTACAATGGTCAAAATGTTGTGATATGGCAATGAAGATGAGGATAACAGTCCGATAATGTAAATAATGTAAGTAATCATTCATAATACCTCATCTCAGAGATATAGACAGATATTTAAAAACGGTATTAAGTTCATAGCATAAAGAATTTGGCATTTATTTGTTTTTTCAAAGGATTTCTTCATATAAATAAAAATTTCTTCTGCTACAAAATCTCAGTTTTGGTTCCTATTTGTCTTACAACCAAATCAGGTTGAAAGCTCTAGTTTCCATCAGATGAATGATTTTAAGCAGGGATCAGACTGTTTACTCATTAATGCCTACTACAAAATAATATGTTAATTAGACGTTTCTAAAGAAAAAATCCAATATTATAAATTTCTATCTCTAATCTATTAATATTGATCATTTCATAAAATTATGGGCATTATTCTGTCAAGAGGTCACCACTGAGGACCCACAGGTACTGTAAGCAACAGGAAGCTTGCATTTCACATGATACAAAAGTTAGCAAATAGCAACTTTTTGTTAGAGTTTTATTACAAGTTTGTTCAATAGTATCACTCAAGAAACATTATTTCTCCTTAATAGACATGTTAATGTACAATAGAGGCTCTGTAATTTGGAGACAGTAAAATATAGGTTCACTCAGGTTTCTCTCAAAATTGGTCTCAACAGGCATGTAACAAATTTCTATCTTATCTTCTGACTATGTCTACATCTAGTAGCCTTTCACACTCTGAGTTCTTTCTCGAATTTCCATCTTTCCATTGACAACACATCAATATGAATCTTACAGTGATAATAAAAGAATACCACTTTCTGTATTGATTCTTTTAAAACCGTTACCCTTAACCACAATTCTGGTTGTGGTCATCACAACTCATGTTTAATCCCTCCATCTTATTCTCAGTTTCGCAGTTCGAATAAGTAAGATTGTTTGTTTTTTTTTTGTTTTTTTTGCAAGTTACAATCTCTCAAAAGTATAGATTTCTATTTGTTTCTATGGAAACCACAATATACTAAAAGGGCAATAACTGTGAGACAAAAGTAAGTTTTCAGCTACAAACCCGTCTTTCCTACATTGTCACAACAATCTGTTGATCCTCCATATCCTCCTGGTGTCAGTTTAAACTGACAATTTCTTCCATTTATATAAACAATTATTATAAATTATATTTTTGTAAATTAAAATTTTCACAGAAATGTTTTGGAAAATTTCCAAGTTTACATCTGAAAGCAAGACAATATGACATTAAACAAAATGGTCGCAATTTATTAAAAGAAAAAGTCATCAGTTTAGCCCATCTCCTCCCACCAAAGCTTCTTAAATTGGCATCCATGGAGCCCCTAATCTGTATGGAACAGATAATAATTATCATTTATATTTGTTATTGAGCTCTTATCCCAATCAACAGTTTCTCATTGAAAGAAATAAAAGAAAATTCATTCTGCCACTATTTGTAAAAAAAAATGGACGCAGCCAGTACTGACCAGGAGGAGGGCATCTCTTGACTTGTTGTTGGGTCAATGTTTACCATTTAACATGTGTCATTATTCTCTGCACAACTGCCATCTTTTGCCGCTCCTTAAGAGCAGGTGATAATTTTCATTTTTCACGGTTTATTACAGATTATCTTCTCATATACTGGTGAGGATTAATTGGCCACAATTTCTTTCAAGTGTAGTTCAAATACACAACTCTTTCACTCTCTATCTCCCTTTACAAACTCACACACACACACACACACACATATATATATATATATATATATATATAATAAATGTTAGTGTGTCACACTTTTTAATTAAAGGGACACAACTCTCATTAGCTAATCTCTTTCTATATAATAAATGCCAATGTCTATGTGTCACACTTTTTCAATTAAAGGGACACAACACTGTAACATTCAATAGCTCATGTTACAGAAATTTTGAATTCCCAAGATTTCATTTCTACGATTGTTTCTGGTGATTTTTTTTTATTTTTATGTGATTTTTTGCAGCATTTTTTTTTGTATGATAACAATTTTTATAAATTGGAAATAAATTTGGCAATAATTCAAATTAATTGTGAAATCCAGCGAGAGTCATCCATGAAATAAAAATAATTATTTTTACAGAAAGTAAGGACCTACACACATCAAATTGTCTTTAAATTCATTGGCAATGGAAGAAGGTAAACTTCAAAAAGAAATCTCCACCAACAGAGGGACCACATTTCCGTCTAAAGAGCTAAAACTGCAGAAAGGAAAAGAAAGACCCCCATGCAAATGAAAATCCAGATCAAATGGCAGCTTCCGATGCTGAAAATATGCAAAGACTTATGGACTCTCAAACTCCTAGACAAGCAGAAGGCCCAATCAAGTGCCCCCCACAGGAGCTAGCTTAAAAGCTGACTTGTAGGGCATCTTTTAAGCTAATATATATATATATAATTATTTATTCAAAAATTAAAACATAAATATGTTATAAAATCACTACAAAAATAGCCATTTTGTTTCAACACTTCTGGTGTCTTATCAAGTGATGGTGTTGAATGTGGAATAAAGGGTTTTAAAAGGTTCAAATCAATCAAACATCCCTGGCTAGGGGAAATGCTGTTACATAAGCTGGAATGACCAATCAAAATACAAGTATATGAGAATTCAAAAAACTTCACAACGAACTTTGCTTATAATAATTATTTAATGCTTTAATGTTAGGGTTAGGCTAAACTAGAATTCATTCTAACTAATTAATTATAATATAAAATTCAAAATTACCAATTTTAAATTTAATCTATATTAAGTTTAAAATTATTTAAAGAAGAAACTTTTTTTTTTAAGAGTCGTGGATATATTTCCTGTCTCATCACTTTTTTGCATGTTTATATATCTAAATATCTCTGCGTGTTTATGTATTATAATCTGATTGTATATGTATTGTCTTTTGCAAGGTTTCACCCTCCCTTGCCCATATCTTCACTTCAAATGTATCTAAGTTGTAACGGAGTTCAGTGCAACAATAAAAACAAAATAAATAACAAAACATGCATTTTTTCCTCAGTTTCTTCTTTAAGTAACCAAAAATATTTAGAAAAGGAGGTCCTATTTCTGTACACATTGTTGTTGAAAGATATGTTGATACCATGTAGATTTAAAGGAATTTTTGGTACTGCCGATATAAAATTTTTAACTGTTGGATTTTCTATAGTAGAAATAGTACTCAGGTAAACAAGGGAATCAATTTGACACTTATTTTTATAATAAAAATATATATATATATATATATATATTGTTGAACATTCCTTTCCTCCATTTACTGGGGAAGAGTACACAGTATTGAAAACAGAGCAGTTGTAGGTATAAGACAGTGTATACACAGAAATCAGCACTGCATGAAACTGACAGTACATGCAGTGTTTATTCTTACGTCTACACTGTCCATATATATATGTGTGTGTGTGTGTTGTAGCATATCTACGTATGATAATGGGTATGTCCCCATTCACATAAATACGGTAGTAAATACTTTATGCTGGTCTGCAATTGGAGATTCATTGTGGAATTCACTTAACTCACTTCTAGCAGGTGACTACTTCTACGCGCTGCTGGCGAATCTTATATGTGTTGTTCATGTCCTAAGTATTATCGTTCATTACCAATCTTCGTGTGATTATTCTATTCAGTAACCTTCCCTTGGTTACAACTATATATATATATATATATATATATATATATATATATATATATATATATATTATATATATAAGGTATTTATGTAGCAATGATTCATCTTTCTTTTTTTAAGATTTTAACCCCAAGCAAGGTGGGAGTGCCACTAGCACGCATGGGGTTACAGAGAGTGGGAGCAAGAGTAAAGGGGCTTGATAGAGGAAAGGGTGAAGAGAAGGACGTGGAATAGATCAAGGTACTGGAGATGTCGATTGACATTGCATTTGAATAGCTGGAGATTATAGCTACCAAGGAAACAAGTAAGAGGAAGGGAATTTCACAGACGGGAAATGCGAGACATGAAGCTATTGGAGTAGAGGAGACGGCTACATTTAACCATTTCGACAGTGAAAGGGTGAGAATGAGATGCCAACTTAGTAGCACGTTTAAATTCATGCAGTGTGGGAACTATTAAAAGTAGCTCGTCAGAGCAGTTACTGTGAAAGTATTTGTTGAAAAGACGTAGGAGGCGACGGCAAGTCTGTAAGAGAGCGACTGAAAACGAGATGCTAGATCAGAGCCAACCACATTGCATATCCTTCTCTGGATTTTGTCGAGGACCGTAAGACGAACAGCGGGGGCTCCAGACCATATATGACAGCAATATTCCATGCAAGGGTGAATGCTTGATTTATGGATTTCAAGGATAGAAACTGACGAGGAAAACTTTCTGGCGAGACACAGAGAACCAACTTTCCTTGCGGCAGATGAAGCTATTGATTCAATGTATTTGTTCCATCTCAGGTCAGCGGACAGTGTGCAACCAAGCAGGCGCAATGTGGTGCTCTCGTGGAGTTGAGCATCAGACATTCTAATCGGAGGTATGGAGGGTTCTCTGTGGTGGGTAATAGAAAGCAGTTTTATTTTTGAGGCATTAAAGTTAACCAGCCAATTCATGCCCCAGTCAGCAACCGATTGGAGTTACTTTTTGAGATCAATGGCCAGATTAGTTTTGTCAGCGATACCAGATTTGCTAATGAGGCAGGAGTAAATAGTAGTGTCGTCTGGATGGATGCCTATTAGTATCACGTTTACAGTCGCTCTCTCGCAGACACCGGGAAGATCGTTAATACCTTGAGGAATACCAGCGTTCGTGAGAAAGTAACTGGAGGAGAATAAGTTCAGGACGACCTTCATAACAAGGTTTGACAGGAATAATTGTATTAAGTCAAATGATCGTCCTGAAATACCGTATCCCTGAAGATTACGAAGGAGGCCAACATGCCAAACCTTATCAAACGCTTTAGATAAATCTAGAGCCACGGCACGAGCTTCTCCATTATTGTGAAGTGCTTGGTAAACAAATTCAGTTATGGCCGTGAGAACAACAGCTGTAGATCGGGCAAAGCGGAAACCATATTGCTTGTCAGAGAGCAGATCATGGGATGTAAGGTGACCACTTCGGAGTTGATTAAAGCTTCAAAGACATTGCCGAAGAGTGGTAGGAAACTGACATGACGCTAGTTAGATGGGTCAGAAGGGTCACCAGACAGGTACAACAGATGAAGTCTTCCAATAGAATGGAAAGCAGGAATCGTTGAGGCAGTAGTTATATAGTTTAGAGAGGACAGGAGCACATTTCTCCAGAACAATGGCTGGTATCCCGTCGCCACCGCTATCCTTATGGCAGTCTCATATAGAGATGATGTCCAGTACCAACGATGGGGTTATGTGCAACTCGCTCGTTAGAGCCTCAAGTCTAGGGGGAGGGGAATCGGATGTGGGTACAACGGATGAGTTGAGCGTTGAATTGTATGAGAATTTCCAAGCAAAGCACTCGGCCTTATCAGCTGAGGAAGTAAGGACCTCAAATTGGTTGAATAAAGGAGGGGTTGTGGGTTTGCTGTTGTTTAGTGCGCTCTTGCAGAGACGACAGTAATCTTTTCAGCCGAATTTGCGAGATGCAATACGTTGTTTCATTCTATCAGCAAATAGTGACTACTTCATTGAGGACAAGCTTGCTTGAGGTACAGGCGGAAGTAGTGATTCCGATGGGCAATGGCAGCTGAGCAAGCAGCCGAGAACCAAGGGGATGAGCGCCTTGATTCCAGCTTTTACCCAGGAGGAGACCTCGGAAGCGCATTTTGGAACGGGGAGATTAAAAACCGCATTTCAGGAAACATCGCGAAGGAAATCACAGAACGAGCCCCAGTTAGCTCGTTGATAACAGTAAGATGTTCTGTTTGTAGGATGTTCTTTGCTGGGGGTGAAATAGAAGGAAATGTTGACAGACACTACAGCATGATCAGAGTTGCCAAGAGGGCAGACTAGCATGGCGCGACAAGACTCGGGGATGGAGGTGAAACAGAGATCGAGAAAGGAAGCCTTACCTTCATGGATATTGGGGAAACGTGTTGGAAAGTCAACCATTTGTGTGAGGGACTGATTAATTGAAAAGTTAAGGGTCTGTATGCCAGCAAGGTCAGTTATAAAGTTTTTAAGCCATTTGGTATGGTGTACGTTAAAGTCACCGAACACGAATATCTGAGCAAACGGATGAAGAGAGATAGCCTTACCTATATTGTCGAAAATGCTTTCGAGTACACCGCAGTCATAGGAGGATGGAGAGCGATAGAGGAATGAGGGGTAGCTTATAACATTGAGGAGAGATAGACGGAGACATGCATGAATGGTCTGGAGATTCGAGAGAGAGCTCCATAGCCAATGGGAGATGGCTCTTGATGTAAACTCCTAGGCTGTGCATGTGGGATTGAAAGTCTTTTCTAAGGAGAGGAAGGTAAGCGTGGATCAAGAGGTCAGAGGAGGAGATAAACGAATTAGGTTTTGTTAATACAGCTAACAAGGTCTATTGATTTAATGTTTTATTATATTTTTCAAATATCCAAATAAGATGTCGTATATAGAGATTAAAATTATGAATTAACTATCCAAAGTTAACATTTGTTCAAGTATTTTGGTTATTTCATTCATTATCAAAAATTTACTATTGTCATTATGGTAGATCGTTGACAGTGTGGTCCTAGTTTAAGTAATTTTGTTTACTATATAGTAAGTGGGTATTCAGAATTTTTTATAAAACTGTCAGAAGAATCCCTCATCAAATAGATTTTTCATTCAATATTTGTCTATATTTCTTAGATGAGTTATTGTACTTACATTGTTCGGACTGTTGTCTTTATTGCCATATTCACGGCATTTCAGTTCTTGTATGGCCATATTCATGACGTTTGGCCGTTCTTTAGGTAACTGGAATTTCAAACTGAACACTTTATTTCGTCCACTGGGATAGATTGTTCTAGTTCCATACCTCTTCCAGATGTCTCAGTTATCTCCCTTTAACTCAACTCTTCAAGTTTTTGTTCAACACTGCCGTATTGAACTTACAACTCTTCGGGTCAAGTTACTGGATCCAACCAACTTTTTATCCACTGGACCATGTGTCCTTGATAATATCAGTGCATGAATTTGAGACTTGTAAACTTATTGTCTCTGTAATCATTTTTCACCAGAGCTCATACTGAGTTTTGTTGTTATTATTGCTTTTCTCTCGCACTCTGTATTACTGGTTCCCATATTGTATTCATTCTATACTTGGCTGGCTTAGGAGATTTTTGTGGCTTAGCATATGTGCTGATTCCTTAAGTTTTCCTATTTTCCTGTGATGTTCATCCCACAGGGGACGTTGATCTGCCTTAAACCTACATATATGGTCACCCATGCCTGATTTTTTTTTAATTTCCCTTGTTACAATGTTCTTTCAGCCTTACCTTAAAAGGACAGCTTGTTTCACCGTTATCTATCTATCTATCTATCTATCTATCTATCTATCTAAATCTGTTGATATCTATGTATCTATCTATCTCAGTCTGTTCATATCTATCTCCGTGCGTTCTTATCTATCTATCTATCTATCTATCTATCTATCTATCTAAATCTGTTGATATCTATGTATCTATCTATCTCAGTCTGTTCATATCTATCTCAGTGCGTTCTTATCTATCTATCTATCTATCTATCTATCTAAATCTGTTGATATCTATATATCTATCTATCTCAGTCTGTTCATATCTATCTCAGTGCGTTCTTATCTATCTATCTATCTATCTATATATCTCAGTCCGTTCATATCTATCTATCTATCTATCTCAGTCCGTTCATATCTATCTATCTATCTATCTATCGTTAATACTGTTCCTATCTATCTATCTATCTATCTATCTCAGTCCGTTCATATCTATCTATCTATCTATCTATCTATCTATCTATCTATCTATCGTTAATACTGTTCCTATCTATCTATCTATCTATCTATCTATCTATCTATCTCAGTCTGTTCATATCTATCTATCTATCTATCTATCTCAGTCTGTTCATATCTATCTATCTATCTATCTATCTATCTATCTACAGAGGTTTGTACACATTTTAGCATTAGTACCAAGTTTGTGATGGTACCAAAATATTCCGGTGTTGCGTACGCGGGATTTTGAACCATGTCGGCTGCTACATCTGTTTCGGCTGGAATGTCGCCTGTGACGCCCTAAAAAGACACGGCACGTACAAGAAGATAACACGGGATGTGTCTGTATCTCATTGACATGGATTCCACTCGCTCGGCAGTGTTAGCTATGGCCGACTGGAGTTGCTGAATTTGGTCCATTTGTACGTTAATCGAATTCTGGATGGCATTG
>OZ010581.1:124943177-124993177 GCA_963932145.1 Acanthosepion lycidas
TCTTGGGTTATATAGAGGTAGGTGGTTACTGAACAAAACAAGCTCTGCAAATTATTTATTAATAAGTATGTCTTCATATTAGTCACGAAGTTATGTCTTTAAGTGTAAAGTCCGAATTTGGAGCATTTCTTTTTTCTTTTACCTCTCAAAATGTAATTTGGTGGGAACAGCTGTCACTTTTCTCCTCACAATTATCAAATAACTTCCTCACGGAAAACCATTTTTCATTCACTTCCGTTCGCATGCCGTATAAGGATAAAATGGAATTACTTCCGCTATTTCTCAGCTTCTCGTAGACTCTGTTCGCAACGAAAATCTCATTGCTGGCTTCTGACATGGCATTTTTTAGCTCTTTCCAAGCGCCGTCGTCTTTCGGTGCGTCCGATCTCGAACACGCCTCGTGCAGGCGTTCCTCAATGAAAGCGAGCAGAGCTATGCCCCGCTTCACGCTGCTTTTAAATTGGTCGATCGACACGACCTGCTTTCTCAAATCCTGGTCGACCTCAGGATTCCATCCGATGTCATATTCCGATCGATGAATCATGGGCGGACTGTACTGGCTTTGCAAATTGCATAGCTCCAAGAAATGAGAGACGTTGTCGATATGAATTCTGTTGGTGCATTCTGCGCAACCTCCGTTCTGTGCATTTAAGACATCTGATACTTCGCCTGAATCCGTCATCTTCACACGAAGAAAACTTCTTACCTATAAAGAAATATCATTTTTTTAATTAACAGAGGAAGAAATTCACATTACTATATTTATAAGAACCGTATGTCTGTGTTTATAAGGATGCTACTGAAAAATAATTAAACTTTGTAATAATTCACATATCTTTCTCTATTTCTTGTATTCTTTGTATAGAAAGATGCATTAAATTAGGTACTTTCACTAATTCGGTATACATTTTCGATACCTAAAATTTGAAATTCATTTTAAAAAATAAAAAATTATTCTTGAAGATTTCATTTTAGCTTTAATTGAAAGCTAAATGATTACACTTACTATTTTCAGTAAGTAAAATATTATGGCGTATTTCAAACAAAAATTATATAGATCGGAATCATAATTTTTGGGCCGATTTAAGGAAATTTTCTTAAAAGCAGCCATTTTCTTAATTTTAAGAAATTTGTAAGCAAAACAAATTTATCGGTTTTAAAAATCTTCCAAAAATAAAATATATATTTGTGACACGTTAATTGAGTAAAATTATCAATTTTAAAGTTATAAATAATATCGTTTTTTGACGTATTTTTTAACGTCAAAAAACAAGATTATTTTTGCACCAACCTAATATTAATCTGATTAGTAATAAATATTACTAATAGCATAAAAAAGTAATATACAAGTCAAGTGTGTTCTGATTTTCTTTGATCTTTATTGACGGATGTAAGTCCTGAGGCGATGACAGCTAGTATGGATGACCAGAATTTACATAAATTTACGAAATCTAAGTAAACGCATTTTTTTCGTTTTTAACTTACCTAGTAATTTTTACAAATTAACATATTTTCATTAATTATCTAATATTATATTGACTTTTAGTTACGCTTGACGTTGCTTTATGAAAAATTAAAAAAACTTTAAAGTTCTATAAAATTTTCTTAAATTAATTTTAAAATTTAATAACAGATGAAATTAAAATAAAGATATGTAAACAACAAAATTAACACATTGATCTGGAAAATTTTTTGTGATAATTAAAATATTGTTTAATCATTAATAGTTAATAAATTTTAATTAACATTAGCTAAAAAACATTTTTCTACTTTTTCAATCCAACCACCTGACCTTTTCATGCTAATGACATGTTTAGGTTACCATAGATGAAAAAAGTGAACAATTAAAGTGAAAAAATAAACAATAAAAATTATTTTAAAAATATTAATTTTTTGCAATTTTGGATTCGTAAATTTCGTTTCCGCTTAATTACCATATCACATCAAGAAAATAGTCCAGTACAGAATTTTAAACGATTTTTAAACTATTATAAATTATTATAATTAAAATATTAAAAAAATTAAAAATAATTGTAAAAATTCATTATTTATCGAAAAAATTTTATTTCTTCAGACAATAATGTCCTCAATATATCTTATTTACAAAAGTAATTAAAAGCTTTTCTAATTAAATAATGTCATAGTTTGGTTACATTTTTTAATTTACTATTCGGAGTAGATTTTCACTTAGAATAGAGAAAGTTGGAAAAAAATTAGGTGATTTACATTTTCCAAGGAATCCTATTTGTAATTAATAAAATGTTCAGGAAATGGAAAGGTATTTCGCGAAATTTCATGAAATTAAGTAAGTGGGGGTGGGGGTAACATATGTAAAAATAATATTTTATCAAAGTTTTCTAAAACAAGAAATAATTTCATTAATTTCTGAATAAGTCCTGAAAATGTCATTAAATTCCGACAATTATTTGATTTTTGCAAGAATTTCCAAATTAATGATTTTTCACAGGAAAAAAGTGGCAAAAAATATTTTGTAATTATTAAAAGAAACACACATATATATACATGAGAGAGGAATATATATATATTCCTCTCTCATGTATATATATATATATATATATATATATATATATATATATATATATATATATATATATGTGTGTGTGTGTGTGTTTCTTTTAATATTTACCAAATATTTTATATATATATATATATATATATATATATATATATATAAAATATTTTGTAATTATTAAAAGAAACAATATTTACAAAATATTTTATATATATATATATATATATATAAAATATTTTGTAATTATTAAAAGAAACACACACACATATATATATATATATATATATATATATATATATATATATATATATAAAATATTTTGTAATTATTAAAAGAAACACATATATATATATATATACATGAGAGAGGAATATATATATATTCCTCTCTCATGTATATATATGTGTGTTTATAAAAATAAAAAGGCACGGTGGAGTAGTGGATAGCGTCTCGGATTGACGAATCAGAGAGCTGAGTTCGAATCCATTGCATTCACTTACGTGCTAATACCCTTGAGAAATGTATGAATACTCTTCTCTCTCCAGCTATGGGTAAATATCAGGACAGACTGGGTTCTATAGCTTTTGATGGCAACTGGTCTAGGAGAAGGACAACTCTGAATTCAAAATCTGCGATGGCACCAGGTCTCTGTATTCGGCCCTTCAAAATGTTTGGCTTGTTCTGCACAAAGCCTTCACCATTATAAATATGTGCTGATGTCTGGGCTGTCAGTTCCTAGGAACTGAGTTGCTTGACGTCGAATACGACGGGAGAAATCTACCATATTTATATATAACCTTTCTTTCAAATATCTTTCATTAAATACGGTGGGTAAGGAAGATTTAAATCAATTTTTTATCAAGTTTTTCCAGTATCCTTATGTTTTTCTGTTTTGTAGGAGCAAGGGAGTACAAATATTTCCCATAACACCAGAGAGAAAACATATTTGAAAATTGCTAGAGAAGTGGCCCAAAGCGCTTGGGACAATGAAAATTATGGATGAAATCTATCAGAATATTTAAATAAGAACTGCGTAGAAAAAAAATATACATTTAATATTTTCCTATTTATTTAGCTTTGTCGGAATGTTTTGTAACTAAAAAAAATACGGAGTCATGGTTTATTTTTTAAATTCTAGTAAATAACTTTAAAAATTGAATTCTACAACACAGAATTTAAAAAATTGAATTCTTCAACACAGAATTTGAAAAGTGAAGCAAAACTCTACGATTAATTCAGTTCCAACAAATTCCGTTAAAATGAAACATAAAATTTACAAAAATTTATTTATTGTTCTCTATTGGATCATAAATAGATTTATGCTTGTGTGTATATATGCTTTAACAGTCACAAGACGTCATTGGGTTTGAAAGAGTATAAGAAAAAGAAAACATTCAGAAGAGGAGACAATAAAAGAACAGAAAATAAGAAGACAGATAGCGATTTACATTGCATTTAATTTTTCTGACTGGAAAACATGTAGCCTGAAGAGAGTTACAAAGAAGATACTGTTAGTATAGAACTTTCGGTGGCATCTCATCTTTTGAAATATAAAATGATGAAACCATGCCACCACTAGTACTGCGTTTAAATTCATAAGATCTAGTTACCAAAGTTGTGAACAAATTAAAATGTGCGTATCGTCAAAACATTAAATTTAAATGCTGATACATTTCTCGTTTATTAATAACCCAATTGTTTATACATAGGCGAATATATTACCAAACGGACTTCTTTCAAAGGAGAAATAAATTTCACGGATTCAGTTTTTCATTTTGAGTTCACGTCAAGCAAAAACCTTGTTTGTTATGACACAAAAATGAATTTGCGTCACAATAACAAAATGTCTCCTCATGACCTTTTTAATAGACTACAAATTAGGTATTAGGATAGTGGAAATTCTGGTGTAAATATTGGCAACCCCTCCCGAAAAAGGGTTGTTTAGACTTGTTTTGCTTTTAGTTTTTTTAGTTTTTTCCCCATCAAAGTTAACTTAGCTTAGGTTATGTATACTCATTGGCCCCTTTTATTTTTGTCCCCACTTTCTTTAGTTTAACTTCCACTTACTTCTCCCGTTAGGTATCCGGAGATGTCAGTTCTCTGGTGGATGTGGGACGCCTTCCGTTTTTCGAGTGTGTTTTTCATTTTTGCTATTGTGTTTGAATGAGTGTTTGGTCGAATGATTGTTTGAATTTTTAAAATCTCTCATTAATTTCGTCAAGTAATCTAATGTGTCTGTCACATTTGAGATTGCGGGGTATTACTAGCACCATTTTTGTTTTGTTTCTTGTAAATATTTTCATTGTAAATATTCATTGGGGTTATAAACTTTTAAAACTTGTTATTTTATTCCCCACCTCCGACAGACAAATTGCACATATGGGAAATAATTAGAACTCCATAGATTCTGATGTATTATTTTGGCTGTAGTAGGAATGGTAAGTAAGACTGTGTTGTTTTGGCGCCAGAGTTGTTGTGGTATGTTTGGTCAGTGATTGTGGCTAGCTGAGTTTAAGTGTAAGACAGAAGACCAACCTTCCTCATCCCCCATTTTTGACCTTGTGCTATATTTGTACATATTCGTACAATAAATACCGCTCACTGCAAATTAAAACAAAAATAAAATTCCCTTTAATATCTTTTACAATGCTTTTTGCAATTATTTTTGTCATATAGGATGAAAATGAGTAACTACAGACACCGAAGTCCGAGCGTGAAACTCTGGACTTATGAATATGTTTTCCACCAGGTATATAAATAGTGGTGTCAGCCTACTAACTGAGGTGACTATTGAATGGAACTATCCAGTCGAATTAGTGTGAATTGTGCGTCGATAATTTGGGTTTTGATTTAGGATTTACCGGACTTTACGCCGAGCCGCGTTACTAACAAGGTATCCACTGAAATGGTTGACTTTTACTTCCTTGTTTTGCGGTTGTAATTAAATACTGTTTTATTTAATATTGAAGTCTTTAGTTATAATAATTATTAACGGTCACTGTACGTCACAAAAATTTTTCATATAGTTTCGAGAAAATGTATATTTATTTCTCAAGTTTTTCAGACCAATATAACCGTTATTAAGATCATAGCCGACATTCCCAATGTCATCAGTTCTCAACGCTGTATCTATGCTGGCGACAACTACTTGCCCCTATCTTAATGGTAAGTCTGATAGGTTCGATAAGCTCAAATTAGCAGATGATCTACAAAAATAACCTTCAATTAGTGGCTAACTGGGGTTAAGGAATGGTTTGTTAATTTTAATACCACTAAAACGAAACTGATCTCTTTTAATCGTCTTTGAGAACCTTTTTTACCTTCTCATTCATAATTTTGACAGTAATCCTCTAACTTGAGTGTCTCTCGAGTATTTAAGGAGAACAGTGATCAAGCAGGTATAGAGTTCTCAACTCGATATTGATGCTGGTAACAGAACTATTTACTATTTCTTAATGTTCGATTGGTCTGATAAGGTCAAATTAGCCGCTGATCTGAAAAATGACTTACAATAGGTTGTTAACTGGGGCAAGAAATGGCTTGGTAATTTTAGCGCTCCCAAAAGCGAACCGTTTCAGCTGTCTTTTTATCTTATGAAAGAATATTTTTGTTATCCATCAGCATGACTGATGCTAATCTCCAGGAGAGCAACTTCTGTACCTTCTCGGTTTAACGATTTCCACTGACATGAAGTGGAAAGATTATATTGAATCAATTGCTAGGTCTGCTGCTAGGACAGTTGGTTCACTATGTCGTATTAGAATCTACCTTACACATTTATAAGTCAACCATTCGTCCATGCATTGAATATTGCGGCTACATCTGATGTGGTTCTTCTGCTAAATATCTAAAGATTATAGACAAAATTGAAAGAATCTGCAATGTAATTGTCCTGACCTGGTATCTCGGCTTCAGTCTCTTCTCCCGCCTCTATAACGGAGTTTCTCTGTGCACTTTTAATAAATAGTTTCATGGTAATTTTTATAATGGGCTTTCCTCTTTGGTACCTCGATTTTGTGTACTTAAGCCAGTTCGGTAGTTAGGTCTTATTGTTCTAGTGCTGAAATTGCTAGATGCAAACATAACTTCTAAGCGAACAGTTTCTTTTCTTACACTTCTCGCTTGTGGAACTCATTTCCAGCTTCATGCTTTCCAGTCAACTACAATTTTCAAAAATATAAATGCAATGTCTATTGTCATATTCTGTCTCGTTGGATCCTGTTCTTTTATTGCCCTCTCTGCTTAATTATAATTTCTCTCAGATTATTTCACTGTCAGTAACCCCTTTGCGTTTTAGTAGTTTTATCATCTTGCTTGGAGTGGAATGATCATATATATATATATATATATATATATATATATATATATATATATATATACGCACACACATTTAATAGGCCACCTACTTTTTTGGAATGGGGCGCAAGATCTTTTTAACGTCGGGCCAAAGTTTAAAAAATGATCAATTCTTTCAGGATTTACTTTTGACTTCATTTAATAATATTTATTAAGATGAAAGCATTGAAATTTCTGTAGATTTTTACCAAACGCAATTTTAATTTTCACCAGAAGATTAATTTCCATCTTTTGTACCGTTATCTTTTAAAATCCAAAATGCATTTTTCCTTATTTATATAATTACCATTCTCCTTTGAATTTCGTGGACTGGCGCTACAGAATCCCAAGCAAAGAACTGTACCAAATAGGAGACATCACATCACTTGAAGACTTCTAACAGCAACAACAACTAAAATGACTATCTCATGCAATTCGAAGAGCAGTCTGCATATATATGGTTGTTGCATATATTCGTTCGTTTTTTTTTTGTTTTTTTTTTTCATCATTTATTTTAATACTTATTATTTATTAATAGTTTTGATGAATCATTCAACGGTATCTCCTCGTTCATTGTTTACGACCTCCTGTCAACGGTCCACTAAGTATTCAATGCCTCGACGACAGAAATCATGATGTCTTGACTTGAAAAATTCAACAAGCCACATTTTAAGCTCCACCGTTGTTAAATGAAACACCTCTCAAATTGTTAGAAAGCGAACCGAAAAGGGTGTAGTCTGAAGACGCTAAATCAAGCGAAGTTATCTCTGCACACAGCAGAAATGTCTTGAGAAGCTTTGGCAGGTTTGTGACCTTTGTTAAAAGCAAAAGAGAAGTTGTCGAACATGTTTTCTTGTCTATTTGGTGTTGCATCTCAAAGGGGTGTCTAAGCTGAAATAAAATTGCAATAACGTTAGACAACCGTTTCACATGATGATTCAAATTAAATATCAGGATGGCCAGAGTTAATAAGAAGTAATAATGTTATCAAAGGTTATACTTCGAAATCATTCGCAGAAAATCAGAAAAAAATGAACGAATATAATAACATGTTAAAATAAAAACCAATAGACGCTGAAGTTTAGCAAGGCTTTATGACGTCATTTAGTGATATTTTCCAAGCGTCTCACATCCGGCAGCTGCAATTGCAGAAGTCATTTACTGGTAGCTGCTCGGCCCGGTTAGGATCAAAGTGTAGTATCTGTGCTTTGTGATCATCCGGGCTGGCTTCTGTCGAACTCTCTAATGCAGAGAGGAACTCGGAGGAAGCTTTGCCGAAGGGCAAGGTTTCCTTCGAGGAGGTAGACAGGACCTGAACCCGTCTAGGCGGGTTCAAAGGTCATATTTTTGGCCGAACCTACGGGCTCGCGGGCTACCCACATTAAACCGGCCTTGTGCCACATTTAATCCTCGTGGGTGGATTAATAAATACTAGCTGCTCGGCCCGGTCGCTAGGATCAGAGTGTAGTACGCTGCCTTTGTGAGCTTCCGAGTCGGGTTTCTGTCGAACTCTCTGCTAATGCAGAGAGGAACTCGGACGAAGCTTTGCCAAGGGGCAATGTTTCGTTCGGGGAGGTAGACAGGGCCTGAACCCGTCTAGGCGGGTTCAAAGGCTATATTTTTGGCCGAGCCTACGGGCTCGGAGAGACCCACATTAAACCGGCCTTGTGCCACATTCGATCCCCGTGGGTCGATTGATAAATACCATTTACCAGACTCACTATTGAGTCAGGATGTAGCACAAGGTCAGTTATTTAATGTGGGTACCTGATCGCGTACACTCGGTCAAAATATTGGTTAATTTTTGCCCAGCCCCCGTTTGTAGGGGATCGGGTAGAAAGCTTGTCTTAGCTGGTCATGATCTGCCGGAACATATACTACACTTTGAACGCACTGTTTCGGATAGCCAGGAACTACTACCATTTTTTAAAATTTAATTTAATCTTTTCTTTTTAATTTCATGCCGTATTTTTTATTTATTAAAAAAATTAAATAAAAACAATCGTATATTATCCATTTTATGTCATGTATAGGATCCGTGTGAATATGTCGTATTGTGGTATAGTGATTTTTCAAGCGTAGCTTAGATGCGGCACAAGGCCGAACGTATAGGGAACCCAATGATGATCGAACTCACTACTCAGTTGTAATTGTTTTAGCGAGACAAGATGGCTAACTATTATACCGCCTCGAAGTGCCCCGCCGTATTGTGGTATATGTTGGATCGAATGGCGATGGATGAGTTCTTGTGATAAAGTAAAATTGTAATTATATTACAATAAATAATCATTTAAAACTGTTGCGTTCTTTTTCTTTTATGTACTGCGTCCATTCAGGACATGGGTGACCATGGCCCGCCACAAACATGCAATGCTTTCTAGTTTTAGCTAATGTTTGCCGACTTACTACCTCCACTACAGTTCTTGTTCTGTCCTCTATTTACACTGGCTCATTAGATAGGTTACTCACTGTTTGCATCTACTCCTCTTACTTTGATTACGTCCTGCGTGTATAAAAGTCTCCAAGCCCTCTTTCTTCATTACATGTCCCAGAGATTTCAACTCTTTCTATGTATAAGTAGCCTATTTGCTTCCATTTTCCTGAAAGCTTCCTCGTTGTTCACATGTTATGTCCATGTTATTCCCAACAACCTTCTGTGCTTACGGCCACATCACATTGGATCACCGAAGTTAAGCAACGTCTAGCCTGGTCAGTACTTAAATGGGTGATCGTTTGGGAATACCAGGTGCTGCAAACTTGGAACCGCAGGTGGAGTAATGGATAATGGTTCGGAATTGTTAATCGGTGATCCATGTTCTAATCCCAGCTGTGTTCGTTCTATTCACTTACGCGCAAATACCCTTGGAAAAAGGTATGAATCCACCTCTTCTCCCCCAGATATGGGTTAATTAGTTAGACTTAAAACTTCAAAGACATTAAGTTTATAAATTCCCAAAATTCATACACAAATGCCCTCAAGGACACATGTCCCAGTGGATAAAGACGTTGGTTCGATCCCATGAAGAAAAGCTCGCGTCTGCTTGAAAAAGTCCCAACTAAAACAATATTACGCTTTCCAAGTGAAGATAACACTAAGATGTTTGACTTAATTACAGACCCTGTATGAGACCTTCTTGAAAATAAAAAAGAGCATGGATGAAGGAGTCTGTGGTCCTCTTTTTAAAGATCCAAGTCCTTGCTTAGCCAAAAGAGGTTTTAAAAGAAGTTGGTTGTTGGCTGTTTTCTTTTATGGCATATAACCCACGGTGGGTCATTTAATTCCAACAAAATTTTTTAAATAGTTTCATAGTGATAGTTTGGTAAAAAAGGTGTGTATATATACATATATACATATATACATATATACATTTGAACCATTTTTCAGTTACTCATATTTTTGAGTACAATCACATGTATTGCTGGAATTTCTTTTCAAAAACGTATTGCTGGTAATATTTTTTTCAAAAATTTATTTCTGGTAATAATTTTTTACAAAGTATTTCTGGTATTAAAACCTACTTTTACACTTTTATAATGCATTTTTTCCTCAGTATCAGGGTTAACTATTTGCTCATAGCTGAGACCCTAACAGATGCTACCACACCGGGTCAGAGTGACCCTGGGAACACCAGCAATTAAGAGGTGGTTTCAAGCTCCTCAAAACCTCCTTGCTGTTGGACGTAGTTTATCGTCTTACCCTGAACACGGATGAAGTTTATTGTCATACCCAGGACGGTTTTAAAAGAAGATAGGAGACAGAAAGTACCATATAGATGATTTGAGTTTTATCTAGTCCAGTCGCCTTTATTTTCATAGTGAAAACTGTATTGAACTGAATCGAAGTGAATATGATGCGTACGGAGACAAAGGATTTTTTTTAAGGCGTTGTATCTGGAGATGGCTTTCATCAAATCTCGACCGTTTATTCACTAACCTCTGCTTAATTTTATTAAAGTGTTCTTAGTCACCTGTCCAAGATATTCTGAAAAGGCATAACAAAATATTTACCCCAAACTTCTGTTCCTTCTCCCCTTTTTTTTTGCTATTATCTTTTCTCCTATTTTATTTTAATTTCATTCTTTGCTTGCTTCTTTTCCTTTCCATTAAACTTTAAACAACGCCATCTTGCGTTTTCGCGATAAGTAAATTTTAGTTACCACCAAAATTCGAGTTAAAACATCTTAAAGCACATTTAGAATAATTTAAATAAGACTTTTTAGTAAAAAATATATTTTTAAAGATCTATTGAATTATTTTTAAGGTTTCAGGATAAATTTTCAAAATATTCTCCTATGATATAACATCTCTTTTTTACTGATATCCTCAGGAATTTTTCTTTATAAAACCATTTTAAAAAAATTGTCATCACCCCCAGATTTAAAAGTGTGTCAAAAGATTGATTAACATAATATTTCCACAACGTTTTTTCTAATAAAATAACCTATTCAGTATACAATTTGTTCAGAAATGAGTCGATAAAAGTCGACGTAGGGTCGTCACATGTACTACAACCGCAGTAGAAGTGGTGTTTCTTGAGCAAAATAACCTGACGGAACCGTAACCCTCTGCCCAGTTTTGAATTCAGAGTTTTTCCTTCTCCTATACCGATTGCCACCCAAGTCTATAGAACCCCTTCTGGATGAGAAAAAAGAGGATTCATACCTTTTCCAAGTAAGTGAATGTAAATCGACTGGAATTTGAAATCGGCTCTCCGGTTCCTCAAACCTAGCCGCTGCCCATTACCACACCGCGCCTCCGTCATGAAATCGCGTACAATCAAAACGTTCAGATTTTTAATGAGTATCTCGTTTTGTCTCTCTAATGTGTCTTTTTATCGGACTTATTCAACTTTTCCAGGAATTATCATTTGTGTAAGCACTTTAAACAACGTAAGATAGACAGAGGACACAGTGTTGATGGCAGGCAACGAAAGGAAACTGTACGAATGACTAGATTGTGTCGTAAAGGAAAGTAAGATAAAAAAAAACTAACGATCAATTATAAGAAAACCGAATGTATGGTTTTTAGCAAGAATAACAGCCTGAAATGTAAACTACGAATTGAAGAGAACGAAATCAAACACAAAAACTTAAAATATTATGGAAATCTAAAGGCCTATTGATTTCTTTTTTACGGGCTATCAACCTTTTTTCAAGTTATTTAAAGCCAGGAAATATGTTTAGATTGTAGTAATTGTTTTGGAGATAATAATGATATTGTGATAAAAGTCCTAATATTTAGCTCATAGCGGGGAGTGAAGAGATGAATGTGTACCTTTTTCAAGGACATTTTCGCATAAGTTAATATAACGAACCCGACTGTAATCGGAACTAGGCTCTCCTATTTACGATTCGTTATCCATTACACCACCCGCATATCCAAACTTAGATCACCTTGCATCCTCAAGCAGCCACACATCTACGTACTGACCAGACTCGACGTTTACTACCTTTGGTGATCGTTCGAGAACCGGTGTTTCCACGTGATATAACTGTAAGCACATAGAATAGCGAAATATGGCTTCCAAAAGCTAAGCAAAGTATTAAGAAACATGAAAAGTCCGTTAGAAACATAGACAAGACTACTGAAATATTATGTAATAGCAGTCGTACTATATCGCAGTGAATGATGGACAATCTTCTCACTCTTGAAGAAGAGACTTGAAGTAACAGAAATGTGGTTCTACAGAAGGATGCTGAGAATACCATAGAATTTTTGGGGATAATGGAAACATAATGAGATATTTCAATTTTTGTACTTGCTTGATATTGGTCTCCCCAATTTGTAGTTCGTATCTTAGGCTGTTCCGTTTGCAGACAATATATTCTGTCTTATTAAATTTCGCTCTTGTTTACATATTCTGTCTTATTAGATTTTATTCTTGTTTACATATGCGTAAGAGGTAGAGGCTTTTGGTGGCCGATGTGAGCATGCAGACAATTCGTTTCGAAATACCCAAGGCTTTAGACACCAAAATCAAAATGCCCAAATATAGAGAAATTTGAATACTGACAAATAAATTTCTTAGTCAAATCCGGACCGAATCTTCGTAAATATATTTGCGCGACTTGGTCACCAATAGATAATTTGAAGACTCGGACGTCTCATCCAGCCGACGTTCTTTCATTTTTGTTTTTTCCAAAAAAAGAAAAATAGGTTGGGTTTCAAGACCGAACCAATGACGCTTCAGTGACTGTGACATGAACTGCTTTTCTTCAAGATTAAAAGACGGCTTCTGTCTTTTTTGACAGACGGGATAGCTTTCCCACGAAATCAGTCGGGAAGCCGGGGAAATTCGTTGCTTCAGGCGAAACTAGATGTTTGTACAAAAAGCACCGCTCATTTTACTTGCTGTGAAAAAGGACTGCAAACAACGGATCTCAATATCGGCTTTCGGATGAACGAACCAAGCTGAAAATAACAAAGTGATTATGATTTGTTAGAACGAAGTGACTGGAGAAGTCGGGTGTAAGTGAGTGTTTGTGGAATGTGAATATATATATATATATATATATATATATATATATATATATATATATATATATTGATGTATATTTGACCAACAACATTTCTTTTAAACATCTTTCATTTTCAAGTAAGATTTAATTAACTTTTTATTAAGTTTTTCCGTTTTGAAGTAATAAAAAGAGCTCAGAAATTTTTACGTAATTTTCATTGTACCAAGCGCTTTCGGCCACTTCTCAAATTGGGTTTAGTTTTTGGTGTTGTGAGTTTTTCTTTTGACTGTTTAAACTTGTTGTATAGGAATAAAGTGTCACTGTCGACAGTGGAGTTTGAATACAGATCACCAGAGAACAAACAAAGGCGATCCCATTTGAAAGAAGTAGATCACGTGATGGTAAAGAAAATGTATATATGGGGATTAGCGTAGCGTCCAAGGGATCACACTTTCTACACTATCCTCTATCTCTAAACTATTCACTATACACTTTCCCTATACTGATCAATATACGGATCACTATTCAGTGGTTACTATTCGAGCGAGTATTATCGAGCAAGTACTATTAGTGCAAATGTTATTCGAAGGCATCTGACATCAGTATTAGTTCAACGGCGTTACTATAGTTGTATCTGCCATTATAAAGTATCTACTACAACGAGCATTACGAAAAAAGTGGCGGCGAGGATTCGTTGAACTTACACGAGGATTCGTTCAACGTACACGAGTATTCGTTCAATTTACACGAGGGAAAAATTAAGATGCAAAATATTCAACAGTGTACAGCGAAATGGAATAAATAAAAGCTATCATGTTTCAAATGTTAGCAGCAACAAAAACCACAACAAGAACACCAGTTGAAGCAACAAAAACAACAACATGAAAAAAGTTTTTAGGGTCTGGAAATGTTGTTATAACTAATTTTTCTTCTTGACAAAGGTTGCAGATGTTACTATGATTGTTGTAAGCTATTACTTTTTTTATATTACACACGCGCACACAAACACACACACACACACATATATATATATATATATATATATATATATATATATATATGTGTGTGTGTGTGTGTGTGTAATTTAAAAAAGCAATCATTGTTGTAAGCTATTGCTTTTTTTAAATTACACACACACAGACACACACATATATATATATTAAGCATTCAACCGCAAGCAAGGAGGGAAGCTACTAGTACGCAAGGGGTTACAGAGAGTTTGAGCGAGAACAAAGAGGAGTGATAGAGGAAAGGATGGAGAGAAGGATAGGGGATAGATCAGGGCATCTGGAGACGTCTATTGACGTTAGATTTGTATAGTTGGAGATTATAGCTATCAGGAAAACAAGAAATGTAGAGGGAGTTCCACAGGCGAGAAGTGAGAGATACGAAGCTATTGGAGTAGAAGAGACGGCTACATTTAACAGTTTTGACAGTGAAAGGGTGAGAGCGAGATGCCATCCTAGTTGAACGCTTAAATTCATGAAGTCTGGGAACCAGTGAAAGCAGCTCATCGGAGCAGTTACCGTGAAAGTGTTTGTAAATTAGACTGAGGGAGGTAACGGCACGTCTGTGAGAGAGCGGCTGCAGACGAGATGCCAGATCAGGGCCAATTACATTGCATATCCGTCTTTGGATTTTATTAAGGACCTTGAGACAATTAGAAGTGGCTCCAGACCATATATTTCAGCAGGACTCCATGCAAAGGCGAATGGTTGATTTGTAGATTTGAAGGATCGACTTCAAATCTTTTCCCTTTTACCATGTAATTTAACTTCCCGATTTTTGCTATTATGCCCTCTTCTCAAGTGTTTGCTATATTTAGATGCTCTAAAGAACTCTTTATCGCCGACCTTGAAATTTAAAAAAATTCTGTGTTTGACCTTCTCGACAATGGAAATAAAAATCTTATCACTTTCCCTGTCAGAAAAATAACACCGCTTAGTGTCCTTTTCGTGATGGCTTCTTATCACCTAAATTTAATTCTCGCCTTTCTTTCTTTTTTTTTCTTCTTTCTTTCTAGCGACGTAAATAGTGTCACAGTACTCCACCGTTGTAGTTTATTAGCTGTATGTATAGGTATTCCTTTCTTTGAACCATATATTGTTAATAATGGCCTGTGGTCTATTCCCAATTTTAATATTTATTCGATGAATAGATTTATGAAATTTCTTCACCGCAAATAAAATTGCTAGAGCTTCTTTTTCTGTCTGTTTATAAATTTTCTCTGCCGGGAGAAGCGAGCGTGAAGCATGAGCGAAAGATTTCATTTTAACGCAATGGTATTTGTGTAAAATCACTTTTCCAATGCCATACTCACTAGCATCCGACGCCACTACAATTTCTGATTTTGGATCGTAGTGTGTTAATGATAAATCTGACGTAGGCCTTTTTTTTTACTCCGTCAAACGTCGTTTGGCAGTTATCATTCCAGTACTAATTATGTAGATCGGTCAATGGAACACTCAAATTATGCATATTATGTGCATATATTTCATAGTAATTAGCCAGTATTACAAAAGCTTTTATCGTAGTTACATTTGTTGTTGGAGGTATATTTTAATTACACTTGACCTAGTTCATTTGACAGAAGATTTGGAAAACATTTTTATTTAATTCTTCCTTAAGATTTACAGTCTGACTTTATAAATCGATGGCTTGTCCACTTACGATTTTAAAATAAACATTTGTAGATTTGAAGGATCAGGAAAACAAGAAATGTAGAGGGAGTTCCACAGGCGAGAAGTGAGAGATACGAAGCTATTGGAGTAGAAGAGACGGCTACATTTAACAGTTTTGACAGTGAAAGGGTGAGAGCGAGATGCCATCCTAGTTGAACGCTTAAATTCATGAAGTCTGGGAACCAGTGAAAGCAGCTCATCGGAGCAGTTACCGTGAAAGTGTTTGTAAATTAGACTGAGGGAGGTAACGGCACGTCTGTGAGAGAGCGGCTGCAGACGAGATGCCAGATCAGGGCCAATTACATTGCATATCCGTCTTTGGATTTTATCAAGGACCTTGAGACAATTAGAAGTGGCCCCAGACCATATATTTCAACAGTACTCCATGCAAAGGCGAATGGTTGATTTGTAGATTTGAAGGATCGACTCCGGCGAGAAAAATTTCCAGCTGCGGCACAGGGAGTCAATTTGCCTAGCGGTGGACGAAGCAGTTGAATCAATGTATTCTTTGCATCTCAGGTCAGGGGACAATGTGAGAGCGAGCAGTCGCAAAGAGGTGTTCTCGTGGAGTTGAGCATAAGAAATTCTTATGGGCAGCAAGGATGGTTCTCTCTCGTGAGTAATAGAGAGCAGTTTTGTTTTTGAGGCATTAAAGTTAACCAGCCAATTCCTGCCCCAATTCACAGCCGATTGGAGGTGCTTTTCAAGACAAACGATCAGGTTAGTTTTGTCGGTGACACTAGATTTGTTTTTGAGGCAGGAGTAAATAGTAGTTTCGGCCGCATAGATGCCTACTTAGGCACCTATGACACCAGGAAGATCGTTACTGGAGATAAGGAACAGAGTAGGGCTTAGGATAGAGCCCTGGAGAACACCTGTCTTCGTGAGATAGGAGCTGCAGGAGAATCCGTTGAGAACGACCTTCAATGTACGGTTCGATAGGAATGATTGTATTGTCAAACAATCGACCTGTAATTCCATAACCCTGAAGCTTGCGAAGAAGGCCGGCATGCCAAACCCTATCAAATACTTTGGAGATATCAAGAGCCACGGTCCGAGCTTCTCCGTTAGTATGAAGTGCTTGGTAAACAATTTCAGTTATGGCCGTAAGCACATCAGCTGTAGAACGGGCAAAGCGGAAACCATATTGCTTGTCGAAGAGCAGATCATGGGATGTAAGGTGCTTAACCACTTCGGCGTTGATTAAAGCTTCAAATACTTTCCAGAAGAGTGGTAGGAGACTGATAGGACGGTAATTAGAAGGGTCAGAAGTGTCTCAAGAGTTCTTAAAGACAGGAACAACGGATGAGGACTTCCAACAGGCTGGAAAATGAGATTCATTGAAGCAGTAGTTATATAATTTGGAGAGGACAGGAGCCAGTTCAGGCGCACATTTCTTCAGGACAATGGATGGTATCCCATCTCCACCACTAGCCTTGTTGGGGTATAATTTAGAGATAATGCCCAATAACGATGATGGGGTTATGTGCAAGTCACTCAATTAAGCCTCAGTTTGAAGGGGGAAATCGGGTGTGTGTACACCGGAAGAGTCGAGCGTTGAATTGAATAAGAATTTCCGAGCAAAGCATTCAGCTTTGTCGGCAGAAGAGATCAGAACAGCAAACTGGTTGAAAGGAGGTATAGAGGGTTTGCTATTGTTAAGTACGCTCTTGTAGAGATGCCAATAATCCTTGGAGCTGAATTTGCGAGATGCAATACGTTCTTTCATTCGAGCAGCAAATAGTGACTTTGCTTCACTGAGGACACGCTTACACTCGTTACGGGCAGAGACAAAGTGACGTTTATTGCAATCAGACATGTCGCTACGACAAAGGAGCGCGATTTGACCTTATATTTCCTTAAGGGAATGAAAGCCTCGATTCCAGCTTTAGGAGGAGACCTCGGAAGGAAATTCTTGAACGGGGAGCGTGAAGACAACGTCCCAGAGAACATCAAATCTCTCTCTCTCTATCTATCTATCTATCTATATATATATATATATATATATATATATATATATATATATATATATATATATATTTCAGAAAATAATGGATTTCTTATTGGTTAATCCGACAGATTTTATTACTAAAATGTTAATTTTAGTTGATACTCGTATTTGAGTAGACGCTCTGTTTATTTATTAAACTGTATATTTTTTTTATTTTCATATACCGATATTTGAGAAATCTTATTAAAGAAAACTATACACTTTCCGGCAGGATTCGAACCTGCGTATTCCTCGGGAAAACCGTCATTAGATCTCATGTGATTTAGAATTCTTGGCGCTGAATAGTTTATTTATTTAATAAATAAACGAACCGACTATTCAAATACAAGTATCCACTAAATTATTATTAACAATGATAATATATATATATATATATATATATATATATATATATATATATATATATATATATATATATATATATATATATATATATATATATATATATATATATATATATATATATATATATAGATAGATATAGAGAGAGAGAGAGAGAGAGAGAGAGAGAGAGATAATATTAGTGGTAAATATACATATATATATATATATATATATAGAGAGAGAGAGAGATAATATTAGTGGTAAATATACATATATATGCAAAATCCACAGGTGCATATACACACATGTATATTTTTTGAATAAAAATTCCGAGAGGATAGAATCCAGGTAGAACTCAATGTCCAGGACAGAGTAAGGATATAATAAAAAAAATAAAAAAAAAATATATATATATATATATATATATATATATATATATATATATATATATATATATATATATATATATATATATATATATATACAAAAATTAAATAGGGTATATCTGTAAAAGTGCAATATGAACAAAGATAAAAGGAACACCGTAGTCTACAATAATAGATTTATATAGTGGTTAGGATAAGTTTTCGTATTATCTTTATTCTTATATCTGTCTGTCTATCTATCTATCTATCTATCTATCTTTATATATATATATATATATATATATATATATATATATATATATATATTCAGTTGTGTGGATATGAGTTTGTGAACCTGGGTTTCATACTTTTGTGATAATCAGATAAACTCTGATGTTTGTCTGATATTTGTACGATGAGCTTGTCTGATGATCGCTAAAGTATGAAACTCAGGGTCACGAACCCATATCCACACAACTAAATGCGTTTGCTCTATCACTGATATTGAGCGCTTTCCATTAAGTACTGCGCATATAAAATATAATATGATATAATATTATATATATATATATATATATATATATATATATATATATATATATATATAAAGAGAGATAGAGAGGGGGGAAAGAGGGAGAGCTATATAATATAATATGTATATATTTGTGCGTGTATATGGTTATAAATGTATGTAATAGTGGATGAAGTTATTTATGTAATTGCGTGTGCCAGCCGTGGGTTTATGTTTATATGTGTACATATGTGTGTATGTTTGTGCGATACATAAGTAATTTTTCTCGCTTCTTCTGCTTCTCTTTTCCCGTATTTCTCTCCTTACATTTTGTGGGGTTGTCTTATCTTTCAAAGTAAAAAACGCAGCCTTGTGGAAGCGGTCGGCTGCATTGTCCCTTCTAATGTCTACGAGGGTAGCCCATTAAAGATGAGTGGAAGACACATAACCATGTCATGGCGTAATTAGACAAACCTTGAAAAGCCTGAAATCGCACACTGGCGGAAGTTAATCTACATCCGCACGCTTGTTAACGAACAAAAAGTGTCACTTTAGATATTCGAATAGACTTTCTTTCTTTCTTTCTTTGCTTTATTTCTTAGATCTTGCTGACTGGGTTGTCGTCTTTTCTTTTACACACCAACCAACCATTGCAAACGCTTAATCTAATGTCGTTCTGTGTCGTAGCTTGACTTTAAATAGTGGCAGGTGAGAGACGCGGATCTTGACAGGAGACCGCGATAGCGGTGAGAATCAAGAATGAATCATTTATGTCGAGAAGCTGCGATAAACATAAAAAGGACGAAAATGGAATCAAGTATAATTGATTAATAGACAAGGAGGACTGAGAAAAATTGTTAAAAACGTTTTTTATTATTTGGTTGGATTTTTTAATTGTAATATTCACAATCAAGTAAAGGATTATTTTCTTATGTCGGGTCACGCCACAAGTTCTGAAGGTAACACGTAACATATTACTAGTATCAAACTAGTTCCCACTATCAAGCTTTTCCAGTGAGGAGGGTGGCCGAAAACCCAGAAGAATAAAAAAACAAAACCTATCACAGGGCCTGTCAAAGAGTGTACCTACCACAATGGGATAGACTGGGCTCCATAGCTATGCATATGACCAGTCTAGGAGATGGAAAATAATTATAAGAAAACACTGAGATGTACTGTGGCCCAAAGTAGAACGATGTAAATTCCTCAGAAAGTAAGCATCACCACTGGAAACCAGTTATGATGATTTTCTAAGCACAGATTAGATGTGGCACAAGGCCGAAAATATCGGTCATCCAGTGAGGATCGAACTCACTACTCAGTCGTAATTGTTCTAGCGAGGCAAGTTTGACTACCATTACACCACGTCGAGGTGAAAATTGATTTTCTAAGCGTAACGTAGATGTAGCATAAGTCTGGAGCATTCGGTGAGGATTCAACTCACTACTCAGTCGTAACTGATCTAGATAGACAAGCTTACTAACCATTACGCCACACCGAAGTGTCTCTCAGGAGTTTCTAAGTGTAGCTTAAATATGTTACAATGGCGAAAAGATGGGTCACCCAGTGAGCATGAAAACCAGTTATGAGTCCGAACAATGTGTGGAGAGAAACAAGGCTCACATTTCAATTTGATGCTGTTTGCAGCTTAAACAAATCCCATAGTTTATCGTCACTGGCATCGAACTATATTGGTAATTCCGTATGTAGTGGTTCCGATGAGAAAGGAATTCAATGGATTGAAGAGAGAAAAATGACTGACCACCAAAGATAAAGAAGAGAAAAGAAGCTTCGTTGCAAGTAGGTCGCACAAAATGGTTACTGATCTATATTTTGAAGATAGCTTTAATGCGGGTAAAGGAATGAATACGTCACGACACAGAGTGCATCTATCCTTATTGCGCATAAAGCTGTGCAGTTTCAAATCACTTAGAGTACCGATGTTAACCAATGTCTGAAAGTGTCTTCAATGGGCATTGCATCAGTGAAATGAAATCGTTTGGTTTGATGTGTGCGATATAATACTTGCGAAACACACACACACACACACACACACACACATATATATATATATATATATATATATATATATATATATGAAGAAATATACTCTTAAGGTGTGCTATATTTATCGAATAAAGTGCTCAATATCAGATATAGAGTGTGTGCAAATATAAAAGTAAACATTGACGTCAACACTTAGAGGCGGCTACCCACAATTCACCAGTGACCGGTATATATAAATAGCCGAGAAAAAACAACACTCGTAGCCTGACGATTGCGTCTAGCATGAAACGGCCTGTCGCCTCTAAGTGTTCACTACAATGTTCACTTTTATACATATATATATATATATATATATATATATATATATATTAGGTTGGTGCAAAAATAATGACGTAATAATGTCATTTTTCGACGTATTTTTTAACGTCAAAAAACGACATTATTACGTCATTATTTTTGCACCAACCTAATCAGACAAAAAATAATGTAATAGATAGTTGTGATTTTTTTGTAAATGTGCATGAAACGCGCTCTGTTGATTCAAAAATTAACGTTATAGAGGGAGGTAACTCAATTTATATTTGTAATTTAAAAAAAATTACAATTAAATGTCTGAAAACATTTCTGTTATAATTTTAATTTTTTAAATTACAATTTCGCTATTTTCTATATTGAATTAAATCATTAAAGAATTTCTCAGTAATAATGACTTTCCTAATTACATTATTGATGAAAAAATTAGAACTATTAGAAATATTAACTTAACTCAAAAAGAATATAATACTTCCGCAAATAACCCAAAACATATCAACCTACTCTAATCAAATACACTCTAACTACAAACAAGATGAAAAAATCATTAATATATTCTCCAGTGATCCCAGTCAAAAAAAATAAAACTAATTATAAACTATACTAAATTTAATACAACCAACTTAAATCATCCACAATAACTCTTCCCCGTCAACTAATGTTTTACAAAAGACCAACATTGTATATCAATTTAAATGTCCTTTCGGAGATTGTATCTCTGACAAAGAAATAATTATATACGTTGGTTTCACGACAACAATATTATTAAGGAGGCTTACATTACAGAAGTCAGATTCAATTTCCAAAGCCCAACATTTAAAAGAACATTCCTGTATGCATTCAAGATTTAGAGAAATATTAATTGGCAATAGAAGTATGATCCACCATAAAAATAAAAGCAAAATTTTCAAATTCTTGAAGCCCTCTATACAAGAAAGTTACAACCAACACTAAATAAGATTGATTATGTGTATAGCAACAATATTTTAAAATCTCCATAACAGCAATGTTTTAAAATGATTACATTGTAATTTTTTTAAAATTACAATTATACTAGTGGACCTCCAATCGGTTGTAAACTGGGGCAGGAATTGGCTGGTCAACTTTAATGCTTCAAAAACAAAACTGATCTCTATTAATCACCACAGAGCTCCTTCCCTGCCCTCCATTAGAATGTCTGACGCTCAACGTCTCGAGAGCAACACTCTGCGGCTGCTCGGTCTCACGTTGACGGCTCACCTGAGATGGAACAAATACATTGAGTCAATTGCTTCGTCCACCGCAAGGAAAGTTGGCTCCCTGTGCCGCACCAGGAAATTTTTCTCCCAGGGAATCGATCCTCCAGATCTACAAATCAACAATTCGCCCTCGCATGGAGTATTGCTGCCATATATGGTCTGGAGCCACTTCTGTTTGCCTCGGGGTTCTTGATAGGCTCCAGAGGCGGATATATATATAATTGGCCCTGATCTGGCATCTCGTCTACAGCCACTTTCTCACAGACGCGCCGTCGCCTCTCTCTGTCTGTTTTACCAATACTTTCATGGCAATTGCTCCGAGGAGCTGCATTCGCTGGTTGCCAAACGAGGCTGGCATCCCGCTCTCACCCCTTCACTGCCGAAACTCCTAAATGTAGCCGTCTCTTCTACAATGGCTTCATGTCTCGCACTTCTCGCCTGTGGAAATCCCTTCCCTATTCCAGTTACCCTAAAAGCTATAATTTTCAGCTATTTAAATGTAATGTCAATCGACATCTCCAGTTGCCTTGAGCTATCCACTACCCTTCTCCTCATCTTTTCCTCTGTCATTCCTATCTGATCTTGCTCCAATTCTCTGTAACCCCTTGCGTCCTAGTGGCTTTCCGCCTTGCTTGGGGTGAAACGCTTAAATATATATATATATATATATATATATATATATATATATATATATATATATATCAAATTTCACCTGTCAGTGTGACTTTGTCGCCCGCAACAAGGCTGGGCTCATATCAGACTTAAGAAAGCACAAATGAAATATGTCTTTCCCTTACCTGATTTCCCCACAATAGTCCCTGCTAGCATCGAATGCTGATCCTCATTTATCGTTCACGATAAGAGAGTCCACCATATATATATATATATATATATATATATATATATATATATATATATATATTAGTACAGTTAATGATATAAAATGGGGAAATCCTTTCGCTAACAAAATTGTTTTTTAAAATTATAAGCTGTATTAGGTCTTTCTAAAATACGCAAGTACTTTCGACTGTACATTCAAGGATCATAACATTCATGGAGTGATTGGTAGGTTAATGCATCTTTAAAATTTTGGTAGCGAATATATATATATATATATATATATATATATATATATATATACAGACATACAGACATATATTTGCTTATAAAATTCTCTACCGGCTTTTTACTTTCCAATCAACTTTGATTTTCAAAAATGTAAATGCAAATCAATCATTATCTTATTTTCTTATTTCCTGCTTTTCTTATGTTCTGTCTCTTTAATAATGTTTTTCTTTTTCTCATTCTTTCACATTCTTCCGTCTTAGTGGCTTTATTGTCTTGCTTGTGTGTGAAATTATTAATTTTTCTTTGTCACGGCGTTATTATTTAGTTTAAGTAATCAAGCCGCATTGCTAAACATGTATTCTGATATAAGCAGTCGAAAAATTTCAACATTTTTACTATTCCAGACCCACACTTTTATTTGATACAAAAGATTCAAAGATATTTGCTTACAATTATAACTTGTTGTTGCATAGCATTGTTCGTAGAATTGTATTTCAAAGAGGATGACGTGTAGAACTTCGCCCAGATTATGTTTCTCATTGTGATGAATTCGAGACACGACAAAGTGGCGATGACTGGTAACTGCAAAGTTTAGTGACAAATGTTCAAAATCCTATTACTATTATTTATAACAAATCTTCAGTTGTAATTCCATGTATTTACAAAATCCAGAATTACACCATCAATTATTCTAAAACAAGCTGACATAATAAGAAATAATCATTTTTGTTTAATAAAAATATTTATTGTTTTGTATTAATATTAATTTGAACTAGTCGTACCCAAAAGATTTTCATGGATTTTTATTTGAATTTTCTGATGAATCATAATTCTTAATTTTATGACTAAATAATCTTTTTGCCAGTTTTACAACTATAAAATATCCGAAGAAGTAAGTGGATACAAATGAAAAGATTTGAAAGTGACTATTTTCATTACAAAAAAAGTATAGGTTATCTCCCCTTGGTTGATAAGACCCGCTGATAGGGAGATGGGTCCATTAATCAGATAAAAAGGGGCATGACCCAAATTTTGGAACCAAATGGAATTTAAGTGCCAAAGATGAGAGGCTTCAAGGCGAGAGAACTAAATGGATGTATTTCAACCTACTCCCCAAAACAGGCGATGCTGACCACGAGCAAACCTGAATAAAACCAGGACAAGTCTCGCCAGTTTCACGATTATAAAATACTCGAGGAAATTCCCCTGTTGCATCTTTAAATATTTAAGTTTAACAACTTTACTAAAAATAACAATCATAAATATAAATGCTCGTCATTATTTAAAGAACTATGTGGATACAAATGAAAAGATTTGAAAGTGACTATTATTTTCCATTACAAAAAAATATAGGTTATCTCCCCTTGGTTGATAACACTCTCTGATAGGGAGATGGATCCATTTATCAGATAAAAAGGGGCATGACCCAAATTTAGGGGCCAAATGGAATTTAGGTGCCAAAGATGAGAGGCTTCAAGACGAGTATGGATGTATTTCAGCCTACTCCCAAAACAGGCGATGCTGACCACGAATAAAGCCAGGACAAGCACCTAACGTAAGAAGAATATGAGCGGCATCATATAAGTGTTTCAGTCAATTTCAAACAGATACATGTCTTGGATTTCGTCCCCGATGCCATTGCTTTAACTGCTAAAGTAATATGTTTTAGCAATTCCCCTTTCATTCTCGATGTATAATGTATTACTCATGTAAAGTATGTTTTTAAACTGTTCACTTATCTCGTCTTTATTCATCTGTCACGGCTCAGTTTGGGGAGTCACTAAATTCCCCGCACCATTTCACTGAAGCAGACGTTAAATATATGGCTGTGTTATCGCCTCCTCTGTCATTTTCATTTTCTCACTAAAACCAAATAGATTCACTGATATATCTTCTTGCGTCTTTCCTTGTGATCAAAACAGAATAGTCCGTAATTTATAAGGTCTTTTCAGAGTGTAACATGCTGACTAAGTATCTAAAGAATGAAAGAACAAGCAGAAGTATAAAAATATAAATATCACACAACAATTGTTTCTTGGCTGTAACATTTTGCTCTACTAGAGTTATCTACTTTGCACTGGAGACGCTAGATTGCAGTGTCTTTGTAATGTCAATGGCGGCTATTTCAATGCGTTTACTAAACAGTGAGGTGAAACAACTGATTCCGTGAGGAAAAGTTCAACAACAATGATTTGAAAAACATATTTCAAATGATGTCATTTTGTCATTAGGTAAACATGTAATAAAAGTAGCTATAAAACTCCACTTTTCCCGCCTCTCTTACTCTTTCAAGGATCATTTAACTCTGACTTTAAAATTGTTTGACTCTCTGCCTGACTTTCTAATATATATATATATATATATATAATAACCAAAACAGAATCACAAAGCGAGATCCTCTGAAAAAACACGGAATGGTGTCTTTGTTGCTTCTTTAAACATATTGGGTTACAAACCTATATTTTATTATGTTTCCGATTATTATAAGCTCAGTGTAGCAGCTGAATACACAAATTCTAGGTTGAGGGTCGTTTTGTCCAAATGCAAATTATTCACAGCTTGCGAAGTCGCTTGAAATAAACATTGTGACAAACAAGTTTACTAATTTCGATATTTCAAATAAAGCTATCTTTATAGCCTTTGAGAAACAGCACAATTTAAAAAGTAACTGTCCAAAATTTATAACAATTTCGTCATATATATATTAGGTTGGTGCAAAAATATTGTGGTTTTCTCACATAAAGTTGAACGTCAAAAATCGACATTATTTTTATACCAACCTAATATATATATATATATATATATATATATATATATACACTACAGTTCAAAAGTTTGAAGGGAACCCTTGGTAATTTTTTTTTAAAACTGGCCCCAAATGTAATATAGAAAATTATTATACATGGTTTAAAGGAAGTATGACCTGATTTTTTGTCAGAAAAGTATTTTATTATTAAATTTTGCTCTCGTCAAGATATCCTCGTTTAGCCTTGATTACTGCAGCACAAATTTTTGGTATTCGTTGCAAATTTTTCTCAAAGTATAAGTTTGATAATTTGAATTTTATTCTTTTTACGATGACTATAAGAGATCTTTTACATTGTTTTTTCACATTTTGTCAAATTCATCTCATGCTAATTCTGAGGGTGGCTTCAGATTTCTGAACAGTATATATATATACATATATATATATATATATATATATATATATATATATATATATATATATATAAGGGTGGGCTGAAAAGTTCATAGGCTGACTATGAAGAAGTGATGCTAGAACTGTGAAATCTTGCATGCATTATTTTCAACTCTCCTTATTAATAACTCCATTGTTTATTTCCAGGTAAACTGACATCTGACTATTCAAAGGAGGCTTAAATGTAACTCGTAGCGACAAAATGTTGCTTCGTACTGTTACCATTTATCTGAAGAAAAAGGGTTTAGTCCCCAAGGATATTTATGCTGACATAAGGGATTACGTGCTTCATGACGTTCAAGCCTTACCAACCGTGTAGCACTGGGCAGCTGAATTCAGAAAAGATATGAAGAGACTTGAAATTGATACAAGGTCAGGACTTCAACTACCACCAACGAGGAAAACATTGATCGTGTTCACAACATAGATGGCAAGCGATTGATTATAGATCAAATAGCCAATACTATTAACATATCCCGTCAGAGAGTTAAGAATATTCTGCACATCATGACATTAGCATGACAACTGTTTCTGCTTGGTGGGTGCCACGTCTTCTGACATATGACCAAAAGCGCACCAGGCTGATCACATAATGGGAAAATCTGACATTGTTTGAAGCAGATCCAACTGGTTTTCTTGAACATTTCCTAATCCAGGATTTGTGTTAAGTTGATCGCTGTGAATCAGAGACAAAGATACAATCCATGCAGTGGAAACACTTCTTTTCATCTATACGATAGAAGGCCAAGGTCGTTTCATTTGCAGGGAAGGTAATGGTCTCAGTTTTTGAGGATGCAAAAGACATTGTGTTTATTAACAATCTTCAAAAGGCCCACAACATCAATGGAGAGCATTATGTCAAATTGCTGAGGAATTGACAAAAGGCTATAAAGACGAAAGGCCCATGAAAACGGACGAAAGGGATCTTGTTTCATCAGGACAATGCTTCATCAAACAATTCCGATGGCTGTTGTGTGTGACTGTGGCTTTGAACAGGTTGATCACCTTCATAATTTGGCCCCATCTGACTAACATCTGTTCTCCAACATGAAAAATACATTTGCCTGGTAGCTAGTATCACAGTGATGATGACTTCATATCTGCTGTTGATGCAAGCTTCTTCACAAATGGAATCCAAGTACTGTAACACCGATAGAATAAGTGCCTGGTCCGCATGAAATATTATGTTGAAAAATATTTGGTCACATTCCCTGAGATTATCTTTGTCAGCCTATGAACTTTTTAGCCGACAATCGTATGTATATGTATATTAAAAAATATATCGTTGCTCATTACTACACGATTCAACACATACACGAGGCAATCACCAGACATAAACTAATTTTTTAAATATATATATATATATATATATATATCTTACCTCTGTTACTTCACATTGCACTGTGCTCTTATTATATATACATAAACACATACGCATATATAAAGAATGTCCCAAAAACCTGGACAGATTTTAAATGTGAATTAGGTTTAAGCGTGTAAAGATCTTTTGCTTTTTCTTTCAGATTTAACAACTTAAGTTTTTGGCAATTTTAACCGTGGAAATATTAACAATCAAACAACGTGTTAAAGTTATCGAAGCCTATTACGAAAATGGACGTTCAAACAGAATTTGAATGAGAAGTTCGGGGTCGTATCATCTCTCGAAACAACGACCACAATTGGCCACCATGATCATGCGACTTGACGCCTGTAGATTTCTTCCTTTGGGGTCAACTCAAAAGGTCTATGCAAACAAGCCAACAACAATTCAACAGCTGAAGGATGAGATAATAAGGTATATTGGTGAGATCGAGTAGCAACTATGCAGAGACGTCATTAGAAACTTTGATCATCGTGTGAAGGTGTGCAGCCGAAGTCTTGACAGACATTTTGACGGACATTTATTTTTCATTATGACTTAAATAACATGATCCAATAGTGAAATAAATAAGTTTTCGCCAAGAATACTGATTTATTTGCTGCTGACTTTGATCCGTCTTAATGAAACACCCTTTATATGATGTATATAGTGTTAATGTATGCTGTATTTATGGATAAAAAGGCTCAATATCAATGATGAAGTGAGTATCAGTATAAGAATGGACATCGAGATCAACACCGAGTGACGACAGTTTGTTTCATGCTTGATAACAATATTCGGGCCATGTACTTTTTAGATAGTAGCTCGACTATTTATATATATTAGTCAATGGGGCATTATCCGTAACAAAGTCACATATTTGCAGTTTGTTGCATTATTCTGTTACTGAATAGGCGGTAGCGGTTGTATTTTAAATTATTCTAAAAGCTATTGAGTAAAAATCATCTTGGGCCTAAATGCCGTTATTTCAAAGCCATTGTCTAGGGTTGTTTCTTAAATTTTAACCCATTTATTATTGATTACGTTAAGGTATATTCTATTTATAAATTAATTACTGTAATTCCCCATGCATAATACACCTTCATCCATAATACGCACACCGAAAATTGTGATGAAAGTGTAGGAAAATGCTTCTAATCATGCATAATACGCACCCCTTGTTTGCTAATTAAGCCCTATAAACTGTACCTCTCCAATTTTATTACGGCCAACGTTTCCTGCTCTTATTTTTAAAAATGGTTTTAAAAATAGAATAATATTATTCTAATTTAGTTTTATGATAATTCCTATATTATTTTACGGCAAATTTAAGATTTTTGTAATTGTGCATAATACGCACCCTTGATTTTTGCTTTTTTTTAAAGTGCGTATTATACATAGGGAATTACGGTAGTTGCCAATCTAGCATCACGCATAAATTTTATCTAAAACATATACCATAATTCCTCATGAATAATACACTTTCATTCATAATACGCACACCAAAATTTGTGCTGAAAGTGTGGGAAAATGCTTCTACTCAAGCATAATATGCACCCCTTTTTTGGTAATCAAACCCTATAAATTGTACCTCTCCAAATTCATTACAGCCAGCGTTTCATACTCTTATTAAAGAAATGGTTTTAAACATAGAATAATATTTATTCTAAATTAGTTTTATGACAGTTCTTATTTTATTTCACATTTTCAAGTATTCTTAGGTATATATGGTCGTACTTAACATCCTTATGGGGTCGCAATCGCCAAATTCTATTATCGAATTTTCGTATGTTTGTGTCTCGCAACAGAAATCAACCTATGAAGTTGTGCATAATACGCACCCCTAATATTGCTTATTATTTTTTTTAGAAAAAGCATGCGTATTATACATGGGGAATTATGGCATTCATTTATTATTATTATTATTATTAAATTTACTTAGTTGTGGTTATGCGTTCATTCATACGGTGTTTGTTTATTTTTCTTTTCGGCTGTTCGTTATTTTATTTATCTATTGAAAAGACACGGAGATGCCAGCTTGAAATTCGTACGTGAACCATAACGATAGGGAAAGAGTATTATGGAGAGACGAAATCAAAATTGTGTGGTTTGGACGTAATTCTAGAAATCATGTATAGAAGAAAGATGGCGATGACTTCAAACAAAAGAACACAGTTCCAACAGTGAAATTTGGCGGTGGCAGCATCATGGTTTGGGGATGTTTTTTTTCTGCAAAAGATACTGGCAACATATCAGTAATAGATGCTAGAATGATTGCTACAGCATATCAAAATATTTTGGAAGAAAATTTAATGATTTCGGTTGAAAATTTTGAACTTACTCCTGATTGGATCTTCCAACAAGATAATAATCCAAAGCACACTGCAAAATATACGAGGAAATGGCTTACTGGAAATAATGTAAATATCCTGAAATGGCCAAGTCCATCCTCAGATTTAAACCCAATAAAGAATCTATGGCATTTAATTGAAAATTCCAATCCAATCGAGAACATCCTGGATCTGAAGATCATATGCGAAGAAGAATCGAACAAAGTACCAACAGTGATTAATGCTCTGATCCCCCGAAGACATTTTGCCTATTCTCTTGACAGATTCTAAATCATATTGTCGTAATCTAATCTGTTATAGGCAAAAGAAAAACCTAGTGTGTCATTAAGACAACTATTTAACCCATTCCCTCGTGGTTGTTTGATAAATTTTCTACGGCATATCAACCTATTGCAGGTTATTTAAAGCCAGGAAATAATTTTTTTTTAGATAATAATGGTTTAGAGATACAAGTCTTAGTATTTAAGACTTAGCTGGTGGGGAGAAGAAGTGTATGCATACTTTTCCTAATGCTATTTGAGCGTAAGTGAATATAACGAACCCAACTGGAATTGGAACTCTGCTCTCCGATTAACAATTCCTAGCCATTGCACCATACTCCCATTCAAGCTTACAGCATCTGATATTCCCAAGCGGTCACCCATCTAGGTACCGACCAAGCGCGACGTTGCTTAACTTCGAGAACAGGTGTTTCAACATGACGTGGCCGTAAGCCCGGTGTTGGTAGGGATGGTCCGTAAATTAACGATGCTATTAAAGCAGCCATGGTGGCAATGACAGCGGGAATGATTTTGTTGATGTCAACTGCCGGAAACGAGTGAAGCAAGCTAAATATGGCTGTCGTAAATTGATGTCTCGGAAATGTTGGTGATTAGCGACAGCGGCGGGATTCTGATTACGCATGCAGCAACTAGTAGGGTAATGAGAGACAATGTTTATTGGCCTGTAGTGGCCATTGCCAGACGTTATTCTCGCACTAGTCACGGAAGGACAATATCGTGATGTGAGACAGTTGCCAACACTCGACTCTTTCTTGTGACACTGCTTCAACCCCACCTCGAAACATTCGACAACCGGCCCCCAAGTCTTTAACATGTCGTGGCAAATGAAGATATCTGGGTTTATGCCAAATCTGAAAGTGATCGATAGTTCATTCATATATATATATATATATATATATATATATATATATATATATATATATATATATATATATATCATCATAGCAACAAAATAAAATCTGGAATAATCATCGAATTTTAGTTATGAGAACTTAGAAGTTGAAGCATTCAGTATTTACACGAAGAGGAGAAATAATACATTGAAAATTCTTTTAAGCGCTTCCAATAGCTTATTTCATATTCAACGCGAATCAAATGATTCATTAAATATTTCAAAATCGAAACGCGTCCTTCCTAACAAACCAAAATAATCAGAAAATATATAGTTCTACCCATTAACTCTATCACAAATACAACTAAAAATGATGTATGTAAACTCAACATAGAATTTATTATAATTTCGTCTCAAATAGTAAAATATATATATATATAAGAATAATGATAATTATTATCATTATTATTTAGGCTGTGCAGGTAGTGTAACTTTCATCGACGAGCCGAGTAAATTACAGCCAAGTTGCTTTCACTTTCACGAAAATATCCCTGGGAAAATATGAATACATCTCCCTTGAAATAGGGTTTAAATAGTACATTAAACTGAGCTATGTAGATTTGGGTTGGACTTACAGAGAATGGCAAAGAAAAGAAAAATAAATTCCAGTGAGTGATGATTCTTGTTGATAAAAGAAGTTCGATGAGAATGACTAAACTGGTTCAGGCTGATAGAACCGCAACAATGGCTCAAATAAACTGTTCCCTCTTTTTGTAAACATATTCACCGTTCTCTTGATGGTTCTTGAATGGACTTTGAAGATGAAAACCAGAGTATGAATGTTGGTACCATTACTGAAGGCCTGAATGATCATTTTCCTCTCACCAGACAATGGGTCGGAGACAAAACAATTTTAACCTTTTCTTTTTCTAGCTGAATAACTCAAAGGGTTTTTTTTTAGTGATTCTTACGAAAAAATGGTGTCAAGATGGCTAAACGTCTCATCTGAACACGCGGAAAAAGAAACTCAATTAGGTTAGTGTTTTTTTTTTTTTTAGATATTGAACATTTTGTGGGATGGACAATTATGGTGTCACACGATTTGGACAATTTTGCTGTTATACCCGGTATATACATATTACATTTGCTGATCAATAACCAACTTTCCAGGTGACCTAATACCTTAGACAAGAAAAAATCCCGAAAAAATACAGACCAAGAACCAAACACTTACCTATATAGTAAATTAAAGTTCTCAACGTCTAGACTAGCTAGACTGTTGTGACCAAGTAAATGGTTAAAGAAATAACAAAATGAGTGTTGCAGATATATCATATTAAACAGAAAGTACAGCAGAAGACTATTACACCACTAGTGACTGTGTGTCGGATGACCAGCGTTCAATCTATTCGAATGTTAATATTTAACAGCCCCTCCCCCACGAGGGTGTATGTGGCACAAGGCCGGTTTACCGTGGGTTCTCAGAGCCCGTAGGCTTAGCCAAAAATATTCCCTTAGAAGCCGCATAAACGGGTTCAGGGACTGTCTACCTCCCCGGACGAAACTTTGCCATTCGGCAAAGCCTCGTCCGGGTTGCTCTCTGCCGAGGCAGAGAGTTTGACAGTTGAACAATCTATGGGACTGTTATATTTAATAGTCCCGCACAAGGAATGTATGTGGCACAAGGCTGAGTTTAACATGGGTTACTTCGAGCCCGTAGGCTCGGCCAAAAATATTCCCTTTGAACCCGCCTAGACGGATTCAGGGCCTGTCTACCACCCCGGACGAAACTTTTCCCTTCGGCAAAGCCTCGTCCGAGTCCCTTTCCGCCGAGGTGGAGAGTTTGACAGTTTGAACAATCTATGGGACTGTTCCCCCATGGCCTTCTCTCATACTAATCTTATATTAGGCGGAAGAGTCCAACATAAACTTTTTAGAGGGAAGGCATTAAAACGGCCCCACTTTTCAGCCTGACTCCGTATGGGGTCTCTTTTTATAGTTACCACACAATACTTTTTATTCAAATATTAAATCCTTTTTCACAAAAAAATATCAGAAACAACCACTTTGAAAAAGGTATATGCAGGAATTACATTCACAATTTTTTTTCGTTTTATGACAAACATTTTATGTGTTAACAACAGTCCGTTTTTTATTAAGCCCTATATTCATTATTCCTAAATAATGAAAAATTGGATAAGTTTAATGGTAAATTATAATGTTAATAATTTCCAATAATCCAATGCGCATTGTGCTTTTCTGGTAAGTTCATAAGTGAAGAGATGTTTTTTTTTTATTCATTCTTTTCCTTTTTCTCTAGACATGGTATGAAATGAAAGATGTTCAATATATTTTTCTTTTCGGGTTAATTTCTAAAGGTTCCGTAAATTTCCTTTTCCTATTGGACCTTCTGAGCTTTGGCACTGATTGCGGTATTGGAACCTCAAACGTGCCAAAGACGACGTTCATATTGTCATCTTGTATGGGATCCCTGTCGACTACGCTTTTATACCGTAATTTGGTTTACACAACATTTGTGTATAAACTTCCGTCGACGAACCCTGTAAATCATGTTACCAATTTGTCTGTCTATTATTCCTATCTCCCAGTGAGCTTTATTATTCCAAAATACAAGAAAAAAACCTTTTCAACGATCTTAAGGCGCTTTTTTAGCACTTTATTCCTATTTCCCGCTTTCGTTTCGTTCGGAAGGAATTTGTTAAATGTCGATTTTATTTTCCTGGCAAACATGACCTCCGCTGGCGTCTTGGCAAAATAGGGCACTGCTATTAGGGTTACACGATAGACCTGCAAAAATTGCTGTATAGACGTATCGGTTGGAGTACCTCTCGCCTTTCTCAGTGCTCTCTTGAAAATATCCACAAAACGCTCTGCCTGTCCATTACTTCTTGGGTGATATGGCACCGTGGAAATATGTTCGACCAGGAATGATTGACAACAATCCTTAAATTCACTGTGGCATTGTTACGATACAGTCAACAACTCCGAAGCAGGAAAATAGCTCGTGCAAAAACTTTACTGTCACCTCCGTGGTCGGCTTCTTTAATTTCAATATTTCTGGCCGCTTGGAATAACTACGACTACAAGGTAGTAAAAACCATCAAGAGGGCCAGCAAAATCAATGTGTATCCGCGACCACAGACGGTCGGTTTTAGGCCAGGGATTGAATTTATCAGATGTGCTTTAGCAGCCAAAGCACACACTTTCCACGATCTTACGGATCTTACAATTAATATCCTTGTCCATGTTGGTCCAGTAGACGTAACTCCTCATCAGACTCTTCATTATTGAAGTTCCCGGATGGCCAACATGGAATTCCTTTAATGATCTTTTCTGTAGTATAGATGGAATTACTACTCTATCTCATCAGCGAAAACAATAAGTCTGACTTGTACAGTACTTTTACTGACTTGATGGAATGGAAAAGATTACAAGATTCACCAACCTTCTTCCAACCTACTGAACTGAACTTGTAGAAATCTTATTGTTTTGAGAAGTTTCTTTTTTTCGCTGCCAGTGTTGTAATTAACACTGGATACCCTTTTCTCGTAGAGTTTGATTAGAATTCCTTTCTTCACCACTGTTGTAGACATTGGCAACTTTTTTATGATTTAACTTGAAATCCGATTCTTCGAATCTTACCTATATAGTAAATTAAAGTTCTCAACGTCTAGACTCCTGTGAGCAAGTAAATGGTTAAAGAAATAAAACAAGTGTTACAGATATATCATATATTAAACAGTAAGTACAACAGAAGAGTATTACATGACTATTGAGTGTGTGCCGAATGACACAGCGTTCAATTTATTCGACTGTTCCCCCAAGGCCTTCTCTCGTACTAATCTTATAGTAGGCGGAAGAGTCCAACATAGGCTTTTTAGAGGGAGGACACCGCAACATAGACAGAGTGAAAACGCTTCACAACGTCAACGAATGACTGTTCCAGTCACAACTCTCGCCTGAAGATCGTGTGGGCATGTTGAGACTCGAGATCTCCTTCGTGTATATATATCTTTATATATATATATATATATATATATATATATATATATATATATATATATAGAGAGAGAGAGAGAGAGAGAGGTTTTATGTGCTGAAAAGTTCTCAATTTCCCAAAATCTAATCAATATCCAAATTACAGGTATTTTTTGTAAAGTACACTTTTCTGTTAGGCAGAAACCTCTACTAGAGTAAAAATTATCATTTACAACCGTTCCGTATAAGACTACAATTCAGTTTTTATTATTAATATCTGATTAAGGAAAATAATTTGGACCTTTGATAAAGGGATTACACAGAACAATCTTTCTAGTCAAAGATATTTTGTTTTTACTTTCCGTTTTCTTTTTCATTGTAAACTTACCAGAAAGGGATTGTCCTCAGGATAACGAAATGGCATTCAAGTCTTGTCCTCTTAATCAGGATAGATGGATATTTCAATTATACACATACAGACACACACACATACAGATGAACATACATTTGGGGGAAACAAGTATTCGTACACATACAAATTTTTAATTTAATGTATTTCCAAACATTGAATAAACATCTTTTCATATAAGTAACTGTACACAGATGCATGATAACTAAATATGCATAGAAAACAGAAAAAAATCTTGATTTGTTAGAAATAAATCCAATTTATCCACTTTAATGTGTGAAAAAATATTTGTAAAATAGGGCATTAGATAAGTGTAATGTCTCTATTCCTCTCCTCTTCGATCAATATGAGGTGTTATCTTACTCTGCTGATAAAGCTGAATGCCCTTAAACTCTACTCTTGACTCATCGAGAAGGCCCCTGCTTAACTTCCCTCCTAGAACTGAGTGTTGAGTGATATGCATATAACACCTTCCATGGTTTTTGCTATCATCTCTAATCTGGATTCCCACAAAGTATGTGGGCCCGATGGTATCCCTGTAATAGTCTTTAAGAAGTTTGATCCCGAACTGGTTCCTTTTCTCTCTAAATTGTATAAGTGCCTCGCTACCTCCTGCTTTCCTGCCTGCTGGAAGTCATCGTTTGTTGTTCTAGTTTTTAAGAAAAGAGTCGTTCGATCCTTCCAACTACTGGCCTTCTATCTCTTTTGAGGAAACTCCTAGAGACCCTAATCAATGTTGAATCGTTTCATCATCTCTCATCACAGGGACTTTTCTCAGACAATAAAGATATTTGCGGAAATAGTTTACCATGCTCTAGATAAAACATGAAGCCCGGGCTGTTGCAATGGACATCTGGAAAGATTTTGATAGGGTCTGACATTCAAGTCTTCTACACAAGCGTGATGGTATCCCTGTAATAGTCATTAAGTGTGCTCCCGAACTGGCTCCTGTTCTCTCTAAACTGTATAATAAATGCTTTGCTGCCTCCTGCTTTCCTGTGTGCTGGATGTCATCATCTGTTGTTCCAGTTTTTAAGAGTGAACCGCCCGACCCATCCAACTATCGGTCTATTAGCCTTCTACATCTTTTGGGGAAACTCCTAGGGGCCCACATCTATGCTGTATTGGTTCATCATCTCTCATCGCAGGGCCTTTTCTCAGACAAGTACTACGGCTTTCGTTTCTCCGGGTCAACTGCTGTTGTACTGACGATAATTGTGAAAGGAGTTTATCACGATCTAGATAAAAACGGTGAAGCCTGGCCTCTTGCATTGGATATCTCGAAAGTCTTTGACAGGGTCTGGCATTTAAATCTTTTCGTTGTAACACAGGTGTCCCACAGGTCTCCATCATTAGTCCAACTCTATTTTTAATTTTCATTAATGACCTTCCAGGTTACACCGGCTCTCAAATTGGTATCTACGCTGACGACCCAGCCATTTACTCCTGCCTCAATGGCAAGGTTAATCAGACCGACAAGGTCAAAATGGCAGTCGATGTTCAAAACTACCTTAAGTTAACTGGGACAAAAGCTTGTTAATTTTAATGCCCCCACAACTAAACTTCTCTCCATTAATCAATTGAGAAACGCCTCTCTAACTTCCATCAGCATGGCTGATGCTAACCTCCAGGAAAGTGACTCGTTGTGCCTTCTCAAGCTAACGTTCTCAGCTGACATGAAATGGAAAGACTATATCGAATCCATTGCTAGAGCACCTGCTAAGAAAGTCGGTTCACTGTGTCGGGCGAGACAATTCTTCTTTCCAGAATCTATCTTGCATATTTATAAGTCTGCCATACACCCATGCTTAAAATATTGCTGCCACATATGGTCTGGTGACCCTGCTATTTAACTTAAGCTCCTTGATAAGATCTAAAGAAGAATCTGCAATATTATTGATCCTGATCTGACAGCTCAGCTCCAGTCAGTTTCCCACCGCCGTAAGGTTGCCTCTCTATGACTTTTCTATAAATACTTTCATGGTAAATGTTTGAATGAGTTCTTCGCTATGTCACCTAGAGTTTTTTTTATTATTATTTAAGCTCAACACTAAGACTGGCGTCGAGTTCTCATCAATTTAGAGTTGAGCTGGCTAGACGTAAATTCTATGCTAACAGTTTCTTCTCTCGCACTTCTCGCTTGTGGAACTCCCTTCTGGCTCTATCCTTTTCAGCAAACTTTAATCTGCAAAAATTGAAATGCAATATCAATCGCTATCTACCGTCCTCCTGATTACTATTTTCTATTTCTACTGATCATCGATGTTTCTATTTCTAATTATTCGAAAACCTTTAACCTCTTGTGCTTTTGTGTCATTACTGCATTGTTTGGTGTGATACCGATTAAAAAAGTATTAGTCGAAAATATAATAAATGCTGACTATTCTTCATCAAATAAAAAGGAAGCTACAAGTAAATAGTACTCAAAATAATTGTAATATCTAACACAGTTTCCACTAATAAAATGAAAATGAAAGTAAATACTAGTAAAATATTAATAATGGTGTTTGACAATACTTCTAATAACAGAGGATGATGAAATTAAATACTATTATAAAAATTATAAGTGTTGACAATACTTCTAGATTAAAAAGTGAAGATGAAAGTAAATACTAGGTCAAAAATTAATAATAACTGCTGACAATCCTCCATCAAATGAAGATGAATGTAAATACTAGTAAAAAATGAATAATAATGGCTGACAATGCTTCATCTAATAAAAAATGAAGATGAAAGTAAATACTAGTTAAAAATGAATAATAATGGCTGACAATGCTTCATCTAATAAAAAATGAAGATGAAAGTAAATACTAGTTAAAAATGAATAATAATGGCTGACAATGCTTCATCTAATAAAAAATGAAGATGAAAGTAAATACTAGTTAAAAATGAATAATAATGGCTGACAATGCTTCATCTAATAAAAAATGAAGATGAAAGTAAATACTAGTTAAAAATGAATAATAATGGCTGACAATGCTTCATCTAATAAAAAATGAAGATGAAAGTAAATACTAGTTAAAAATGAATAATAATGGCTGGCAACTGAAGCGTTGTCAGCCATTAAAAGGAAAAAATATGGAAAGTAAACACTAGTAAATAAGTAAATAAATAATAATGAGAGAGGAACACTTATCTAATAGAAAAATAAATGCCATATAGCTACAGTAACTAGAAATCTAATAAATAAACCGATTTATAATGAGTTGGCATTTCAGATTTTAGAAGTGTTCAAAATTACTGCTCAGTAAATGTTGTAATCTAGGAAGGGTTACTGAATGAAGAATAACCATAACGGCGGTTGGAAATGAAATGGTAATATTTATAACATCAACAAAATACAATACTCGCTAGCGGCGTGAAGTAGGTGAACCACTGCTAGTGGTAGACTACTTAGACACCATATTAAGCCCACTTACAATAGTGTCCTACGTATTTATGAGGATTGGGACATGCCCATTAGTGTTCATAGGTACGGTATATAACAGTAAAGAATTATGTTTTACCATTTTCCGTAAATTACAGTACCTTTGAAAATCTATATCTGATATCATATCTTTAACATGTGCTTGTCAACAGGATACAATGGGATATCTATTCTTTATATTCACGGATATAAAATACAATTTATTTTTTATGAGTACTTAATATGAACACTAAGAACCCTTGAGTTTAGCCGTAGACATCAGGAAACTAAATATTAATAGATCTGACTTGTTTATTACACCGACCAACAGAAAAGTGATAATTTGGAAGACTCTGATGCGATAATCTTACAAACTGGAAAATACCTGCCTTGAAAATCCGCATTAAGCATCTTGGTCCGCATGATCGATCACCGACCTATGACTGCAGAAAAAAAACTCGCGCAAGTAATTCAGCTAACGAGAACATTTAGAGAGAGAGAGAAAGAGAGAGAGAAAGATAGAGAGAGAGAAAGAGAGAGAGTCTAGAAATGAAAAGGAAAGAAAAAGGACGTATTTAGGGTGAACGATGGTCGACAACGGTGGGGGCTTTGCCTGAAGATGGGTTTAGTGGTAATAGCGGATGTGGGGGGAAGGTGCAACGTTGGACAAGATGATGAAGTTTGTCGGAAGCAAGGGTGGGCTGTGAAAGTGCAAAACGGCCATCACGCTAGTCTCATCTTCGAAGCCAGGTGTTTTGTCTCTCATAATCCTACCTAATGATCAAACTTGCCCCACCCCAAAATACTTATCCGTCACCGCCAACACCACAACAGCTTTGTACCAAGTCAGCACTAATGAAACGAAAGAAAAAATAGAAAAAGACGCATAGGATGAATAAAAGAAAGAAACAATTGATGAGAGATTAAGCCTAACAGCAAAAAAAGATAAGGAAAAAAAGTTAAAAAATTAAAGAAAAGAATGAATGCTAAAGAAGTCAAAGAAAGACATATATATATATATATATATATATATATAGAGAGAGAGAGAGAGAGAGAGAGAGAGGGGGGGGGAGTGAGAGAGAGAGAGAGAGAGGGTAAGGTTATGAGTAAAAAGAGGGTACAGCTTATAAACTATAAATGAAAGAAAAAGAAAGAAAATTGAAATTTCAGTCAGGATGAGAAGGTGGGAATGATACGAGGAGAGAGAAATCCTGAGGTAGAAGATAGAGAAAGAGGGAAACATAAGGGAATGTAAAAAAAGAAAAAGAAAAGAAAGAAAGAATATCAAATAAATTAAGGTTATGAATTTAGAAAGAAAGAAAAATCAAGTATAGGGGGCGGTTAACAGATTTTTTTAAGGACAGACAGTAATAGAAGAGAGGGAAAAGAATGAGTGATAGAGAGAGATGATGCGAAGAAAGAAGTGAAAGAAGAAAAAGGAAGATAAAGCGGAAAAGATAGAGTAAGGTATTTTGAAAACAAAGCGAATTTAATAAGGAAAAGATAGAGAGAGAGAGAGAGAGAGAGAGAGAGAGAGAGATAGGCAGAAAGAATTGTGTTGAAAGTAGCGGAAACATGTGGAAAGGAATGAGTAAATGAAAGATTGGAATGGAAAATGAAAAGTTAGAAAACTGTGTGTGCATGCGGGAGGGAGAGAGAGAGAGAGGAAAAGAATTAGAGAAGGCGATATAACCTGTGAAAGGAGAGAGAGATAGAGAGTTTAAGATAGTTAACAATTAATAGAAAAGAAAAAGGAATATTTGGGAGAAAGTTGTGAAACTAAAAGAAAGAGAATTGGAAGAAGTTAGGATAGATGCCCGTGGCGAGAGTGAATATGGCGGGAAAACCGCCATGATGATTGACTGTGAAGGGAGGGAAGATAGCTGAAAAGAATGGCGAAATATTGACGACGTTTGCGTGAGGAATTCGTTCACAACGAGGTAATTAGCAGTGAATATTCAATATCATTGATTATACGTGTCCGGTGTTTTCCATTTACTTGTCCCTCTTACTTAAATACCAGGGCTATTTACACTAGAGCAAACGATTCGGAATAAAGTATGTCACGTGTTCAAATCGACTTTGGAAGTAAGTTTTTGTTTTTGTTTTTTTTAATACTAAACTTCACTCAAAAGAGCCACTCAAGGTAGAGGGTTACAGAATGAGGCATGTGGCATGGATCTAGAAAATGAATATGGCAGAGACAAAAAAACTTGGACCCTGATATGTGCTTCTGTATGGCCCTTATCTACAGTACCAATTTCATTTTCCCTCTGTATCGTCCTCAATATGATGGAACTGTAATGTTTGACCGAATATCTGAGACGATTGATAATATCCTCACTGAATATTCTTCAGCTTTGCTTTCATACTTATGGAGGTTTCACCATTCACCACAAAAATGTCCACTTGAACAAAACTCATGAAGAAGGCAGATACCGCAGAGACTTCTCCGTCGCCTACGAACTAAGACAGATGATGGAAGAACCCACCCATGTTCCTGATGCAACAGGACATAAGGCGAAACTCCTTGGCCTTTTCCAGACATCCTGTCCAAAAAATGATTCGCTGAATTTATATCCCCGCTCCTTGGAAACTTCAGTTCGTTCAACAGTCAGTGTCAAAGTTGCCGCTAGACCAAAAGCACCCCTTTATGTGCTGTCCCATAGAACAAATCTTCGGTGCATGAAAGCCGACTGGGACAGCTTCAGATTTTTCTCTCCCAGCCTTCTTCAAATATATAGCCTCCAAAACTGCTGCCCTTGTCTTGGAATGATTACTTTCCGGAAAGGAGGGAGACAGAAAAAAAAAAAGCAAAATCTTAATAGCCAGCATTGGTTCACTCCTGAACATGCTGTAGTAATAGTTACCCGTAACCACTACTACAATATTTATCACAGAGAACGGTGTAGTAGTACACTTGCTACAACCTCTTGAGCGACAAACACTATGGGTTTCGATTGACTCGGCCCACCGCTGATATCCTTATTTTCATTACTTACAGAATCAGTGAGACTAGACAACAAAGATATATCAAGGATGATCGTATTAGATATTTCAAAGACTTTTGAAAAGGTGTGGCATAAACGTTTTCTATCTGTGTCCTAACTAGAAGAGTATTCTCAATTATAAAGTCCTTCCTAACGGGTAAAAAGTAGCGGCATGTCCTCCGAGACCCAAGTGACCAACGCAGGCGTCACTCAAGGTTCGCTTCTGGGTTCAACCCTCTTTCTACATTACATAAATGACCTGCCTAAGAGGATACTCCGATTTAAATATCTATGCTTATGATTGAACGGTATATGGGTGCACCTCCAAAACGCTCGATGACCAGAGCTTGGCAGCTGATCTCTCCTCTGACTTAGCTCTAGCAGCTCGGTGGGGAAAAACTGGATGGTCCCATTCAATGCCTCGAAAAAAATCTTCCACCATTACTGAACAGACACAGAACTTTCACCGATCGTGATGAATGGATGTTCTCTTAGGGAGTCCCCATGGCTTGAGCAACTATTGGGATAGAGCACGTGAAACTCATGCATACTATCTATCGGTAAAGATGCTGGGAAAATGGTCGGTTCTCTGTACCTATCCATTAAGTACCTGACTCCTCGTGTTATCCTCTATCTTCACAAGACCGAAAATGGAGTACCGCTTGCTATATAGGGAGGGAGATGACCAGTTTTCACTTTCCAGTTTCGATTGAGTCCAAAAGCGTTCCCACGTCCTTGTGGGTGATGGATTATTTTTAACCCTGCAATCCTTTTCCTCATAGACGAAACGTGGTAAGCCTCTCACTGCTCTATCACTATTTCCATTGAAATTGCTCAGACGAATTGCATTCCTTTGTTCCATCAATTTAAACTTCACGATCCGTCATACCACGCGCATTCTTGCGAACCACCCTCATTCCCTTCCTATTCCAATGGAGAGATGTATGTTCCACTTGAACAGCTTCTTCCCATTGTTGTGTGGAACCGACTCCCAAGATGATGCTTTCCTGATCACTACAATTTTAATCTGTTTGAGTATAGGGTTAATCATTATCTTCACATATTCACATAAATTGTGCCTTTTACTCTGTAACCCTCTATCTCGAATGACTCTTGGGCCTTATGCAGGTTGAACATCATTCTAAAAAATACCAAAAACATCTGGTTTCAGAGTTCTTTCAGTTTTAATTCTGAGTCTACCATCAACATAAAGTCATCTGCATATCTTTGATCGTTAAATTGCTTGATTCATTTTTTTATAGCTTATCAACCCATTGCTAGTTATTTAAAGCCAGTAAATATGTTTAGATTGTAACAATTTGGAGCATGGAGATAATACTGGTTTAGCGATACAAATCTTAATAATTAACCCATAGCTTGGAGGATAACCTATCCCAAGTGTATTTGCCCGTAACAGACGAACCCAACTGGAATTAAAACTCGCCTCTCCGGTTAACAATCCGAGACATTGTCCATTACACTATCTGTCTATCCAAGCTTACAGAACCTTGTATTCCCAAGCTGTGACCTATCTATTTACTGACCAGGCTCGAGGTTGCTTAACTTCGGTGGTCATACGGGAACCGGTTTTTCAACGTGATATGGCCGTAAGCCAAATCGGTTGTTTAGATAATCCGACGTATGAGCTTTTGAACGAGAACTGTACGAAATTTCATAATTTAGATTTCATACGACATAGTTTTTAACGTTATTGCGCTGGTCTGGACTAATAGAAAATGCAACTACTCCAGTCGCCCTATACTTACGGCCTTGTGCCAAACTAAGTTAAACTAAGTAAATTACAAATATATTTTCAGCGGATTTACGAGACCAGTGAAGCATACTGATGTATTTAAAGGAGCCATTATATTTTGTCTCTGAAGTGAGTAATCACTCACTTTTTTTTTCTCAAAGAAAAACAAAAAGTTTAATTTCACCGCAGAAAGTAACGGAAACGTTTTCTTCACTCACCGTGCGAAAAAAAAAAGTTTCCCATTTCCAGATCAGAAAAAATATTTGTACAAGAGCAAAAATAAATAAACACTTTCATTATTTTTATTTTTTTCAGTAAAATATTATCTTAAAATTACGTGCTCCTGAAACGCCAGGTTCTAACTAGCCCACCCAGAGGTCAGTTCGTTCGTTGAAATTTGACAGCAAAGCAAAGGTCATCTGTCACATGGCTTTTAAATTCAACAAGTTGATACCTAATATTAGAAGCTCGACAACTGACTAGCTTTTGTATGTGCCGTTAATATCCACCAATATAAACTTCATGTCCCTCCTTACTCTCCTATAAAGGAGAGTAACTATAGAAAAATGGACGTAATTATGATCATCGTTTTCCTTACCTGGTCCAGCGGGCCACCCAGGGAGCTTAAGCCTTAGGGAGCTGATAGGTATGGACACGTAGCAATAGACCCATCTTTCAGGTGTTGACAAATGTGCTTGTTTAAGTGAGGTCACGCTTGCAGACCTGTACGTTCACTCAAACAACCTTGCTGGATACCAAATCTCTAATTATCAGTCGTACACCGAAAGTCTCCGTCTTTCTGTTTGTAAATTTTGAGAATTTTATATAAATAAAATATATCACATGTGAAAAAAGTCAGCTAAATTACTTTTTTTTCCCCCAACGATGCTTAATATTTTCCCTCCCCTTGGACATCTATTTTTTCTCACCTTTCTGTGACTTTCTTGTGTGGGGGTCAGCTAGTACTAATGTTTTGTCTACAGAAACTCATCATTAAATAATAATAGGTATGAAAAAAAATGTAATTGAAATATACAGTTAGCTCTCCCTTTCTCTCTGTGTATTGTGTCCCATCAGGACGCGGGAGATCATGGTCCTCCACAGCTTCTTTTCTTGTTCTCAGGAATACTTTTTCGTATGCTTCCTATTTCTCTTTCTGATACTTGATTATCCAACCATTTGCAGGTGAGTGTTAGTTTCCTCAAGAATCCCTTTCCTCATTATTTGTACCCCCTGAATTTCCAATTTATCTTCGTGATTGTTAGTGGATGTCAGGGTGAAAACTGCTTGGAATGAGAAATCGGAGAACCGCGTTCGAATTCCAATCAAAGGCACTTGAGAAAGACATAAATTCATCTTCTTCCTCAGCTATGGATTAAATAGTAGCACTTGTATATGGAAACAAGTTATTCCTTATTCTTAAAATAATTGTTAATGTAATAATTTTTTGGCGAAAATAATACTATTCTTAAAATCCCAAATATGTTTCTGCTTTACATAACCCATAAAGGGTTGATAAGCCATAAAAAACAAATCAATTCAGATTTTTAATAACAGTTTCTTTGCAGTTCTTAGTTTATTAGGACTTCCTCATTTGTTGTATGTTCTGTTCAGGATTTTCTTACAAGAACCACATTCCGATTACCTCATGTTTTTATTTTTAATTTGTAACATTTTAACTGCCAGGAAAGTGTTTGGACAGAGGATCTCATTTGTTGTATGTTCTGTTCAGGATTTTCTTACAAGAACCACATTCCGATTACCTCATGTTTTTATTTGTAACAGTTTATCTCGAAAGTGTTTTAACAGAGGACGGAAAGTGCAACTCTGAAATCTGAAGACGCATTAGGATAGCCAAAGATGCATTTCAATAGCCCACCTGTGGTTTATACTGCAACTATGCTGAGCGGACCTCAGTTATAGTTTCTGGGAGAGAGAGAGCGTTGTCTACCGTGATCAACAATCTGAACGAGGCTAGTACGTTCAAACCCTCAGTCATGATGACTTGTGACTTCCTGCTAGGACAACCATCGATGGGTTCCGTCTACCCAATTTCATTGAGAAGGCTTCGGTCAACCCGTGGTATGGTTTTTTTCAGGCACTCTCTAATGGTGCCTCACGCTGGTATCATCTCCTCCAGACCAATATCTATCTATCTATCTATCTATCTATCTATCTATCTATCTATCTATCTATCTATCTATCTATCTATCTATCTCAGTCTGTTCATATCTATCTATCTGTTCATATCTATTCCAAATTTCTTGCAAAGTCTCCGCTAAATTTAAAGTTCATGTAATAGAGATGTCTGTAGAGAATTTTAACGTACAGTCAGTTTCTTAGCAGTCATCAAAAAGTTGAAGGCCCCTCAGGAGATATAAAAGTGAAATCAAACATAATATACGATCCACAATACGATGGAATAGGTAAGATGGATAAATTCTAGCGATAGTTATAGTAGTAACTGTGAAGGCTTTTTTTGGTTTACTATAAAAAATCAAGCTAAAATATATTAAATAATTATCGCTCTACTATCGGTATCGAGCCCTCTTTTGGATTAATGCTGTGAGCGTTAGAATTTATATATTACTTTCGTTCTCATTGTATCATATATATATATATATATATATATATATATATGTAGGTATATAAAACGAAAGATAGACCACATGTGCTTCTGATAATTTGTGGACTTAATAGGCCGGTTAATGAAATTCGAAGAATAAAAAAGCCCCCAGAAATGATAAAAATACTGGCAATAAGAGTGATAATACACACACACACACACATATATATATATATATATATATATATATATATATATATATATATAAGGTTGGTGCAAAAATAATGACGGTTTTGGACGTATTTTTTGACGTCAAAAACCGTCATTATTTTTGCACCAACCTTATATAAATATATTAATAGGACTTTTGAATAAATCGAATCTCGAAAAGAAAGATTTCTTTTTCGTGTAACCTTGTGTCCTTTATGAGATGAGAAATATGTAATGAAGTGGGACTTACTCTCCTAAGGATATTTTTTTACATGTGTTGTATTACTGTCAGAAATTTGATAGTTTCGTCCTGTTTGCTATGATTAGCATTGTGGAGGGTCTGTAGAAGACTTACTGTGGAAACTGCATTTTCCTAGTAAGTTTAAATCGTTGATTAGTCCTATAATATGTGATTCTATTTTGGAAATGTCATTTAACTCGGGGACTTTCGCTGTTCCCTCTCGCATTTTGACATCGTTATTTAAAGTAAAGGGTTACTCTGTGGTGTTATAGGAACGTAAGAGAAGAAGGCAAGGCTGTAGTTTATGAGATTATCGAGGAAAGATAAACGGTTAACTCTAGACTTAAAGATGTCGAGATTATAGTGATCAGGAAAAACATGCCGAGAGTCTATTCCATAAAGCAGCAGTCCTTGGGAAAAGCTTTTCAGGTGTCTGGTGGAACAAAGCAATGTAGCTCGTTAGAATACTTGACATGAAAATAGCGATAGTGTAGCAAGACGCATGCAACGTTTTGTTTGCAAGGAAGAGGTTGTAGGATAGAACGTAAGAGGCCGGGTAGACACTTTTGAACTCTATCAAAACAGGTAAGTGAGGATAAAACATCACTCAACATTATTCTAGTTCCAACTGGTTAAAACGAAGAACTCCAGACATTTAACCTACCAGAAGAAAAGAGTCACACGCAATAAGCAAAAGGGGAAAATTCTTTATAATGTTTAATAATGATTTAATAATGTATTTATAATGTTTAATAATGTTTTAATAACGTTTATGCTTTATAGTGTTTAACAATGTTTTATAATGTATTAATAATGTCTAATAATGTTTTAACAATGTATTTATAATGTTTAATAATGTTTTAATAACATTTAATAATGTTTTTTATAATGTTTAACAATGTTTTTATGTATTAATAGTGTTTAACAATGTTTTAATAATGTATTTATAATGTTTAATAATGTTTTAATGACGTATAATAATGTTTTAATAATTTTTATAGTGTTTAACAATGTTTTTATAATGTATTAATAATGTTTTAATAATGGTTAATAATGTTTTTTTAATGTTCAATAATGTTAGAGGAGAAATTCCAGGTAGGAAAACAGCATTGAAGCAAGATTTCTAGTGGAAGCAAGGCTTGATTATATGTTTGTCTTGAAAAATCAGTCTTCAATCTTCTTTTTTTCTTTTTTTAAGCATTTCACCCCAAGTAAAGCGGGAGTGACACTAACAGACAAGGGGGTTACGGAGAGTGAAAGTGAGAGAAAAGACTGCGTATACAGCGGGGATTGATGAAAGGGTAAAAGAACGGGGATCAAGGCAAGAGAAGATGGCGACTGACGTATCATTTAAATTTTTGAAGATTGTAGTTATCAGGGAAGCAAGCAAGAGGAAGGGAATTCTACTGTTGGTAAGCGCGAGAAAAGAAACTGCTGGAGTAGAAGTGGCCGTTACATTTAACTATTTTAACAGTAAAATGGTGGGATATAGATGCGAATTTAGTAGCACGCTTAAATTCACGTAGTCGGGGCATCAGAGAGGATAGCTCATCAGAAGAGTTGTCATTAAAATATTTGTAGAAAAGACAGAGGGAAGACACATCACTTCTATGAGAAAGTGACTGAAGTCGAGATGTCAAGTCAGGACCGATTACATTGCAGATCCTTATTTGGATTTTTTCAAGAACCTCGAGATGAACAGCAGGGACACCAGACCAGATATGGCGACAATATTCAATGCATGGACGATGATAGATTTGTAGATGTGTAAGATGGACTCTGACGAGAAAAATCTTCTAGCACGGCACAGTGAACCGACTTTCCATGCAAAAGATGCAGCTGTTGATTCAATATAGTTGTTCCATCTCAAGTAATTGGAAAACGTGAGGCCAAGAAGGCGTAGTGAGATACTCACAAGGAGTCGAGCATCAAGCATGCCTTAAACCACATCATAGTCATCGGTGATAAAAACCAAGAAACTAGACAGTCAGTTATGTGCCATGCGTGACACACACACACAGGCGATCATGTATCTTTCGATACATGACTAACGAGGCAGATTTTTCCCGCGGTAGGTTGCCATTTTTTCTACAGTAGACCAGTTGCCATCCAAGGCTATAGAACCCGGCCTGCCTTGCTATTTACCCATAGCTGGGGGTGGGAGAAGAAGAGGATTCATACCTTTCCCAAGGGTATTAACACGTAAGTGAATGTAATGGATTCAACTGAAATTCGAACTCGGCTCTCCGATTCCTCAAGCCCAGCTGCTAGTGGAATAATAGATACCGGTCGGATTGAGAAATCGGAGAGCCGAGTTCGAATTTCAGTCGAATCGAATACATTCATTTACGTGCTAATACCATTTGGAAAGGTATGAATACTCTTCTTCTCCCTACCCCCCTCATATAGTAGGGAAGACCGGGTTCTATAGCCTTGGATGGCAACTGGTCTACCGCAGAAAGAAATGGAAACCTATCACGGGAAAAAAAATCTGCCTTGTCAGTCATGTATCGAAAGATACATGATCGCCTAAGCTTGTACACATAACTGACTGAGAAAC
>OZ010581.1:124995677-125063177 GCA_963932145.1 Acanthosepion lycidas
CTAATACTGAGCTGGGATTTCACATTTTCTGCGTTTTTTCTCTCTTTCTACTTATTCTCATTTTCCTAAACTGCAACTCCTTAGTCTTTGAAATTCCAGAAAAGCCTGATAGCCAAAGTCACGTGCGAAGCTACCTGAACAAGATAGGGTGTACCTCACGACTTTCTTAATCAGATCATAAGTAGCATCATCATCAATATTACCTCATTATCTGTCAGTTTTAGCAACCAACGGTTGGTGGGGAGCAAATAAATATTAGACTTTGGCATCACGGTGACCCTTCCCTAGGCATTGCCCTTCTTAGATCAAGCGGAATGCCACTAATACGCAGGCGTTACAGGGAATGAAAGTGAAATAGAAAACTGAATATAAGAATTATTGAGGAAAGGTAAAAAAGATGACCGGGATTCAAGAAGACAGAAGATGGCTATTAAAGTTCCATTTAGATATTGAAGATTGTACTTATCAGGGAAGGAAGTAAACGGAGGAAGTTTCAAAGACAAGAAAAGAAACTTTACCTAGATCCCAATCTAGTAGCACGCTAAAATTCATGCAGACGGGGCACCAAGGAAAAACTCGTCACAGCAGTCTTTGGATTTTGTCAAGAACCTCGGGGTGAAGAGCAGGAGCAACAGCCCAGATATGGCAGCAGTATTCAATGCACGGACGAATGGTAGATTTGTAAATGTGCAAGATGGATTCTGACGAGAAAACCTTTCAAACACGACACAGTGACCCAACTTCCTTTGCAGTAGATGCACCTATTGGTTCGATGTAGTCGCTCTACTTCAAGCGATTTAAAAAAAACAAAAACGTTACGCTAAGAAGGCGCAGTGTGGTGCTTTTTAGAAGTCTTGTGTCAGTCATACCTGATGGTAGGCAGGAAAGGGGTTTAACAGAAAGCGGTTTTGTTTTGGGGCGTTTCTTGCCCCAGTTAACAACTAATTGGAGTCCCTTTTCAAGAACAGCTACCAGGTTTACACTGTCAGCTCTGAAGTATTTGCTGTTGAGACGAGTGTTTAACGAAAGATTGCCTTCTTTAAGAACTAAAGCATTCATATATTTGGAGGGACGAGAAGGATGCGAGAAAATAATTCACTAATTTGGCGCCAACAGGAATTTATGTGACTTTTTAAAAAAAAAAAATATTTCTGTCGTGTCTATTCTTGGATTATCGAGTGAATATCTCTGAATGTTTCTGCAATTTATGCAAAATTCAACTTTACTTCAAGATTTTGAATTATTCACGGTTTACTTGACTGGGATTTCACATTGTCTACCTTTTTTCTCTTTTTCTACTAATACTCTTTTCCTAAACTGCATTCCAGAAAAGCGTGATAGCCAAAGTCACACGCGAAGATACTTGAAGAAGATAGGGTGTACCTCACGACTTTCTTAGTCAGATCATCAGTAGCTGCAGTCATCAATATCATTTCTTTATCTGTCAGTTTTAGCAACCAACGGTTGTGGTGGAGGCAAATAAATATTAGACTTTGTCATCACGGTGACCCCATGCCCTAGGCATTGCCCTTCTTAGAGAGCGGGATATGGTTATTACCCGAAGGACGAAGCGTACCCAAAAGTGGGAGCTGGAGCAATTTTTGTATGGCTACCAAATCCCACTTTAAACCTGACCTTGTGCCATTCTGCGCGAGTGAGTCCATAGATAAATACTTATTTACTTTTTCAGCTTGGTCGGATGATTCATATTTAAACTAATGGGCTCGTACCACAAAGTAGTATCGTCAGACAATGACACTCTGTATTGATAGGGCTTGGTCATTACCTGGAGTGGAATTGTCCCCACGGAGGAAATCCCCTTCAGACATCTTTCCCCCGAAAATTGATCCTTTGTGGAACAGACTCCCGAGAGGATGCTTCCTTGATCATTACGCTCTTAACTTAGAATTAACCGATATGTATCCGACATATTAATTTGTAATTAATTCCTCCTTTTCCCAATTTCTTCATATTCAGTTGGTAAGGAGGAAGTTACATTCAAGCAGCTTTTCCAGGAGAACCGCTACTTCCTGGGACAAAATCACGAGACGATGTTTCCCCGATCAAGTCTAGGGTCCACCGTTATCTATCCTTCATATTCTTATAATCTGCACTTCCTCATTTTATATTCAAACAACCTCGTCCTGTTGTATGGAGTGGATTTTGACTGGCTCTTGGGTCTTGTTGGGTGAACATTTAGTTTAAAAATCCTTTTCGAGATGTAGATTTAGAAAATGTTAAATTATGTGGATTTGGTAAATACTAAACATTTCAAATATATTGGTGTATGGATCAATTATAACAAATTAAATATAGGAGATAAAGAAATTGAGCATAAAATAGGTTGCGCTTGAGGTAGTTTCACACAATACTGCAAGTTGCTACAAAACCAAAGCGTTAGCCTAGAAACTTCAGTTCTTAAAATAGACTCTTGAGGCTTTCATATGGATTTCATGGACTGCGCAAATACGTCCAGAAAGGTCTAAACTCTCAGCTGTAAACAACCTTTTTGCCTTATCAATAATTAATGAGAGCTTCGAGCGAATGAAGCCTGTAGATCTTAGACAGGAACATCCTTTTTCAAACCTTGTAGAATGGCGCAAGAGAATCACAACGAACTATGCTAAATAACGGAAACCACATTTACTTGGAGACTTTCAACAACAGAAACAACTAAAATTTACGAGAAATAAGGACATAATCAAGATGTTGACATTCATCATTACTTCAAACGAAACCCACATTAATTCATGAAAAGGGCGATAACAGAGGACTTGGAAAAATTATTTTCCTGAAAAGTGTTTTAAAAGAAATATTTTACAAATTACAACCAACAGTAGCACTGACTGCACGGACAATGAATGCTGAATGTTTTCTTATAAGGAAACAGTTAATGTTACTATTAGCATTACTATTCAAGTAACTCATACTTCCCGCATCGCCGTCAGCTGTCTCATTGCATTCTGCTTAATATCGGGGTGCTTCAAAGGCGGTTCCAGCTTTGAGAATAACTGGGAATCATGAGTAGTCAAATACCAACTGTAGCGGCAGCGTTAAAAAAAACCCAAAAAACCCCATCGGTAATGGGATGTTTCACCCAAGAAATAAAGAAATAAATAAAAAACTTTCACAAGATTTCTAGAATTTATCTCTATCATCATAAAGCCAGTAACACGATATTCAACTTAATGACGTCTAACCGCCGATAAGTCCTGGGTATGACGATAAACTACATCCGACAGCAAGGCCTCTGATCGGGAGACTGGAGGTTTTGAGGAGCGTGAAACCATCATCATATTGAAAAGCGCGATAGCAGAGGACTTTATTTTAAGCAATTCACCCCAAGCAAAACGAGAGTGCCACTAACAGGCAAGGGGTTACAAAGGATTGAGAACAATAGTAAATAGGCGTGTTTGAGGAAAGGACACAGTGAAGGACTGGGAAGAAGCTCAGGGTGTCAGATGTCGATTGACATTACACATTTAATATTTGAAGACTATAGTCATCGTGGAAGCAAGTAAGGGGCAGGGAGTTCCACAAACGAGAAGTGCGAAAGAAAGTGTTTGAGAAGAAGAGACGGTTATATTTACCCGTTTTGACAGTGAAAGGGTGGGAGCGAGATGCCAGCCTGGTAGCTCGCTTAAATTCATGCAGTCTGGGAACCAGCGAAAGTAGCTCGCCGGATCAGTTGCCGTAAAAATACTTGTTGAAGAGACAGAGAGAAACCACGGTACGTTTGTACGAACTTGGAAAAAGTATTTTCCTGAAAAATTAATTGTTGCTGTTTCTCGGTTTATCCAGACCCGAGTGTGTGGCACCTGTTTGGGTCCCAGCTATGGGCAAATAGTGACCCCCCCCCCCAAAAAAAAAACGCTACACAAGCTGAGTATCATCTACCATGTATTCAATTGTGAAAGTAGAATAACATATATCGTATTTTTATTATTTCAAACTTCCAAGAAAATTAAATTTCGGCATTAAATGACCCATGAGGGGTTGATGTGGCATTAAACACAAACAATCAAACAAACAAACAAAAATCTTCATGCTGATTGAGTAATTTCTCTGGAGACGGTCTGTTTATGCATACGCAGCAAATCCCTTTCCGGTCGGCTACCAAGTCATCGCAACTGTTTCCCGAGTTATTCAAAACCGATAGATACTTGCCGGATAGATTTTGTATATCATTGATATTGCATGGTGTGGTCACAGTCATTTGCGCAATTCCAAGTAAATCACTCTTTCCGCCCTATCATGTCTTGTTAATAAAATTATACTCTGATATTACATTAGGTATAGCACTAGTGTCATTTGATCTTAACTGATTGGGGATGTAAGCATGATCTTCGTGAATTAAGATGGGCTACAGTAAATATCCTGTTCAGAGCCACAGATTTCCTTGACATTTGGCTGACCTTGAGTTAGATATGCCCTTAAAGGTTGACGCACAGTGCACTTCTGCTCATATGCGGAGGTAGTGGAGGAACATAATGGCCGAGTGTAGAGAGTATGGTTCTTTTAAATTTAAAGGTTGTGTGTAGTCTAAATGATTTGGTATTCACATTTACATATTTAAGAAGAGCTTCTATTGGAGGCCGTCTAAGCCAACTAGCAGGTGTTTCTCACTTGCAAGGCTTATGCGCTGATTTTATCCAAGCCTGTCACCCTACTGAGTACATTTGGCTGTGGTGCATGTGCCTAATATACACAGACTGAATGTCATGATGGCTATATTGGGCTTTGTGTCTTTGTACCCCAGCGGTAAGGTTTTGGCGTGTTTCTCTCTCATTCAGTGATAATAACAGGAGGAAGAGAAGAGAAGTATTTTATAGTTTATCATGTTTATACCTAAAGTCTGGTGGTTATCAATGGAGCTTGAAGGGCGACATGTCTCAAAGCTCTTGCGTCTTTCTCGGTATCCTCACAGATACCAGTCTGTTCGTAGTTTAGAATATCCTAATCTAGATTCTAATTAATCTCTTGACTTCAGTCACTTACTCACCGACGCGGCGTGGCTTCCCTCTGTCTTTTTTCACGGCAACTGCTCTGACTGACGAGTTTTTTTTCCTTGGTGCCCTGAATGCATGAATTTAAGCGTGCTACTATATTGGCATATAGGTCCCGCCGTTTTACTGTTAAAATAGTTAAATGCAATCGTCACTACACCAACGGTTTTTTTTTCTTGCACTTCCCGCCTGTGGAACGCCCTTCCGTTTACTTGCTTTCTTGACAACTGCAATCTTCAAAAAATTAATTGCAACGTTAATCTTCATCTATATTAAAGCCCGATCATCTTTTATCCTTCCCTCAATCCTCCCTATACTCAGTCTTTTCTCTCACTTTCTCTTTCTAGCCCCCCTGTGTACTAGTGGCATTCCCGCCTTGCGTAGGGTGAAATCATTAAAAAAGAAAATCTCAATTACAATATTTTAACACGGCGATTCAAAAATCTCAATAGTGAACTCATTTTGGTATAAAGTTGGACCGCAAAGACAGTGTAGCGTAGCTTATGTGAAGCATGGCTTAATGCTCTTTCTCCAAATCCCTCATCAGCAAACAGACCCCCAAAACAAGAATCGCCTTTTCATACGTGCACATTGCTGAACTGATTTTTTCAACGATGACAATAACTTTAATATGGTTGGCTTTGACGGCAAGCAGTAGATCGGACAATTCAAAGATTAAAGAATGCGAAACCAGGTGATATCATCATTTAAGTCAGAGTGCTGGTAACCAGATCACTTACATAAGGATGAAGGTACCGTTATCATTTAGTGCAAATATCCACATTGATTTGATAAGGACGCACGTAACTTCATCACTTAGGTACCCTTTTCATTTAAATAAAAGTTCAAATATCCTCTTAACATAAATGTAAAACTTACCCCCCCCCCACATAGTTCTTCGAGACTCTCACCAACCGGACAAATCACTCCACGTTATGCATACATACTCGTTCGCATCGGTGAACAAAGATTCATTATACGTTCACCAGAGAACGAAACGTGAAATTAAAACCAGGCTCAGGAATCAAAATGCAAAGTGTTTCAAATATATTTGGCTATTTATTCACTCGTTTTACATTGTACTGTATAGTAGGTAGCTAAGTGACACTTGAGACAATTTCTGCTGCTACTGTTACGACAGAATTCGGCCAGCGAGACCTTTGACTCACGCCTACTACCCATCTGTTCATCTGTACATCACGATACGAAGCTCGCAACTTGCCAAATTACTGACTCGAAACTAAACTCAATCCTAACTGTGATTTTTCTTATGTAAGCTTGCGAACGGAATTTCCTAAGTTCCGGTCAAGTGGTACTTGATCTTGAAAGTTTTCATTTACTGATTTTCGCTATTCCTTTCGGTCAACGGGTGGCCGCTTTGAAACCCTCATTTTGGGAGTTTACTGTCTACGAAATTATAAAACTAACACGTTTCGGCCCAGATAAAATCCTTCGTATTTCTCGCTATTTCGTGGGTGTCCTAAGATAAATGTGCAGGTGCACTCATCATTTAGATAAAGCTGAAAATACTGAGAACGTTTTAGATTAGGACATACGTTCATTCGTCATTTAGATAAGATCTCATCATGAAGTCCGTTCTTAAGTTCCACTGACTTACACCTAAGACACGGCGTATTATTAGGTTGATGCAAAAATAATATCGTTTTTTGACGTATTTTTTAACGTCAAAAAACGATATTATTTTTGCACCAGCCTAATACTTCTACGTAGTCGAATCCCTTTCATTTCCCCCCGTATTCTAATTATGGGTAGAAAGTTCCACTTTGCTTTTTTTTCCCCCCTTAGAACTGCTACTTTGTGGAACATTCTCCTCCGTGGACACTTCCCTGAACGCTACAATCTTAACCTCAATTCGTGGTTGAATATTTATATATCATATTTATTCATATAATCGCCACTTCCTACCACTTCCTCTTTCCTTCATATTGTCCACCTCCTTTATCATTAATATTTTAACAGTAACACTCTAACCTGAGTGTCTCTCGAACCTTGCCAAGGGAATAATAATTGATTCAAATGTTCCGCTAGATGACAGAATTGTGGCGTTTCATTAAAGAAATACAATAAGTCACTTCCCGTGAATTTAACCTCTGGAAACAGATGCAAAAGACAGTGAGACATGAAGGTACAAGGATGTGTGGGATCAAGGCTCTCCACAACTTCTTGTCTTTTGTTACTCTATCCATTTAGTATCCCTGTTTGTCCTACTTCTGACATCCATTTAACCACACATAATGAGTAGGCTACCGGCTGCTTCCCGATGTTTCACTTGCCTTTAATATGTTTTGTGAGCGTTAAATTCTCTAAACCCTCTTTCCTCATTATATGTCCCAGAAAATTCATGAGCTAGTTTCCTTCTTATTGACACTAAACTGACCTGTGGGGAATAGGGTAACAATCTCACAAGTTTTACTGCTGTGTTTACTGTAACAAATAGGCTTTTACGGGGGAAGGTTGTCAGCTCCACACGCAACCAGTTTTGAATTCATAATTTTCCTTCTCCTACACTATTGGCCAGCCAAGGCTAGAAAACACAGTGTACTCTATTATTTGACACAAAACTGGAAAAATAAGCGATAGATTCATACCTTTTCCAAGGGTATTAGTACGGAAGTGAAAATAACTAGCTCGTCCGGAGTTCGAAATTGGTACGTCGACAACCATTTATACTCACTGGAAACACAACAGTTATAGCCTTATACCAGACAAAGCTGAGACTTAGATTAAATATCTAATTGCACATAGTTTCTTTGGTATCACGAGTTTCACAAGTAGATTAACTGTAATGCCTAAGGCGTGTTAAAGATCTTTCCAAGTCCTACACGTTTCTGATTGGTTCCAACCGGAACCAACATTTTAATTATAGTACCAGTCTCTTCGACAGAAGAACTACGGTAAACATTCTTGTGGATAAATATGAGAAATTCTGTTGTCAATTTTCTCGGTTGTCATTAAATAATTTTCACCAAGGTAGACGGTCTAAAAAATATGCAAAAAGGAAAAAAAACTCTTGAGCAGTCGGTGGAACACACGCAACAAAAAACAAATTCTAAAAGAAAAAATCGTCTGTAGTGATAACGATGTCTTTTTTAAAACGGTTAAGTCACTGTGGCGTGTCCGTTATATGTCTTACCTTGCATGTTAATTGTGAGGGTACATGAAAAAAATATCAAATCCGTAAATAATGGCTAGACTTGGAGACTGTCTACGCATGTGCGTGACGTGGTAGCCGACAACTGACCTCTGGCGTCAGGCGACTGGAGCCTCGATTATATTCACAACAGTCCATAACAAGTCACTCATATTTTGTTGCTAGTTCTAATTTAGCATGCGTAGAAATTAGGCGTCCAAAGCTGCATAGAAGATAAAGAAATAATAACATAAAATAGATAAAGGATATAAAATAATATCCTTAGACAGTCGTATTTTGCTGAGGGGCTGTTGTTATAGGATCAACCGACAGCGACTGCAAAATCAGACAAGTTCTACAATAGGGACAAAACGGTGAATATGCCAGTGTTTACTTTCTTATAATCTTTTTTTTTTTAATATCAGGTCATCCTACCAGTGTTACTGATACTGTGTAACCCAGTACTACATGCCACATAGTCGGGTCATTGGCGACTAAACTGGTTACTTAACCATGCATTCCTGGTGAAGGGAGTGGCTAGAAACATTCTTCTTCTATGTGCTGCATCCCTTAAGGATCTAGGCGATTATGAGTCTCTATAATTTCCTATCCTTTGTAGCGCTTAATAAATTTTGTCTTTTTGTTACTCCTCCTAAACATTTTCCCGCTAACCATTTCTCAAACTTGCTAAGAGTACCATGCATTGTTTTCCTGAATCTACTTTACCTGTGAGTATTAGATTTTCCAAACCCCTTTCCTCATTACATGCTATAGAAATTTAAACTCTCTTTTCAACTCTCTCTTAAATATGTTTCCTTTTTGTTTCCACTTTCTCTAAAACTTCGTCGTTGCTCACATGTTATCCTCAGCATCCTCCTGTAGAACCACATTTCTGCTACCTCAAATCTTTTCTTCATCTTTAACAAGATTGTCTAACATTTACTTCTATATAGTAGATGTGATATTACGTGACAATTTAGTAATATTTTCTTAGTTTCTAACGAATTTTTTCTATGTCTTAATACTCTGCTTAGCTTATGGAAGGCATCTTTGGCTATCCCAATGATCCTTCGTGTCCTCTGTTAAAACACTTACTAGATATTTAAAATTGTGCATTTGTTTGATTTTAGTATTTCCAATTTGTAATTTTCATGTTGGGTTGTCCCTTTTACTGATAAACATGCGTTGCGTCTTCTTAAAATTGATGTTTATTCCTTTCTTCTCGCTTGCCTTCACAACCTTCTTTAGATCTAGGACTCATGAACTTTTTTGGAGCACAACAATGTCAAATGAGCTTCCTAGCTATGTATGCCGCAACTATGGTAATGACAAGGTAACGCTAGGTGAAGGGCTTACGAGCCTGAAGTTAGTGTCCAGAGTGGAGGGTTTCTAAGATGGAATCAACGATCACGTGTCCGTGTCCTTCAAGTTGGCTAACATCGGCTGTGGTTTAACCTGGAGAGAGATGACCTTCGCCAAGTTTAATTTGCCCAAGGCATACTAGGCCGAAAATATGGAGCACCTTGTGAGCGGCTGAAGGATATAGTCATATATCCAAGAATAAATTAATCGTGGAGTTTATGCTTACCTCGGCAGTCGACTTTGGTTAAGTTTAATTTATTTTGTTTTACGGCATATCAGCCTCAATGGGTTATTTAATGCCGAAAAGATTTTTATTGCTGGTAATTTACATGCACATGCTCCAAGTTAGCGTGAAGGCCAAGACCGACTTTGCATTTCCTAACTCCCATCGATAATGGAAATAATCGATTTTTTCATGCTTCTACGGCAGTTTTCATGTAGTTTACGGTCATTTTCTACTGGCCAGAGTGAGAGCCTATAGCTGGCTGCCACGAATAGGCAGGAATGTTCTATTGGCCAGCGTGAGAGCCAACAGCTGACTCACATGAATGTTAACTAGCATGCTAGCATGCAAAATAAAATCGATAGCTGCATTCGTCACAAGTGGGAAAAATTTAAATCTACATGGCACTTTACTCCAATTGTCTCATTCGTTTGCTTAAACTCAACGTTGATTCTGATTCCGCAGAACTGGGTTGGGTGTGAAAAAGTATTTGTTGTTAACATTCCTTTTTCATTCGGTTTTTCCAGTTACGAGTCCTTTTTTTTAAAGCTGATCGTTTTGTGTTCATTTTGTTTAGTTCTTTTTTCGTAACAGATTTTATGTTTAGTATAGAGCTTAGAAAAAATTCGCAGTGTGAGATAGTCAAGAAGTAAGGCATGTAGCAACATCAGCACGGCAAAGGGCACTGCTTTAAAGGCAAAGAAGTGCAAAAAAATTTTAATCAAGTGATAGCGATTGCTGTATGAGTCGTACGATTTTTGAATCAAGCACGGGCAACGCTGCTAGTTGCTGATAATACTTTTTTCCTTAAAAAATGTATTGCTCGTAATAATGCATTGCTGGTAATAATTATTTACAAAAATGTATTGCTGGCAATATTTTTTTCATTCAAAAATGTATTGCTGGCAATATTTTTTTCATTCAAAAATGTATTGCTGGTAATATTTTTCTCAAAATATCATTGCTGGTATTAAAACCTATTTTTCCACTTTTACAGTGCTTTGACCCCAATTTGGGGGTTAACTATTTGCCCGTAGTTGGGAACCTAACAGCTGCTACCACCCCGGGTCATGGTGGACCTGAGAACACCAGCAATTAAGATGTAATTCCACGCTCCTTAAAACCACCTGATCAGAGGCCTTATAGTTGGACGTAGTCTATCGTCTTACCCAGGACGCGGATGTAGCTTATCGTCTTCCCCAGGGCGACCTAGGGAGTCGAGTGGGTATATGTTAATGAGGAGGCACTCTGCCTTGAGATAATACTGGACCTCAAACTCACACCAGACCTCAAATGGAAATCGTATATACGATTCCTTGCTTAATATGCAGGTAAAATAATCGGCTCCCTTTTCCGCCCTAGTAAGTTCCTGACTCATCATACTACGTTCTACCCTTATAAGTGCCAGATCAGACCGAAAATGGAGTACTGTTGTCATATTTGGGCGGGAGCTACCCAAACCTCATTTTCCATATAGAGTTCAAAAGTGTCTCCGAGTCCTTGTGGACGACGAATTATTTTCCATCCTCAAACTTCTCTCTCACAGGTGGGATGTGAAGAACCTCTCACTGCTCTATCGCTACTTACATGAAAAGTGCTCGGACGAACTATATTGGTTCTAACAGTCTTGAACTTCACGGCTACGACACGCCATGCCACTTACATAGTAGCAAACTACCCACATTCCATCCATAGAGAACTAAGTTCCACTCAAACAGATTCTTCCCGTGAATCATTGCCCTATGGAACAGACTTCCAAGAAGAACCTTAACCTATTCAAGACAACTGTTATCTTCGCCTCCTATCCATATAAAATTACCTCTTAACGTAACCCTTTACCTAGAGTAGCCACAGGGCCTTGTAAAACGTGAACCTTTCTATACTAAATTTTAAAAAAATAAATAAATGTATTAAGTAACACATTCGAAGAGGTACAATCTTTATTAATAACTCTGAGCAGTTAAATGACTGTCACGTGTTACCGCCCACATATGTCGATTGCATTGCTGTCTTTTGTAGGTTGTGAGAGATTTGCAGTATTTCAGAGAATCTATAGAAGCCGCCATCTTGTCGTTCTGTAAGCTTAATCTCTTAAAAATGAGAAGATAACGCTTTTCCTTTAAATAAAAGGAGGGAACATTTTACAGCTAAATAAAATTAATGTAACTTTCGACAGCTTTTCTGAAAAGTAGACATTTTGAAAGATTCCTCACAAACTCACCTACAAATGTTAATGCATCCAACATATTAATAATAGGAACTGTTCATATTGAACGTAAATGATCATGAGCCTCCACAGCTTCTATTTCTTTTATATCAGCAAAATGCCATGGTTTTTCTTGGGAGATATATTAGTGTCGTTTTCTTTTCTTTTTTCTCTAGTGTTTAGAATACAGAGTGGTCCTAGGCTATTTAACTTAACAAAGCTAGTCAGCTCAGTTTTCTTTTTTATTCATACCTGAGAGGGACTGAATGGCAGAAGTGGGGAAAAAGAGGGATTAATATTTTTGTCGGGGGTGGAGGGGGAAAATGGCATCAGTGAGAAGTAAACAGCTTTGACCAGAATTTTGAAAATAAATTAAAAAATGAATAATATTCACAAATTTACCTTGATTACAATAACAGCCAGAAGTATGGTAGAAAATATTTACATTGATTGAATCGAGAGATGTGTTCTGTTGTAAACAAATATCATCTTTCTCTCTCTCTCTGTCTCACTCTCTCACACACGCACATACACACACATATAGTAAAGATAATAAATCCGCTGCTATATAATCCAAGTAGATCCTAGTAATATAAAATATTAAAACTGATCTACAAAAAAAAATATATATAAGCGGTAAAAACGTACACTGCCGTGGTTTCGACTGCTAAGCGGTTGCACTGAGCACTTTATTATACTTACGGGAATTTTTTTTAGCCTTTTAACATGTTTATGGTGTTTAATTAACTACGACGAATCTAGAATGCTAAAATGCGTTAAATAATTAACCCGTTAGTACATGGCGTTTGAGGATGAAATGGAACTAATTACAAAATTAAATTCGAAGCTTTTAGCTTCCATTTTTGAAACATGGTTAGAACTGTGTAGCGGAATAACCATATTTTAAATCAATTAATTTATAATATTAATGCTCTGTAAATTTACATTGAGCACTATTTTATAAAAATAAAAATATCTATAAGAACACCAGATTATATATCTTACTGTTCTTTCTTTATATATATATATATGGAGAAAAATATTTGGAAAAAACAAACAAAAATCCTTAAATGCAATTATGTTGTTTTAATATGAATGAAATGTCAACGTCTGACGTTTCGGTTTAATAAACCTTCATCAGGACAATATTCATTAAAATGCAATTAACATAATCAGTTCAACATGACAAAGACGATGGACATAAAAACAAGACTTGTTAATTGCATTTTAATGAATATTGTCCTGATGAAGGTTTATTAAACCGAAACGTCAGACGTTGACATTTCATTCATATTAAAACAACATAATTGCATTTAAGGATTTTAAGGAACTTGAAGCAACAGAATTTTTTTCTACATGTGGGTACTGGGAAAACGTTGAAGTTTTAGAAACATAGAAACATAAAGGACATTTATACTTAACTTCAGGATGAGACAGTGGAACTTTCTAAAGCACATAATGAAGAAGGAAGACTTGAAGAATTTTATACTCACAGGGCAGATCGAAGGTAAAATGGCGAGCTCGTGTGAATTTATAGCGGTACTAGGTTTGCGGGAGATGGCGAAAAGACATAATTTATTGAGAGCTACAAAGGAGAAGATATTGTGAAGAGCCATGATCGCCAACGTCCTGAAGGGACATAGAAGAAATTTTAAATTTGCTATACTATATGGCATAGGTTCTCAACCGGGGTCCACATGGACCCTAAGGTTCCATGTAATATTTCTGGGGGTCGATTATTCTATTAAAGACATCGGGTATCAGACAAAGATAGGGGACATCATTGACCTAAAGCGAAAGGTCACTAATGAGATTGCCACTATTGATTAGCCTATGCTACAGAGAACAAGCAAGAAATCAAATACCGTCTTTATGTGTTTCGTGCAACTAATGTAAACATATAGAAGTGTATTAAATTAGTTTTTTTAAAAAAATCAGTATCTACTCCTAGTCTTGTAACAATTTCCACATATTCAATTGTTCATTTGCTTTTGTAATAAGTTTTTTTAAGACAAAGTTTAGCGTAAAAATCACTTACCTAAAGATCACTGATGCCATTGCCACCATTGATGAGGTTATGCTACAGAGAACATAGCAAGAAATCGAATATCGTCTATGTGCTTCGTGCAACTAATGGTATCCATATAAAGGTGGATTAAATTAGTTAAAAAAACCTTCAGTATCTACTCCTCATTTTGTAACAATTTCCACATATTTGTCTATTCTTTTGCTTTTGTAATATATTTTTTTTTAAATTGTAAATATATATGTCCAATTGATAAAAACAAAAAAAAATCCAACACACAGTAATATCAACTAAGAACATGGACACAATATCTTGACCGTGTTTTGAAAATGAAACATTTATATAAATGCATACATACAACTATTTCTTGTTAGCAATTAATATATTTCAACTTTGAAAATGGCTAAATGTATAGGTGAAAGCGCTCGGATAAAAAGAACAATTGGACAGTTTTTATATAATTTATCATCCGAAAAGAAAAAAAAATATTACATCATATGAGAAATTGTATAAAAACTAAATCAAAGCACATTGTCTGTCGTATTCAATAAAATGTGCATAAAAAAGGATTGCTGCTTAAATAAACACAAACACACACACACACACACATATATATATATATATATATATATATATATATATATATATATATATATATATCAAACTGTCAAAATGACCAAGGAAATTCAGATCAGCATGAACCCATTCAGCCCTTACCTTAAATAACAACATAGAAGAGAGTGTTTGACCAACACAATGACTGACCAAAATTTCTGATAAAAATATAAAAAATAAAAAACAAAACAAATTAAAACTACAGATAAAGTTCATTTTCTCCATCAAGTCATTCATTTCTGTAGTTCACCGCTACTAACAAGCTGAATTTTCTTTCCTTCTGATGATGGCCATGCTGGCCGAAACTAGTCTAGGAAACTAATTGAAACAATAAAAACGAAAGAATATTAATATACAACCCAGTGTGTTTGAAGATCTTAATTTTTTGATATTTTTCATTGTTGAAAACATATATATATATATATATATATATATATATATATATATATATATATATATATATATATATATATATATATATATCACCTGGCTAATTCAACAGAATTAATGTAACAAGATGTTGGACACAGACTACTTTTTAATGTTAAAAATGTCTGAAGTTTTTTCGCTATCATAGTATTTCCGACATCTCACATAATCAATTTTGTTCATTCTTCCAAAAATTGTTTTTGTTTATTTTCACGGGGTGGGCGCAGTTTTGTGATCTGGTTGGGTTTCATGTTACAACTCGATGACAATGAACGGGGCTAAAAGATCGGTAGCGCCAATAGGTGGAAGTAAAGTCGAAAATTAATAAAGACAGGTGAGCTGTTGTCGTTCATTAATTCATGTGCTTCTAACTCTGATAGATATGAAAAATAAACAGCTCAGATTACGGACAACTGCGAGTATAGTCACATGGTTCAGGCGAAGGCCAACGACAACAAAAACCATCATCATTGAGTGGGTCAGTCAGTTGGAAATTACTTTATAATGAGTTTTAAAAACATCATTTCATATAGATACATAGAATAGCAATAAATCACACACACACACATATATGTATATATTTACTACTAATATTATATATATATATATATATATATATATGTATATAACTATTTATTTTTGGAATAAGTTATTTCTGAAATTTCAGAAATAAGTTATTCCCAAAAAAATTTCGCTTGAAGATGGAACAGGGCTTACTTTAATTCAATTTAATTCAAATAATTATATTGAAGTTTTCGGCTCTTGTTTTGAAACACGAGAACTCTTATGTAGCGTGTTGGAATCATATTTTTAAATAAATAATTATATTTATGCTCTACTTTTGTATCGAGCACTATTTTTTTAAAATAATAACAAAAATACTAAAGAACTTTGGATTATTTACCTAACAAGTTCTTTCCTATTTTCTATATATTTTCACACACACACACACACACACACATACATATATATATATATATATATATATATATATATATATATATATATATATATATATATATATATATAACTAAATTAAGTGAAGTAGTGGATAACAGCTCGGATTGGGGAATCGCAGAGCCGAGTTCGAATTCCAGTCGAATCCATTGCATTCACTTACGTGCTAATACCATTGGGAAAGGTATGAATCCCCTTCTTCTCCCCACCCCCAACTATGGGAAAATAGCCGGGCAGACTGGGTTGTATAGCCTGGGATGGCAACTAGCTTAGGAGAAGGACAACTCTGAATTCAAAACCTGCGGAGGGTCGTTTGGAGACCTTGTGGCACATAGTGCACCAGGTCTCTCTGTTCGGCCCTTCAAAAAAGTGTGGTTGGTTCTACACAAAGCCTTCACCACTATAATCAAATCATATGTGCTGATGTCTGATTCTTAGGAACTGAGCTGCTTGACGCTCATACGTCGAATAAATATAAGAGTGGACACAAAGGTCAACGCCGAGTGGCCACGGTCTGTTTCATGCTTGAACACAATCTTCAGACCGAAGATTGCGTCCAAATTAATGAGAAATTGGAAAAAAATTAATCGCAGGATCATCAATAGTAAAAAACAAAAAAAAATTAACCACTAGATCATCGACAGGAAATTTGCATCTATGTTGCTAAATTCCATTTTTTTTTTTTTTTTTGTCTTCTATTGTCACAATGTGGAATGCTTAAATTGCGAGGTTGAAAGGTACATGGACGGCGGAGGGAAAAAAAGTGGGTGAAGTTGACGAGACTATATACCCAAACATATTAAAAAATATTAAATTTAAAAGTTTAAAATGTTAGCATCCCCTCCCATTCGTATAGTTACATCAACGGAAAGCCGAATTTCAATTCCAGTCAAGTTCCTTATATTCACTTAGGCGCAAATAGACTTTGGAAAGGTACGAATCCGCCTATTCTCCCTCCACCTATGGGTGAATTAGTAGGACTTTTATAAGTAAGAATTATTATTATCTCCAAAATAGAAACAAAGAAAAGAGTGTTGAACTTCTCTGCAATATCAATCCACATATATGGCACTGAATGCTGGATAGATAGATAGATAGATAGATAGATAGATAGATAGATAGATAGATAGATAGATAGATATGAACATAGATAGATAGATAGATAGATAGATAGATATGAACAGACTGAGGTAGATAGATAGATAGATAGATAGATAGATAGATAGATAGATAGATAGATATGAACAGACTGAGATAGATAGATAGATAGATAGATAGATAGATATGAACATAGATAGATAGATAGATAGATAGATAGATAGATAGATAGATAGATAGATAGATATGAACAGACTGAGATAGAGAGATAGATAGATAGATATGAACATAGATAGATAGATAGATAGATAGATATGAACAGACTGAGATAGATAGATAGATAGATATGAACATAGATAGATAGATAGATAGATAGATAGATAGATAGATAGATAGATAGATATGAACAGACTGAGATAGATAGATAGATAGATAGATAGATAGATAGATAGATAGATAGATAGATAGATATGAACAGACTGAGATAGATAGATAGACAGATATGAACATAGATAGATAGATAGATAGATAGATAGATAGATAGATAGATAGATAGATATGAACAGACTGAGATAGATAGATAGATAGATAGATAGATAGATAGATAGATAGATAGATAGATAGATAGATATGACACCTAGACACATTGTAAATCACCTTACAGGCAACCTGCACTAGATAATTGCCTTAAAACGCAACATTTCACTTGTGATTCTTGTTGATAAAACAGAAAACATTCAATCTCGTTTTACAATGACGTCTTTCAAAAAGCCAATTGGCGTATAATACGTAACCTGGCAAGCTAGCAACTAAGCAAGCATAGGACTAATTTCATGACTGCACGTCTACTGGCTAATATGTTCTCATTACACTATTTACGTTATTCGGATTATTGTCCTCATCTTTGTTGCCATATTTATCACAACGTCTCGGCCATTGTACGCTCCGGCCTTCTTCAGGTGGTTGGAATGTCGAACTGAACCCTTTATTTCTCTCGCTGTTAGACTGTTCTAGTTCCACGTGCCATGTCTAATGGACGTCAGTTATCAGTTATTTCCTGTTAATTTCACTCTCCAATTTCCCCACTGCCTTAACCAGGTATTGAACTCACACTCTTTGGGTCCTGTCACTGGATCTAACTAACGTCTTTGAGGAAACATGGCACAGTGGATAATGTCATTCAACTTCCATTTAATAATTTTGAAGCTGTATTTTACTATGGTTATAACTAAGGAGTTGATAGCCTTCATTTTATTGATCCCATTAAGTTTGTTTTCTGGTATCAAACACACTTTTCTATAATAGACTTTTCGGATCTTTTTTCTTCATAATTGAATGTTGTATTCCGTTTCCTTCATTAATTCCTAAGTATTTGGATATACCAAGATGGTATATTTCTTTGAACTTGTTGATATCAAGGTCTAAATCTGTAATTTTCGTTAGTTCACCGCCTTTGAAAGCGACTTTGGCACATTTGTCGATACCAAAATCCATCATAATGTCTCTCTTGAAGGTTTTGACAATGGTGAGTATGTTTTTCTAATCATCATAAATATATAATAGGCGATTCAGTTTGCCATTCTGTGACATGTATCCGTAGCTACTGTTGTTCAGTAGGCAGTTGAGTGGCACTAATGCAAGCTAGAAGTTCTCGATATAGTTTCTTGTTATCTTCTTTGAAGATCTTGTTTTACCAGAAGAATCTATTTCCTTTTTCATAAAACCTGAATTCTCTGTGTCTTCGATTGAATTTGTCGTTTCATCTGCTCCTAAATTTTTGGTACGTCAGTCTTATTCTTCATGTCAACGTTTCGTTTCACTTGTCTTCTTTTTCTTTCTTTCATTTTGGAGCCCTTGTCTACTTCAATTAGAAGTGACAATTGTCCTAGTAATTTATTTCAGTTTCTATTTTTCTTTCCAGGCTAGCATTTTTCTTTTTCGTTTACGTCATGTTTTTACTTTTTCACCTATTGTTTCTGCAATCATTGCCGAGGCCGCTTATATAAGATGATTAATTTATGTTAGCTTCATCAGTCTTTCCATTTCGTCCCTTATTTTCCTAATTGCTTGGGTAGCGATGTTGATGGTTTCCTTCCCTAGACGGTTCTTTCTTTCTTTTGGAATTGTTGGCTTTTCCTTGAAAGATATTTTCTTTACATTCTCCCATTTATAATGGATGTTTTTTGTCATCTCTGTTTCTCTCTCATATTCATCATTATCTTCATCTATTTGCTTGTGGACCTAAGAGGGATTATTACAACTGGTTTTTATTTGTTCCTCTGCATGTGTCTCCTCTGGGTTGTTAGCATTTAGCACCTCGATATTAACGTTTAATCTGTTTTTGATGTTTTCTCGGATGATTTCGGGTTATATTTCAGGTAATCTTGTTTCTGTTGATGTCACGCCTGTCATTAGCTTGATGTTTAATCTCTCTGAGGGATGTCATTTTCGCCATATATTATAGACGTCTTTAGTTGTTCTTGGATTTATCGTAGCCGTGTAAAATGCTGTCATTACTTCAATATAATCTTGCCTAGACCATTTATTTATTGTTTTTTGTGTGATTTTATTTTTATGAATATAGACGACCTCGGTGAAAACTGTCTCCGGTATGATTTTCTTTTAGTTCTCGTTGGGTAGAGTGTGTTTCAATTGCAGACTTTTCGATTCCAGTCTGATTTCTCAGTGGGGATTGCAGTCCCTGTTGACCCTCGTGATGGCCTATGCGGTTTAGCAATATTTTTTCGTTTTGATAGCATTATAGTTTGTTCGTTAGCGCCAGAGTATATCCTTACTATGGTGGGCCATCACATTCAGGGTGCCAGGCCCCCTCCGTATATATATATATATATATATATATATATATATATATAAGGCTCAAGCAATAATATTCCATGGCGATAATTTATTACATTGGAATTGTAATCACAATCCAATTCATCAGACCTATAAATTATAACCATGGAACATTAGTTTTTGAACCTTTTATATTATATTCTTGCTCTGTCCTGGACATTGAGCTCTACATGGATTCTATCCTCTTGGAAATTTATATATATATATATATATATATATATATATATATATATATATATACTTGACTCTTCCCCGTCGAATTCGACGTATAAGGGTCAAGCAGATCAGTTCCCAGGAAACCGACAGCCCGACAACAGCGCAGGAGATTTGATTATAGTGGTGAAGGTTTCGTGCAGGACCATCCACACTTTTTGAAGGGCCGAATACAGAGACATGGTGCACTACGTGACACAAGGTCCCCAAACGACAATCCGCAATTTTTGAATTCAGAGTTGTTCTTCTCCTAGACCAATTGCCATCCAAGGCTATAGATCCCTGTCTGTCCTGCTATTTACCCATAGCTGGAGGGAGAAGAAGAGGATTCACACCTTTCCCAAGGGTATTAGCACGTAAGTGAATGTAATGAATTCGACTGGAATTCGAAATCGGCTCTCCGATTCCTCAATCCACTACCCCACTGTGCCTCCTCTCTTTCTATATATATATATATTGACCACTAATATTATCTATCTATCTATATATATATATATATATATATATATATATATATATATATATATATATATATTATTATTATTATTATTATTATTATTATTATTATTATTCACAACGGTAAAATCTTCATTTATAAACGTTTGGATCGCAAGGAGACAGAACGTGCTTCACAAGACTCCGACATAACTTCAATTTTCTTTGACTTTTTCTTCTTTTTCTCTCTTATGTTCAATAATATGAAACTATATTCTGATCTCTCAAAGCCTATTATTGCACGAATATATTTTACTCATAAATAAATACAATTAATATATTGATAATAATAATATTTAAAGAAGAGTTTATTATAAGTGTTTATACTGTATGGCTTATAAAATAAAAATGGAAAATTGTATACAATCTACTAATAAATAAACCATTCAAAACTAACCGATAAGTGACTATCATCACAACCCCAACCCACTACTCTTATTGCATATCTTCTTGTTTTTCTTTTTTCTTCCTATTTTCTGCCCACCTTCGTGTGTTTGGTTAAAACTAAAATAAAACAGGTAGACATACCTTCAGTTTATACTCCAGTCTTCAAGTATCCAGCCAGGAGGTTTCCTTTTGGGGGAGGTGGAGAATCTTAAATCTTTTCAAGAGACACAGTCAGGATATTCTAAGCCCTTCCGACAATAATAATGATGATAACTACTATGGAAGATGATTCATTTTGTTGGAATTTTCTTGTTAAATTATTACCATGATATACTTTCCTATTTAGAGCAGCATGTCCATGTTTGCAGTTATGCAAATAACGTTTCATCTCTTTTACGCCCGGCCTTCTTCAGATGTTTTTGATTCTAATGGATTAAAACATCGGTTCCCTGGCAATTTAATCACTGTGTCTGGTAGGTGCTGAAAAGTCATGTACACTGTTTCAGTAGAAGAAACGAACAAGCGATACAAACGTCGAAGAGGCCTTGTGAGACACATGAATGATACGCCAAGCATGAAAGGAAGAACAATAGCACCAACCCACGACCCTCGCTGCGTGGACTTAACAAAAAAGATCCGCTTTGAAACTTCAAGGCTAACAAGTACAGCGACAAAGAACTGAAGAAAGCCGGAGTGTACAACAGCCGAAACGTTGTGAATATAACAGCCAAAATGAGAATGCTAGCCTGATTAGAAAGGCATAGAATGATGCTGATTATGTATAAAAATAGTCACTTGCAGTTAGAAAACTTGCTCAATCCACGGTGTTATTGCGCTCCCTCTATCTGTGGAAGTTTCCATGGAAATGTATACGAGGCACACACACACACACACACACACACACACACACATATATATATATATATATATATATATATATATATATATAGTAGTGGCCATAATATAAGGAACGGAAACAACAAAGACATAAATATGTGTATTACTTAAAAAGTAATGCATGATTAGCAATGAAATTTTTACCGAATAAAGATCAGGGTGTTATGCAGAAATATTATACAAAGTTACAAAAATTTACATAATAGTTTTTTTTTTTTTTTAAATAAAAATTAAATGGAACAAAGGAAATAAGCTACTGGACAAAAGTTAAGGAACGATGATAATAATTTGCATAAACTTTTAATTTACATTGTTAAAAAACGCGATGGAGCTTTTCAACAATAAGTAAAAGTTCATTTATCATTAGGATTTTATTTTTAACCAATATGGCAAATTCTACACACAAAACGCTCTCTTTTGAAGAAAAAAAAAACCATTATCGCTAACTATCAAGAAAAATGTCAAGTTTAGAAATTTCTGATATATTTTTCATGGGTCTAAAAGTGTCGTTCATCGTGTAATTAGCAGGTATAAAACCGATAAAATGTTAGATGCAAAACCAAAACCTGGCTGACCTCCAAAAACAACACAAAGAGAAGATCGAAGAATTGTTAGAATATCTACAAAAACCGTTTTGAAATTTCAATTGCCCGTAAATTTAATGAAGAGAAAGATAATAAGATCTCAAGGAAAACAGTCGCTCGCAGGTTAAAAAATGCAGGATTGCATATCCGTATTCCAGCTTCGAAGCCTCGCATTTCAAAGCGAAAACAAAGGGCACGCCTGGAGTATGCGAGAGAACATGTTGTTTGGACTGACGCACAATGGGATACAGTTCATTTCAGTGATAAGTTCAAGTTTACTATATTTGGTTCTGAGGGCAAAACTTACGTACACCGTAGAACAGGTGAAAGACTGTCTTCTCATTGTGTCAAGAAAACCGTTAAGTTTGATGGCGGCAGTGTGATGGTGTGGGGAATGATTTCATCTGCAGAAGTTGGCCCTATCATCCGCGTACATGGCAATATCAATGCTGGGATTTACAAAAGGCTTCTTCAGCAGCATGTGGTACCAAGATTACACCATAATCTTTATGAATCTCCTATTTTCATGCAGGACAATGCACCTTGCCACAAGGCTCAGAAGGTTATGGCTTTATTTGAAGAAGAAGGAATCACCCTGATGAAGTGGCCAGCCCAGAGCCCCGACCTGAATCCAATAGAAAATGTTTGGAAGATAATTGGAGAAAGGGCTCAGAAAAGAAACCCGAAAACCAGGATCACCTATGGGAGTTATTGAAAGACGAATGGGAGGGAATTACTGCTGATTTTTGCAAGAAATTAATTAGATCATGTGGTCGACGATGCAGAGAAGTCATTGAAAATAAGGGGATGTTTACCAAATATTAAATTTTGTTGATATTTTGTTCACAATCAATTAAGAAGATCGTTCCTTAACTTTTGCCCAGTAGCTTATTTCCTTTGTTCCATTTAATCTTTATTTAAAAAAAAAATATTATGTAAATTTTGATTTTAATTTCCCATAAATGTTTGGAAAGTATTGTGTGTTCGAATATTTAGAAAGTCGAATGCTTGTACCATGTCCCATGTATTTTTCTTCCGAAATGAAATTTCCTCCTTGTCTGAGAAGAATTATTCGTAATTTTGAAAAGTCGATCATTAAAAATTGTAGGAAAAGGTTACAGCATAAGAATAACCAAAACGAAGGTTGGAAATGGAACGATAATATTTATAACAGGAACAACATACAAGATTCTTCAGCGGCGTGTAGTAAGTAATCAACGGCCAGTGGTGAGCTAGAATTGAATCAAGGTGAATCGCAAGTGAATCCAAATGACTACTACATACACTATATTCTACTTTATTTATACGGATTGAAACATACCCATTATAACCCACAGGCACAGTATAACAATATATATATATATATATATATATATATATATATATATATATATATATATATTTATGTATACACACATACACACACACACACACACACATATATATATATATATATATATGTATAGAGGTAAGTCAAATGACTAGATATAGCAACTGTATATGCACCCGTTAGTGTGCATACAGAGGTAAACAACTAACAACAACAAATGTATGTATAAAGGCATCATCTATGAGGCTAGCATTAGGCATAATGGCGAAATAAAATTTTATTTCGGTTTCAAAAGCAAATAACTGGAAAACTAGATTTTACCATCACAAAATATCCCTTAACAATAAGCACGATGAAAATGCCACAGTACTCTAAAAAAATTCTAATGGGATATTAAGACAGATGGCTACACGCGGGTAGTAAATTTCGTTGCCAAAATTACTCCCTTTTCCAGATGTGACGACTCTTCCAACTTGTGTTTGCTGGAAAAAAGATGATGAAGCCTTAATATAGGTGAAAGGTGTTCTTTATTTCATTTTTTCATATATATATATATATATATATATATATATATATATATATATATATATATATATATATGTGTGTGTGTGTGTGTGTGTGTGTGTGTGTGTGTGTGTTTGTGTGTATACCTATATTCAAGTGTTTGTATATATTTGCATATTATTACTATATATAAACACACACCGACACAGACAGATATATATATATATATATATATGTGTGTGTGTGTATACCTATATTCAAGTGTTTCTATATATTTGCATATTATTACTATATATAAACACACAGACAGATATATATATATGTGTGTGTGTGTGTATACCTATATTCAAGTGTTTGTATATATTTGCATATTATTACTATATATAAACACACACACAGACAGATATATGTGTGTGCGTGTGTGTGTGTGTGTGTTCAGTTATGTGACAGTCTATAAAGGATTACATTAACATAATCGAATTCACTAGTGAATTCGATTATGTAAATTTAGTCTTTTATAGACTGTCACATAACATCAAACGCACACACACACACAATCAAACAAACAAACGTTTTCTGGACAATATGTCAAGAATTTATCGATGTACATACTGAAAGTGTAAGCATTATTATTTGACATGGTAAATCTCAGATGTGATCTGTTTTAAAATGTCACCCGCTAGTGATAGTCTTCAGATGTTAACCTTTTGGGTCAATAGGAATCAAAGGAGATAAATAAGTCCCTATTCATTTCTACAAATCTCTTTTCGTTTGCGCTTGTCGAAGATGATAGCCATCAAATTCATACCTAGAAACATTCACTAAAAGCGGAGAAGCCACGCGTATTTTTCGTATCACATTGTTTTACCCCCCACCTCTACTCTCTAATAAAGAACAAGGGAGAAATCCTGGTGGGTGGCATTGCCGTTATGGGAAGAGCCCTGAATTACTTGCCGTTACGGGTGTTAAAAGAACTAATTAGACCGAATCACCCGATGAATGGACCCACTTAATTCTTTTTTTATAAACTCGTGTTTCTCTGAAAGTTGTGCTGCTTGCATATATTACACGGTTGATTAAATTGTAGAACTCCTTAAATGATTTTTTTTGTTCAACAATAGGGAGAAAAAGAATACAGATAGAAAGACAGAAGAGGAAGAGAAGTGATGTTTATCTCTATTGTCTCGAGACTGTCGACTGTTTCTCGTCATACACCGTCTCTTTCTTTCTTTCTTTCTTTCTTTCTTTCTCTGTCGATCTACTCTCAGTATTTATTAATACAAAATATTTGGGGGATAGAGTGGTAGAGGTGTACAGTAAAAAGCTATCATCACAGTGAAGGTCTCTTTTCATAAACGAATAAACAGACACGGATAGACATGGACAGACTTAAGTGATTTATAAATATATAAATAGGCTTCATCTTGAAGGAAACGATCGGCAGGATAAGGTCGACTGGAAATGGTTTTGAAACATATCGACTCAGAATTGATTCTCTCCTTACAAGAGTCAGATCTGACCGATAATGGAATATTGCTGTCATATCTGAATTGGAGTTTCTCAGTTCTCTCCTCCCAGCCTTGATGGAGTTTCATAATCGTCTACCATAACATTGTGGCTGATGAATTATTTTTAACCCTAAAATCTCTTTTATACAGATAGAACGTCGTAAACTACGTCGCTATTTCAACGGAAAATGTTCGGACGAACTACATTTCTTAGTTCCACCCTTTAAGATCTTTACAGCTAAGACCTGCCTGCCATGGACACAGGGTCGACTCGTTCTCATTCTATTCGTATTTCACTGGCAAGAAGCTTCTTTCCAAGAACCAAGGTTTCGTGGAACAGACACCAGCGGCGACGTTTCACCAATCGCTACAATTTTAACTTTGTCAAGGCAGCCCTTATCTAACCTGGACGTTCTCATAAACTCTCCTCCTCCTCCTCCTCCGTCCATAAAACAACCTCATTCGTTGAACCTCTACTTTCAGTGTCTCTTGAGCCTTATATTGTGTAAACAATAATGTAGAAAAAAAGAGTTAAATCCCACCTGAATTTGTCAAACATGAGTAATTAATAACCACTAATAACAAGAAAACAATAGTGATAATAACCAAAACATTATATAATAATTGTTCTTGTCAATACCGCCTTCAGTCCGCACGACCGTTACGCCCTGCCAATGCCTTATAAATGATGGATTAGATAGATAGATAGATAGATAGATAGATAGATAGATAGATAGATAGAAGCGTTTAACATCTCCTCCTAATACATAAAAATAATGGACTATTCCGTCTTGATAGCAAGAGAAGACTAAAGACATACCAGAGACGCTACTTGGTTTCAGTGAGAAAATGAAAGAAAGAAAAGAAGATAGACGAGTATAACGTCTTTTTTCAGTAAAATGGAAAAACTTGTCAATTTAAGATATTTTCATTTGTACCTCCTCACTTTTTAAAATAACAAACAGCATTCATATTTTTTATTCTTATTGCTATATTTTGTTAAAGTTGTTAAGCTCAAATATTTAACGATGTGATAGGAGAATATCTACGGATGTTTTACTGTCGTAGAACTCGACATGAGCTTATTCAATCATTAACTGAAGAATTAAGCTTCATCAGAAATTGCAAATTGGAAAACTGTGAAATGTTCACTTGTCAACAATAGATTGCTGAAAGAATTGAAGAAAGATTAATGAAGGAAAACGAGAAGAAAGAGCTAAACATCAGCTGCAAGGCACAATGTATGGTTGTTAGCAAAAGGGTGCACCATACATACAAATTGCAAATTGGAGATACCAAACTCAAACAATTAGAAAACTTTGTAAGTGTGACTCTGAAATCCAAAGATACATTGGGATAGCGAAAGATGCCACTCAAAAGCAAAGCAGAATATCAAGAAACAGAAAAAAATGCTAGAAACAAAGAAAAGAGTACTGATCTGTTATGTGATATCAGTAGTCCTATATGGCAGTGAATGCTGTACAATCTCCTCAAACAGGAAAGAAACAAAAAAAAGAAACAGAAAAATGTTAGAAACAAAGAAAAGAGTACTGAACTGTTATGTGATATCAGTCGTCCTATATGGCAGTGAATGCTGTACAATCTCCTCAAACAGGAAAGAAACAAAAAAAGAAACAGAAAACAGTCGTCCTATATGGCAGTAAATGTTGGACAATGAAGATGACAGAGAGACTTGAAGCGAGGGAAATGTGGTTCTATAAAAACCTGCAGAGGATATCATGGACCGAATATATGAGCAAAGACGAAAATAGAAACTAAAAGGAAACTTAACATCAAAAAGAGAGAAATGAAATTTCTTGGGGACATAATGAGGAAAGAGTGCTTGGAAAATCGGATACTCACAGGACAGATTTAAGGCAAAAGGTGCAGAAAAAATGGTGAAGAGCCATGATCGCCTAAGTCCTGAAGAATATCATCAAAATACAAGTCGTCTCCTGCTTTTCAAGTTTCATATTACGTTCATTATCGTATTTTCTCTTTCTGCCCCAACGCCCTCCATCTCTATCTTCTTTCTTCTCTCCTATCTCTCTTTTCCCCTCTCTCTTTCTCTTTCCCAACCCGTCTCCCCATATCTTTTTTATTCGCACGTAACAAAAGCCGACGTGTCAATCTCGTGAGATCGTCCCGTCGAGCCAGTTACTGTAACAAGCAGGACACCCATATGCGAAGCTAAGATAAACAAATCGCCACAAAACCCAGGAGATAATTAACTTTGCCGGTGGGGTAAGGGTGGATTTTGCCAAGCCTTGGTCACTGCGGATGTACATCTCGGCCAACGGAGATAACATGCTCACAGCAAGGTGCAGGTGTCGACACATCTACGGGAGCTGTTTCCTTCGCCAGAGTCGGCATTAGAGATAGTGTGAGGTATATTTAGCTTGATAGGTTGGTATGTAATTGTGTGGGGGTGGATAGATCAGGTTGGAGCGGTGTGTGGGTGGTTTACCGCTTCCGATCTTCAAAGAGAATCTTGCTTAACCCTTAGTCCGAAGAGATCGGTTTTACTTACAGTCCGTATCGGGATAGTAAGGTAGTCATTCTTTTTCCATCGAGGACTAGGGGTTGGGAGACTTGTTTAAGCCGTGACGCACCCCACCACACCTTTCTATCGAATAAACGAATCACGTTGAAAGAAAAGAATTAAAAGAAATAACAAGTTTCTGTTGCTTTAGTCTGAAGGTGTCGATTTAAAAGTCACGTGGATTTGATTAATAAAACAACACCAACAAATAGAAACGACACATACACCCTATGTGTGTGTGTGTGTGTGTGTGTGTGTGTGTGTGTGTGTGTGTGTGTGTGTGTGTGTGTGTGTGTGTGTGTGTGTGTGTGTGTTTGTGTGTGTGTGTCTTCCGAACACCACACAATGAAAGAAAAACAATTTCCGTTCTTGTGAAAATTCATCTCTGGAATTTCTGATCTATTCGGTTTCCCGGAAGCTATTTAATTTCCAATCAGTATACGTTATCTTCTTCCCACGACCTTGTTGAGCAAAATTCAAAGCAAAGGTAACAAACCAATGCTGTTTACTTTTCTTACGTATCATTGCTTTTGTAGTGTACAAACCTTTTAAAAATAAACTTGGGCTTTGCAATATTCTTTTCGACAATAAAAAAAATTCACAAACGAACATTACAATTGTACTTTGTGATAATTATTATTCTTAGTCAAGCCCTGTAAAGTCCCAGGGGAGTATAGATGTTATTAGTTTTGAATTCAGAGTTGTCCTTTACCTAAACGGATTATCGAGAACTGCTAAAGAGCCCAGTCTGATGGGCGGGGAGCGGAGAAAAGCCATACCTTTCTCAAGGGTATTTTCGCGTAAGTAAAGGCAATGAACTCGATTGGAATTCGAACACGGCTTTCCGATTATATGTTTGATGATTATAATGATAGAATTTCAACAATATAAACAATAAACTATTACAATGTCTTATATATATATATATGTATTAGGTTGGTGCAAAAATAATGACGTAATAATGTCGTTTTTTGATGTATTTTTTAACGTCAAAAAACGACATTATTACGTCATTATTTTTGCACCAACCTAATATATATACACACACACACACACACACACACACACACACACACACACACATATATATATATATATATATATATATATATATATATATATATATATATATATAAAGTTTCTTTTATAACATTCAGTATTTTAATTCTTTACATTTTCTTATTTTTTATTTGCAAATTAACTTAATTTCAGTTTTATTGTAAATGCCTTCCCAGTTATGACGTCATTTGGTTCCGTTTTTACTGCTAGTCAATTTGTTCTTTTTTTATCATTCCATTTTTTTTTTAGTAACAACAACAACAATAATTAAATTTTCTCTTATACATATAATAATTTACACACACACATATATATATATATATATATATATATATACACACATACACATATATTATAACAACAACATTTATAACAATAATTATAAAATTATTCTAATAATAATCTTATATTTATTTTATTTTATTAATATTATGTATATATAGCATTATATCGACACATTTAATTTTGAACTGTTTACTCCGACATAAAAATACAACAAAAAACAAACTTTTTATGTATTTAGGGGGCATTGGGTAGAAGTAGTACCTTTGTTGCTCATCTACTGTACCTTATTTTTAAGGGTAACAGGCAGCACTGGTCTTCACCCATCCTCTAAATGTCTCACGTAATGTCCTGGGTATGACGGTAAACTACATCCGGCAGCAAGTCTTCTCATCGGGAGATTGGAGGATTTAAGGAGCGTGGAACTACCTTTTAATTGCTCCCAGGTTCGCCCTGACCCGGGGTGGTAGCACCTGTTAGGGTCCCAACTATGGGCAAATAGTGTCTACCAGGGCTGACCAAGCTCTTTAGTGTTATACAACACGATTGGTCTTAGATGAAAAGCCTGAGGTCTATTGTCTGCTTCGTCTGTGGCATTTATTTGCACCAACTAAGTGTATTAATAGTTCCGAAAAGTGTGGATGGTTCTGCACAAGCCTTCACCACTTTAATCAAATCACTTGTGTGGGTTTTCTGGCAGTTTACCTTGATTCGTTCTTATCCACAATTTTAGATGATGAAATCATGCATCGGATTGCTAAGGCTACCAGTGTTTTCGGCAAACTTCGCCATCGCTTGTGGAATGAGCGGGGTTTTCGACTGGATACGAAAATTCGGGTTCACAGAGCTGTTGTACTTGCCATCCTTTTGTATGGCTCAGAGTCGTGGACTCCATAAAGGTACCATATACGCCAGCTAGATGTTTTCCGTAAAAGCTGTCTGCGTGCAATCTGTGGAGTTAAGCTTCAACATAGGACATCAAACGTAGACCTGTTTAACATGTGTAATATTTTATCATACAGTCTCAGTTACGGTGGACTGGTCATGTCTTGAGAATGTCTGATGACAGGATACCCAAGATCCTAATGTACAGCCAGTTAGATCAGGGCTACATGAATGTAGGACGCCCATGGCTAAGATACAAAGACAGGCTGAAAAGCAACTTGTCAGCAGTCAATATACCACATAACACACTTCAGCGCTTAGCTTTGGAGCGGGTAGAATGGAGATCAACGTATTTTAGTGTTTGAATCATCTTCAAGAAGCGAGAGCAAGATCTAAAAGGTCAGCCAATCTAAGAGTGATCTCATTTCACAACCCTCACACTTGCTCCATATGTGACCTCCTTTGTCAATCATTAACGGGTCTTAAATGCCACTTAGGATTATCGCACAAACTTTCATAACTGAATCAATAAGTTGTCAGATCCTCATACGTCGAAACCGACAGGGAGAGTCCATTATTATTATTATTATTATTATTATTATTATTATATATGTATTAGTAAAGTAAATGATATAAAATGGCGAAATCCCTTCGTTAACAAAATTTTAAAGATGCATTAACCTACTAATCACTCGATGAATGTAATGATGCTTGTTTTTAAAATTATAAGCTGTATTAGTTTTTTTTTTTAAAAATACGCAAATACTTTCAATTGCACATTCAAGGGTTGTAATATTCATCAAGTAATTGGTAGGTTAAGGCATCTTTAAACTTTTGTTAGCAAAGGGATTTCGCCATTTTATATCGTTAACTTTACTAATTTACTTTAAATTAGTAAAGTTAACGATAATATGAATGATTCATTGTAATATAAATTGAACTGCACCACATATTTGATATATATATATATATATATATATATATATATATATATATATATATATATATATATATAAGGCTCAAACACTCATATTCCATGATTAAAATTTTTTACATTGGAATTGTAATCACGATCCAATTCGTCAGACCTACAAATTCAAAAATTGAATTTGTAGATCTGATGAATTGGATCGTGATTACGATTCCAATGTAAAAAAATTTAATCATGGAATATTAGAGTTTGAGCCTTTTATATTATATTCTTACTCTGTCCTGGAAATTGAGTTCTACCTGGATTCTATCCTCTTGGAAATGTCTGTATACATATATATATATATATATATATATATATATATATATATATATATATATATATATATATATATGTACACTGACCATTAAAATTATCAGTATATATATATGTGTGTGTGTGTTTATATACTGTGTCACGATGATAAAATATTTTTTAAATAATTTTAAACATTTTAAATAATACTATTATAATATATATATGTGTGTGTGTGTGTGTACTTACTTCGCCATCTAAGCACTAACTAAAAATAAATATATAAATATAAATAAAATATATAATATAAATTTTACATAAATAAATAAAGTCAAAAATATAATACAAAACTCTAAATAATTAAATAAACAAACAAATATATATATAAACTTAATTCATTAATAAACAAATAAATGAACAAATAATAAACATTCAGGCTTATAAAAGAAACCGTTAAATATAACCAAGAATAAAAATGAAACATTAAATAAACGATATAGGATAATATGTACACTATTTAACACTTACATATACGTGTATGTATGCGCGCCTTCCATGCGTGAGTGTGCTGGAGTATGTACTACACACACACACACACACACACACACACACACACACACACATACATATATATATATATATATATAAGCACTAGTTTATTAATAATAAAGCATAGACATGTACATGCACATGTGTACGCACGTTTATTTGTACATATGTACGCATACGTATACCTATATATGTGCGTGACTAGATGAGCGCGTCTACATAAGCGTATAAACACAGACATAGGCACTTAAATTCTAATAGTAATAATTAAAGTTAATTATAAATCTAACTCCCTAGAATTAATACTTATGATACCACCAAACCAAATAAAAAATAACGAAATAATAGTCCAGTGAAGATACATAAATATATGCGTAGGTGTGCATGTATGTATATGTGCATATATATATATATATATATATATATATATATATATATATATATGCACATGTATATATAAGTATTTATCGTTTAGGTATTAATATCATTGTTATCATATATGTGAGTGTATGAAAATATTTATCATTTAAGCATTAATATGAATTATTTATGAAAAAAAAAACAAAACAAAATACAACTTCCCTAGCCCCCAAAAAACAAAAAAAAAACAGAATACCCATACATAAAAATAAACAAAATCAAAATCGGTCAGATATCTAGTGACCAGACAAACCCTGACAAAATCAGTAACAGTTCGGGGAGGGGGAGCGAAGAAGGATAAATGGGCGAGTATAAGGTGAAAAAAAAAAACAGTAAAATGATCGAAACACGCTAAACGTACGCATATCCGCGCAGACGGGCGAATGCGACCGAACGCACATCCGCAGAGACGCACACGCGCACATTGGTCCATCTCTGAAATGCTGATTTCGGGATGCTGAAGGTAACATCGTTCAGCTGAGTGACACAAATTTACTCATATTAATCCTATATATATATATATATATATATATATATATATATAGAGAGAGAGAGAGAGAGGGGAAGGAAAGAGGGAGAGAGAGATATGACGAACAAATAGGAAGCGTTTATCAATCCAATATGTTTCACTTTTATTAAAACTTCATCAGAGTATGAGATATGGGGAAAAAGAAGAAAGAAATTCTGGTAATTTTATTTTTGTGTCGTTAGATTTTCATTAGTCAGTCATGTTTCTAGTGCATATGACTTGTTAAGCAAACGTTACTATAATTTGTGGCGTTCCGAATTCAAGGAGAGACGATGTGTGTATGTGTGTGCGTATATATGTTTGTGTGTGTGTATACGCGATCCTGCGCATATACATACATACACGTACGTGCGTGTGTATTATTTACCTGCACATTTAATGAAAGTTTTTCTTTGGGGGTTTTTTCTATGCGGTAAGTTGACCGTGAGATTTTCTTAGCGCTTTCCAAAGAGTGAATCTTGGGCATTTTACATGGAAAAAAAAAAAAAAAAAAAAAAAAGAAAATGGAAAGAAAAGAAAAAATATAGTTAAATATAAGTTCAAAATGGTGCTCCTTATCCACCCTCTTCTAGCAAGATAAGTCCTGTCTATTTGTATCTTTTGATATAAAAAATCGTTGCCTCTTGAGGTCATTGATTGAGATTTGGGAGTAACTCGTACGACACAAAGCAAAAGGTAAAATACAATAATAATAATGATGAAGACAAAATAATCAACGATAATTATGACAAAAGTCTCTATTGGTAATTTTGTAAAATTCATTAAAAAGACCACAGAAAAATTATATGAGCATGGGACACAAAAGATTACGAAAAACGAAAAGTTAAAATTCTTTGGAGTATGAAGAAACAAACATATAATGTAATGGAATAATCCAAAATCAGACATTGCAGTTTTTGAGGAGAATTGATCTTGCAAGATTATAGACAGAGCGCACTCTTTTGATTCTTGGTGTTATTTGTGATCTTGTAGCTGAATGCAATTTCAGGCATACTACGCGTGTAATAGTCTTGTTTCAATCAGCTTCAAATAGCTTTAATGTCATTCTTGTACTAATTATAACATTTCTAATGTATCTCTAAATGTTTATACTCTACAGTAATGTATTGGGCAATAAACGATTTCGAAAATCAGTTCTATATTCTGTATATTATATCGGTTTGCATGCTATAGTTTCAGTATGAGTTAATTTTTGTGTGTGCGTGTGTGTGCGCGCGCTTGTGTGTTTGTGTTGGTATATAATCCAAGTGCATCCTAGTAATATAAAATATTAAAAATAATAGAATTTTTTTTGGACATTATTGTGTATTGATTATATATATATATATATATATATATATATATATATATATATGTATATGTGTGTCTCTGTGTGTGTGAGAGAGAGAGAATTTTGGATGACAATCCAACGGAATGGTAAAAATATATAAGACAATTTGGGAAATCTGACATGTTTCACGGATAAATCATCGTCATCAAAGAAATGTTTGTTTTTATTTCAACCAAATCTATATTAGCGAAACAAAATCGTGATTCAGGTTAAGACTATGAAAGCTTCGTTTTACTTTAACTGTATCATTTTAGAAATTCGATTTCCACTAATTGAACTCAGTTTTTAATTTTATTTATTCATTTCGATAGTTATTTATTTTATACATCTACTATATTTATAGGGAAAACGTGCTTAATATCAGAGATAGAACATTTATAAAATCAACATCGGTAACTATAAATACCTTAATTCTCATACTGAGCAATCTTTCTCTATAACAGTGGTTCTCATCCATTTTTTTTTTACTCATGGACTCCTTTTCCCTTCTTTTTTTGCTTGGTAGACCCCTTAATAACTATATTCTATTTTTCACTAATAAAAATTTTGAGGTTTTAATAATCAAAGAAATATTATATAATTAAGGTTTATTTTTAAATGAAAACTAATTTAATGTAAATAAATTATTCTACAATAATAATATTTTTTATTGACCAATATCTTGTATTACAATATTAAAATGATTCTTCCATGGTCAAGGCCATGGGGAGCAGAGCTATTCAGGCAATTAAATTCACTGCAGTATTTATGCACATAGTTTAAAAATTTTAATAAACTGATTTAAGTGTGTGATCAGAAAAAAAGAAAGACATATTTATTCAATGAGATCCCTGTGGTTGATGCTGCTCAGCGAATTTCTTTATATCTGGTTCCATCGATGTTAATGATAGTTGAAGATCACCTCTTTTCACAATGTCAAGTCTACTGCGAACTTTTGATGACAGTTGAGAAACGCGACTAAATCCCAATTCAACAAGATAAGATGTTGGAAAAGCAATAGCGTAGAGCTGTGCTTTATTCCACAGTAAGGTTTTTCATATATTGCTCTTTCCATTATTTCATCACTGTGTAAGTCTATGAGGGGGGGGGCTATTGCAAAGATATGTCTATATCGGCAACATTAACTTCGTAAGGAATTGAAACCCAAGTCGCTATATCCATCATAAGTAGGTCACTAAACCGAGTTATAAAAGAAATAAAGAAAGAAAGAATCATTCATATATATATATATATATATAGTAAGAGAGAGAGGGGGGAGATAGATAGATAGATAGATAGATAGATAGATAGATAGATAGATTTCAATATAAATTTAAATAAAATATGTAAATATAAATTTAGATTTAAATATAAATGTAAATTACAGTAGAAATTTAATTTTTAATAATAAAAACCATTCTGAGTTGGTTTTCTTCATGGACCAACAAAATACCATTGTGGACCCCCAATTTGTTATATTTTGCCTGTGAACCCCCCAAAATATTACATGGACCCCCTAGGGCCTATGTACACGCCTGTTGAGAACCCCTTCTCTATAGTAATATATTGAACAGTAAACGTAATAAATGAATTCGAAAATAAGTTCTATATTCTGTACATTATGTCGGTTTGCATGCTATAAATACAGTATAAGTTAATTTTATGTATGCTCGTCTGTGGATCCTCTTTGACCGGAGGCAGAGAGTTTGACGAACATAGCTGGAGACGAATCTCAAAATGCAGAACAACATACAGTATTTATTACTGTATCTTTATGAAAGGGGACATACTCATTATTGTCCGTAGGTATGCTACAACAGTGTTATATAAAGGAATGTTATACTGGGTGGGGCAGAAATACTTCCACATCTTAATGGTTGACCTAAGATCAACGTAACTGCTATTTAAAAAATCATTGTTGTTTAAACAAATAGAGCCATTTTTTATTCATTTGGTTTAAAAAATGACATCCTCCAAATAATGGCGTCTATTCACAATACACTGTTGTAGAATAATTTTTAAAGTTTTCTCAGGAGTTCGAGCGCTTTAAGGTCTTCCAGGTGGCTTTCTTTTACGCTCTGAGCCTGGGACCCTGAAATGTTCAGCCTATAGCCGTATCGATTTTCTATACGGAACAGCATCCTTCCGACGTGAAATGAAATGAGTACGAAAAACTCTCTATGTTGCAATTGCAGATTCACCCGTCTTAAAATAAACAAAAACGTTTCAACAACAAACACATGGTCTGCACTAGTCCCAAGCATGATGGTAACAGATGGTATCTGAAAAGAAAATAGTAAAACATTAGCTAGATTAAGACCCCATTGCCACTGTTCGCTTGCTCCATGTAGACAGTTTAAAATGTGGGAGGTATTTCTGTCGCACCCTGTGTTAATATTCGTTTACCCTGCCATAAAGAGCGCTTCGTTATTCATAGAATTTTTTTTTTTTTTATATGCGACACTTTAAATATAATTTTATCTTTTATGGCGTTAATATGTAATAATTTTTGGTGATTCAATTTAATACTGACCCGCCCTAATATCTTCTACCTTTACAAGAGCCATGTCAGGACGAAAATGGACTACTGGTGCCATATATGGGCGGAGGCTGCCCAGTCTTCACTTTCTACTTTCGAAAGAGACCAAAAACGTCTCCGCATCATTGCGGGTGATGAATTGTTTTCCACCCTACAACTCCTTCCCCAGAGTTAAAAAGGTAGCAAGCCTATCGCTGCTTTATCGCCACATTCCTTAGTTTCTATTGTCATTTGCCTAAGTTCATTAGCACCACACAGGTGACAGTTAAAAATATGGCAGGTATTTCTGCTGCACCCTGCATTATGTAATTAATGAAGGTGATGAAATAATGTCGCGATTGCGTGTGTTTTACAAACTCACAGTGAAAGTACATCTGCAAAACACTCGATCATATCATTGACTTAAACAATTTTAGTTAAACAGCCACAAAATAGAAATAGACTTTATTTATTTCCTTTCTCTATCAAAACAATTAATATTTACATGTTTTTAATGAATAATAAAAAAAAATAGTCTAATGGCATTAAGACTCAAGGGAGACAAGCTATTTTAAGAAGAACAAATAAGAGAAGAAGAATGACTAATGATAACTTAACGGTTAGCGGGGTAGAAAAGGGAATCAGTGTGCCGGGTTCAAGTTCTGGCCAAATCCGTTGCGTTCATTTTCGCACAAATACCTTTAGGGAAGGTAGGAATCGTTCTTTTCTCCCTCCAGCATATGGTTCCCAAACTTTTTCCCTGGGATGCATTATCGGAATGAAAATTTCCTAGCGCCTCATCAAATTTTATGTGATAAAGAGTACAGTAAAAAAAAAGAGACAACAAATGAAACAGTGAGGGTTAAAGGGAGGTAATCACGGTTTCAAAGTCAGAAGATTATCATTGATAACTCTCTCTTCCAATTTGCAGACCCTATCTTCTTAATACTTAAACGCAAAAATTATTACAATGCAAAAATATAATGCAAAAATATCAGAATGATAAAATCGGTCAATAATTATTTATACTGGGACTCATGCATTCAATTACAAGTAATCTATAATAATATTTCAAATTTTAAAATTATATTTATTTTAGGCATATGAATTTTTTAAAAAGTGTTTCTAAATCTTTGTCTTTCAATCCTTCCGCCTCACCTGCTATCCTCTTCCGCTGTGAGGGAAGCGTACAGTTTGAAACCACTGCCTAACAGGACACATTGGGTTCCCTAGGAGAAGTACAATTCTGAATTCAAAACGGGTTGGTTATGGAGCTGATAACTCCATCCCGTAAAAACCTACTTGTTTCAGAAACCACAACAGTAGTACCTAGCGTAGCAACAATGTGGCCATATATATACAGGGAGTGTAATGCTACTGGGGAAGAGGAGGAATGACTCATGTATTTTGTGGGCAGAGAAACGGTTATCAGCACAGAAAGTGGAATCTGTGTATCGAGTTCAAATTCTGACTGGGTTTGTTTCGTTCACTTTCGTGAACGCCCTTGGTAAAGCTATGAATCCATCTTTACCCAGCATTGAGATCCTCCTTGGTACGGCAACCACTCTAAGAGAAATCAAAATCAGCTTGAAGAAACAGGCTTTACTAGTCTATCTTGCCCTAGACACATTCAGTGTTGCCACAGCCGCACTACTGTATGATCCTAATGGATTACGAGACTCCTGATGCATAGAGAAGAATACTTTCACTTCGTAAAATATGTCGTAAAAACGTAGTCACAAACAGAGATCCCTTCAACTGTGAATCAACGGTTTTAAATAATCGAAGCAAATGTTAAAAACCACTGTTTCGTGAAGTTGTATTTCAATATTGTGTCCGTGATGTGGTCGCCTGTGACTGGTACGCAGATAGCAGTGACTCAGGGACACATTCTTAGCATTAAATAAATCGACTTTGAATAAAACGAAATGAAAGAGATCCAGGAATAAAGCCAACGCAAAGAAAACACAAATTCCGATTCTGTTAACACAAAACAAAGATATTCTCAGTCAACCAGATGCATAAACATTCGGGAATTGACAGGGCAAAGAGTTAGTAGCAGTATGGGCGTCCCAGATTGACTGCTTAGATGTCGGTTATCGTCACAGCTGGCGGGTTTTCATTCCTTTTTATCTTGGTCAGTCAAAACACCTTATTTGGTGGCCGCCATTGTCGTCCTGTCTGTTGCTTTTTCCGAAGTTAAATGTGTTGGCGTGTAATGACGCGGCTTTTTTTGTAAGTTACTGGGCCCGCTACCTAACCGTTAACAGATACTGACAAACAATAGATCAATTCCGGTTACACATGATGGCTATCGGCTAATTAAACGAATATGATCATCGCTGACAAGTTTGATCAATGTTTTTAGTTCTCGAGAGAACGAGTCCTGGGTATGACGATGAACTACAGCCGGCAGCAAGACCTCTGATCGGGAGACTAGTGGTTTTGAGGAACGTAGAACCACCTCTTAATTGCTGTTGTTCCTAGGTTCACTCTAACACGGGATGGTAGCATCTGTTAGGGTCCCTGCTATGACCAAACACTGAACCCCAAAACAAAAACAAAACTCTACGGAAGTATAAAAATACATATTTATATAAAAAAATTTAGCAAAAGTACTTATTTATAGTAAAGTTATCAACAATAGATTTTTAAGGCAAAATGACCAACAATACATTTTATAGTAAACTTACCAATACATTTTATAAGGCAAAATGACCACATTTTCTATAGCAGAAGGCATACAATTGCGTTCAAAATATATTTAGTTGAAAGAATAAAATTGTGTTTACAGATCTCGAAAGCTATTGGGGGGTGATTAAATATACTTTAATGTTTAAAACATATTTATTCAGTTATATCATTGTTTTGTAATAAGCATTATAACATAACACGAATAGCTATATTATGTAAAAAAGAATTTTCAACAATATATGTATTTTTTACGTATTTATGGTGTTTAACTTATCAAAAACGGCATTCTTGTACATGTAGTAATGGATAATATTATACATTAATTATTTTTTTTAATTAATAACTATTTGTGCTCAGTTGTTGACATTAATAGCTATCTGCTGATGTGTTAAAATTTTGGAATAATGCAATAATAAAAATTTAAATTTCATCTCTCTAATAAATGTCGCAATCTGTTAAAATATTTATATTTCGGCATTAAATAACCCGTATAGGTGTTGATATGCCGCTAAACAATCAACCTTTCATGGCATTAATCAGTATAATATCCAACAATTTCTTAAAGAAATCAAATTGTATTCCAAAGTATAACTTCAACAAAGTTGCAACATAAAATCACCGCCTCTTGTAATTATATCCACACAAACATGTATATGCAGAAAAGTATTATCTACCATGTATTCAATTGTGAAAGCAGAATAATATATAGTTTTATTACTTCAAAGCTCCCAAGAAAATTAAATTTCTGTATTAAGTGACCCATAAGTAGTTGATGTGCCGTTAAACAAACAAATCAAATGAAATAAAACCGAAAGAGCGTCAATGTCTCTTGACGACAGCCATTGGCTTGCAATGCTTATTGCAGATGTGACCAATTAAATTGCTTTTGTACAGAGGGCCTAGTCTGTTTTCTAAAGTCTGATAGGCTTGCTTGTGGTTTTTTTTTATATGACAGATGGGATCAGAGCGATTATTGCAAGTTTTTTGACGCATGTTCATTTATTCCATAGCGTGAATTTGTGAAAGGTCTTCTAATATGAATCTTCTTTTGACTAACAAATATTCTACCACATTTATCTTAGGCAAATCGTTGAATTGCTGGATTAATGTTTCTCACTTTTAGAACTTCACATTTGCCCAACTCATTGCATGTTCTTGGAAAATCTTGGTGCCTTCATGAATTGTAGTACGGTATATGTTATCACATACGCATATATAAAAAAAATAAGTACCAAATTTATTAGAAATACAATCACAGACACACCACACACGCACATACACACAGTCTTACCAATCCTAAGCGCCTGCCATAAAGATACTGGAAGCAAAATATTGTTGCAGGATGAAATATATTTCTGGAATGGTACTCGTTCGCAACATTGATGTCCATCAAGATAACAGGTGCTACAGAATGCTTAGGCTAGAAAAGGCTGGTAAATAATATTGCACCAGTCAGACCTTTGAGAGTGGGGTGGGGAGTTAAAGCCTGGTGCTCATCCGAGCCTTCTCCTCTCTAAAGTTTTGTCGTCTCGTGATTTCATTAGGGTAGGGATGGGTAACTGTTTAACCTGTTGACTCAATATCTCCGTCTCTTTCTTGTTTTCTCCAGGAAACGATCATTAGTACTATGAAATAAAGCAAGTAAAAAGTGTCTGCCGTTGATTCGGACTGAGAAGTTGCCAATCTACTAGGATTTCACGCATAAACACTCGGTAAGTGGCACTTCTGTTGTCGGAAATCACTTGTTACTGAAAGAAATCAGAGAAGAACGACTAAGCAGGTTCCAGCTGATATGCAGAGACATGAAGAATACCGATGATTTGCCGAAATACTAGAAATTCCACGCATAATCATCTCTATAGTTTAGTGAGAACAGTAAAAAAAAAAACAACAAAAAAAAAAACACCCGGTAAATGGCAATTCTGTGGGGCGGAAATCCCTTGTTACTGAAATATGTTGGAGGAGGATAACCAGGCTTATTCTAGCAGATATGCAGCGTTGGGGACCCTACTGAGAAATTGCTGATCTACTAGAATTTCCATATGCAGCGTTACGCACCCTACTGAGGAATTGCCGATCTACTAGAATTTCCACATGCAGCATTAGGGACCCTACTGAGGAATTGCCGATCTACTAGAATTTACATATGCAGCGTTAGGGACCCTACTGAGGAATTACCGATCCACTAGATTTTCCATATGCAGCGTTAGGAACCCTACTGATAGGCCATTAGTAATCCAGAGAAGACACGAACACAATGCAACACAGGAGCCTAATTATTGCAGTTACTCTAGCATAAAAATATAGGCTGATTTATTCGAACTGGTATCATTTTGACTTATATTCACAAACTACTTCATTTGATTGTCGTGCTGGAAATATCTTTTTTTCCTTGACATTTCCTTTCAGGACGTAGACGATCATGGCTCTCCACCGATACTTTTTCTTTGTTTTCTCTAAATTGGAAGACTTCTTGGGAGTTTCCCATTAATTCAGAACATCTTTTTCCTAGACTGGCTGGCATTCATGCTATTTAATTCATGCCTTTTCAAAGGGAATTAAGGCAAAATGCACGCAACCAACTTGACCGGAATTTGAACTCAGTTTGCCGATTACACTTTCTGCACCGATAATTATGACGCTAACGTCACATCGAGGAGTGTATCTTAATGGATACAAGTATTAGTTAAGTATTACAGTTTGCCTTGCGGACGTGACGTCAATGTCTGAAGCAAGTAGGCAAATTAATATAATATGGATTTTGTATAGGGATGAATTTTAAAAAAAGAAAAGTCTCTCTTTAAACTTTTATTCTAGTTTTAATTTCAAGCAAATACTATATTTCCAGTAAGCAAAATAATTTGCTATATTTCAAAAACTAAATTGACTAGAAATATATCTATCTATCTATCTATCTATCTATCTATCTATCTATCTATCTATCTATCTATCTATCCATATACATATATATATATATATATATATATATATATATATATATATATATATATATATATATATATATATATATATATATATATATATTGCTAAAATAGCTGATTACCGCCCCTTTTCAGTCATTTTTCAACGCAATGTAATTCTCTTCATTAAAAATTTTCCAAAAATAAAATATACTTTTATGAAACTTTATTTTAATTGATTTAAAGTATAATTAATCTAATTTGAAACAAATATTGTCTACTTTAAGTTTAAAAGATCACAGAAATTGCTGACGTGCTTAACAATTTGATGACAGATCCATTGTTGTTCTGTAGTGAATATAAAACATATTTGACAAAAATGAAGAGCCATATTTATTTAATTTTTAGGTACTCTATAATCTAAAAAATTTAGGAAAATATTCTCCATAATCTAATGTTGTATTGAATTTTACAAATTTTGGTTTTAAATTTACTATAGTCTTCGATTTTATTTTCTGATAATGGTCGCACTTAAAAAATATTCAAAATTATTTTTAAAATATTGTTTTTAATGAATTATATTAAGCTTTTCTATTTATGATTACTAAATATAGTTTTCACTTAATAATGATACAATCAAAACTGCTGAAATTAACACAGAATTTTAAAAGATTTAAAACTTAATAAATATTTATTAAAATTTTTAAAAAGTAAAACAATTCTTGTAAAAATTCATTATTCATCGAAAACATTTTTTCTTAAGACAATAGTGTCCTTAACATATTTTATTTATAAAAGAAATTAAAAACTTTTCTAATTAAATAATTAAATTAATTTTATTGCATTTTTTTATTTTATTTTTGAGAGCAAATTTTCGGTAAATGATATTCCTCTTTGAAAAAAAAACAACAAATTGATGACTTAAATTCTCCAAGGAGTTCTGCTTTTAACTAATATAAATACGAAGATCCTTGAATTTTAATTTCTCGAAATTTCATAAAATTAAATAAGTTTGGGTAACAGATGTAAAAAAAAAGTATTTTTACCAAGTTTTTCTAAAAAAAAATATTTCAAAAATAATTTTAATCTTTGGTGAAGAAGTTCTGAAAATGTCATAAAAATCCAACAGTTATTTGAACTAGAGTAGCAATGAGATGTCATTATTTTTATGTTGAAATTATTAGATATGAAAATAAAATCTATTCTATGAGTTTATTCTCTCGAAACCTCTCGCTTGTGGAACTCGCTTCCGGCTTTTTATCTTCCTGACAAATTCGATCTTCAAAAATATAAATGCAACATCATCATCTTTTGTCTCCTAGAATCTTGTTCTTTTATTGTCCTTCCTCTCTCTCTCTCCTCGATAATAATTTTTTCCTCAAATTATTTTTACTCTCAGTCAATAATTCTTCTAGATTAACTGTGAATAGAGTCAGCTATTTCAGCATCTTAAAAATCGAAAAGATGGTTTGTTCAAGGTGCGGCAGAAACACCTCCCACCTTTTAAAGACCAACAAAAATCCCCCAAAAAGAACAAGGTAACTGCTATTAACTGCTATTACAAAATAGTGTCAGTTGTGAATGGTCTGTTAGAAAAAGTTCACCATGACGCAATTCACTCCGCCAGAAATTGAAAACAGCTTGCTGTACTGCTTGGAAACAGTTGGGTGAGTTTAATTGGTGATCATGAAGATAGAGCAGTTGGGAAAACTCACTCTGATCGTTCTAAGAAAAGAACACCCGAATTTGTTGGTGAGGGCCTCAAACTCAACACGGAGTCCTATATCAAGTGTTTTGAGGAAGTAGTGCTGCCCTGAGTCAAGAAGGAAGACCCTATGTCTGGCAACAGGATTCTGCACCATGCCACATAAGCAGAAGAACCCCGTCATGGCTGTCAGGCAATTTCTACGACCAGATCACCCCTTACATCTGGCCACCTAACTCCCCGGACAGCAATCCCCCTTGATTATTATGTGTGGGGAGCAGTTGAACAAAAGAACAACAAAACTCACTGTAACACGAAAGATGAACTGAAGACAAGGATTATGACAGCATTTACCACATTCAACAAGACCGTCAAGAAGAGTTGAAGGAGATTCTGGAGGTGGTAGTCGAAGCTAATGGTGATTTTATCAAATAAATTGGCTCTTTAGTATTTCAAGATATTTTTGCGTGATTTTGGTAAATATATCTGTTAAAATGAGATGTTTTCATTTTCGCGTAGTTTAGACGATAATTTATCTATCGTACCCTCAGTGCGTGTATGAGTGTGTGTGTGTGTGTGTGTGTGTGCGCGCGCGTGTGCGTGTGTGAATATACTTGTGTATTTATTTGGACTCACGTAAATGTGTTTATAGTTATTTTTAGCATGATGAATATATATATATATATATATATATATATATATATATATATATATATATATATATATATATATATATATATATATATATATATATATATATTATTATTACTATAAACGTTTTTTTTTGTTTTTTTTTGGTGACAGTACATTTTTGAGTTGCTGTCCCTCTTCGTTCTTTTTTATTTTATCAGACAGAGAAATTAATGACAATCGGCCTAACTAATGAAAAAAAATGGATGCAAGTTCGATTCCTGTCGGAGGCACATTTTTTTCTTTTGTAGGACTTCTCAATTTAGGCCTGTGGTTGTTATTAATTTTACTGCTTACATGAAACATTGTCGGATCCAAAATCCTACAATATATATATATATATATATATATATATATATATATATATATATATATATATATATATATATATATATATATATCACAAATACATATATGCATAAGTAAAAGATGTAATTTTCAGTAAAAATAGATATATAGATAGATCGCAATGATGTCTTGTAGTTTTTATTTCTGATATATGAGTAAAGACCAAAGGAAAAACTAATCTTAGCCGATGAGTTTCGTCCTCTGATAGACTTTATCAAGTCAAATGCAAGTATTTTACTCTGTGACAAATATTTATATACAAGAGCAAAAATAAACATCAAACATATCACTTACTCACTTTCGTTCATTAGACATTGAATTGTGTCACTTGATGTCTACCATAGCTTGCATGACTTCTAAGCTAACCTGATGAATATTTATGAGCGTTCTTAAAGTTGAAAATTATACGAAACCAATACTTTTTTGATCTTGTATATAAATACGTGTTACAAAATAAAATCCTTGCATTTGCCTTGTCCGTCAGAGGACGAAACGCGTCGACAAAGACAAGTTTTTTCCTTTTGTCTTTATTCATATTGTCCTTTTACACAGATACTCTATCTGAATTTTTTTTACTTATACATGTATATATATATATATATATATATATATATATATATATATATATATATATATATATATATATATATATATATATATATATGTTTTTTCTGTGTGTGTGTGTTTAAAAGACTTAATTTCAAATGATGGCATGGCAAATATTCTCGTTGCGTCAATTTTTGTCTTGCATTTTTTTTGTTGCAATGGCAAATACTTGTTACGACGTCTTTGGCGCCGTAGGACACCAGTAAGACGATCTTGGTAGCAATTAGCCATAACAATAATGATATTAGCGCCGCCTGAAAATACAAAGAGGAACAGACAAGACGGACAACATGACGACCCTTGAGCAACAGTTAGCGATTTCTGTTACCTTCTTTTAAGATTTTTTCTTTCCTTTTATTTGTCCGTCTGTAGATTTCCTTATTTTGAATTTTCTAGGTTTTTTTTTTCCATTTTATTTTTATTCACATATATTTCACTTCGATTTTTTTTTTCTGTTTTCATTTATTTTATTTTATTTTATTTTTATTTTTTGTCTCACTGTGACATCTCAAGTTTCTGAGTTTTACGCATTCTTGCAAATTTCATTTCTTCTCTTATTTTTCTCGCGTTTTTACTCTCATCTTTTCTCATTTTTAATCTCGTCTTCTTTCATTTTTATCTTTGTCTTTCCTTGTTTTTATTCTTAATGGCTAGTTTCGATTCCCTCCATTTTCCTTGTTTTTTGCTTTGTTTCCTTAATTTTCTTCTTGCTTATTCTTTTCATCTTTCGCTTCTTACGTACAGCCTTTTCTCTTTCTCTCGCCTTTTTTCTCTTATGATGTTTTCTCCTACTTCCGGTTCATCTTCCTCCTCCCCCTCCTCCTCCTTTTCTTCTTCCTCTCATTATTATTATTATTATTAGTAGTAGTAGTAGTAGTAGTTATAATTTTTTTAAAAAATATTACGGTTTTCTTATTTTAAATTTCTGATTAATCTTTATTCTTCAGTTAATGATTGAATAAGCTCATGGCGAGTTCTACGACCATAAAATATCCGTAGAAATTCCCCTATCGCATCGTTAAATATTTGAGCTTAACAACCTTAACAAGATATTACAATAACAATCATACATATGAATGTCGATCGTTATTTTAAAAAGTAAGAAGCTAATGAAAATGAAAAGATTGACAACTTTTCCATTTCACTGAAACAGGCGTTAAACACTTCTAACTTTCCTCCTTTCTTTGATTCTCTCACTGAAACAAACTAGTGTATCTGATAAGTCTTTTCCGTCTTTACATACGATCAAAACGAAATAGTGCATTATTTATGGTGTATTAATTAGCAGGAGACATTAAACACATCTACCTATCTAACTATCTATCTAAACACTTCGATATTTCTTTTTTCACTGAAACCAAGTAGCAACTCTGGTATGTCTTTTGTCTTTACATGCGATCAAAATGAAATAGTTCAATATTTATGAGGCATTGACAGGCCGTAACTAATGAAGGGAGAGGCAACCACAATTATTATATGATGATTATTATTATTGCTGTTGATGTTGCCTGTTAACATCTTTGTTTAACTTACTATTTACTTGTATTTTCACTTACCATTATTTTTTCTACGTGTCTTTGTACAACTTCCGGTCTTACCATTATGATCTACGACGCAGCCTCTTGCCATTTCTTTTCAGTTTTATGTCTTCTTTCTTCTTTTTCACTCTTTTTTTTTAATGAATTTATTTATTTTTTATAATAATTTCAAAATGCCGGAGATGTTAAATCAAGAGTAACGCCATTGTTTCGTCTTGCAGTCTACTTAAATCTGGGATTTGAATGACGCTCCAAGCAAACATACAACTTCAAGGTGTTCTTTATCTCACATAAAACAGATCGTGAGTCAATCAACAAATAAAATGCCGAACCTTTAGACGATTCTTTAACTATACCACTTAATTTTTGCTTTCAGAGAATTGACCCTTAATAATCAAGCCGTTCTTATTTATTTTGATTTTCATAAAGCCATAACACTATCGTCTGTTTCGCAGGAAATTCGCATGAGATACGATTTGTTTCGCAGGAAATACCATTTTCAAAGAGAATACAAGCCTGGGGTCGTAAAATGGATTAGGATTCAGCTATTTGTTCGTCAAGTTTTAATTTTTTTTTTCTTGTTTTACTAAAATTCACCCAATGCAAGACCCAAGAGACACTTAAGGTAGGGAGTTACTTAATGAGATGCGTGATATAAACTTAAGAGGAGGAAGTCGGAAGTGAAGATTACGAGCGAATAGATTGAACCTAAAATTGAAGAGGCTAAGATTGTAGTGTTCGGGGAAGCATCCACACGGGAATCTGTTCAATAAAGTAGCGGTTCTTGGATAGAGGTTTTCGGAATGGAAGCCTTTTCTTACCAATGGAATGCGTAGGCGATGATGGTGATTCAACTCTACGGACGTTGTAAGGCGGGTCTTGGCTGCAAAAGTCTGAGCTGGTGGCAGTAAAGAATTCAGCTCGCCTGAACATTTGCCGTGGAACTTGGAATAAATCCTTTCTTTTCAAAGCTATCAAATGATCCCTTGTGTTTAAATTATCAATTTGTTGCTATCATACTCTAATATAATCTCTGAAGGCATGGAATTGCTTGTCACGATACAGCGTTGATTTGTATGTCCAGATTATATCTATAGGTGTGCCGCATCATTGGGAAAAGTTTGAAAATCATACCCAAGGGGGGCCCAAATCTTGTGAGTAAAACTTTCAACCCAAGTAAGGTAATAAAGCCTCTAAGACTCAATGAGTTACAGTGTGTAAGCGAATATGAAAAAAAATTACTATTAAGGTGAGTGGACGATAAAATAACAAGAATTAAGAAAACAGAAGATAACGATTGACATTGCGTTTAAATTTTTGAAGATCAAATTTGACTAGGAAGCAAAAAGCCGAAAGAGCTTTCCGCAAACGAGAAGTGCGAGAGAAGAAACTGTTAACATAGAACTTACGGTTACAACTAGTGACTTCTACTGTAGTATGAAGAGACTTCGTCTCAAATCTAGTACTTCGCATAAATTCATAAAATCTAGGTATCATAGCTAAAACTTTATATTATTAATAATAATAATATGTATAATATATTTAATATACTTTTTGTCTGGTGCAGTGGGGAAATCCTATAATACATGGCGTCATTTATATAATATCCATTCCTATACATTCAAATTTGACTGTCCTGGGTACGACGGTAAACTACGTCCAGCAAAAGGCTACCCTGACCCGAGGTGGTAGCACTTGTTAGTGTCCCAGCTATGAAAAAAACTTAGGTTTTAATACCAGAAATACTTTGTAATAAAAAAAATATTACAAGCAATAATTTTTGAAGGAAAAATTATTATCAGCAATACTTTAAAAAATAATACCAGCACTACAAACAGCTATACATTCTTTGAAAAAAAATTACCAGCTATAGATTTCTTTAAGGAAAAATATTCCCAGAAATAGATTTTTGAAGAAAAACATATTACCAGCAATAAAAATTTTGTTGGCATTAAATAACACATTGAGGTTGATATGCCGTAAAACAAACCAGACCAGACCAAAATTATTCGAATTTGAATTGTAACGTTCCCAAAAGTATCATGGTGCAGACAAAAAAATATTTTCTATTATACTGACAATATTAAATTTTTGATAATGACAAAGACGATCGAAATTACTCGAACAAAAACTGAAAAACGTGGACTTTGATCATTTATCTACAATTGTTGATTTGGATGTAAAATTTATTTGACATGACCAACATGGACGAAAACCACAAGACCTGGATATGCAGTCTTTTCTGAGGCCATCTTCGAGACTGAGCGTGGTTTACTGAATAATTTTTCTGTTTTTTGTTTTTTTCTGCTTGACATGTCTTTTTCACCATCAGTCTTCTAACTAAATGTGGTCGTAGGGTCGATGGGCAACTAAGTAGCTAGCCAATTCCCTCTACATATTTGGATTAAATGCCGGAGAGGTATTTATTTATACTTACCTTGTTTTGAACAAATTAGAACTGGCAGAGCGCTCATGTTCTCTAATTTACAGGCTTGTTTGGGTCATGCACACGTGGCAACTGATTTCACCGACGGAATCCCCGCCCCCCGCGTTGACCGTTGACTTCAGTCAAGGATGCCTCCGCCCAGCTCTGTGGTGTCATCGCCGCATCGTCGGCATGCCTAGATATGGAGCCCATTGTGACCGTTGGCCCTGCAAAAAAGTTCACCTGCCCCGAGAACGTTCATGTTTTTAATCCTAATGTGTGTCTAGCTACCATCCTCACCAGAAAAGCCTCGTAGGCGAACCGATTTAAATGTATATTTTTTAATATGCCTTATTTTTGCTCCTGGATATTTCTTTATAATTATATCTTAATTACCTAGAGTATCCTGCGTATATGTAAGTGTGCGCAAGGAAATGGGTGTGGGCGCGTGTATGTGTGCGTGTGTGTGTATCTCGTATAAAGCTGTATTAATTTGTACATTAAAGAAATTTCCAGATATATGAGAAGCCAATATCTTTAATATCAAATATATCGTCCCTAGAATAGATTTTATTTCATATTTAATTTCATTTACTTTCATTATATATATATATATATATATATATATATATATATATATATATATATATATATATACAAGTATACGATTGGTGTATACGGAATAATTTCCATTAACCAACAAATACTATTCTTAAAAGTGTGCTCAATACAGAGTAGAGCAAATATAATTTATTCGAAAATTATAACATACAAGTGTGATAAAATCACTACAAAAATAGCCATTTTGTTTCAACACTTCTGGTGTCTTATCAAGTGATAGTTTTGAGTGTAGATGGTGCTGAATGTAGAATCTACATTCAACACCATCACTTGATAAGACATCAGAAGTGCTGAAACAAAATGGCTATTTTTTTTAGTGATTTTATAACATTTTTATTGTCACCATGGGAATTTTTGATTTCAATTGTAAATATACTATTAAAACACGTAAATTTCAGAAATAAGTTATTCCCAAAAAAACATTCGCTTGAAGATGAAACAGAGCTCACTTTAGCTCAATTTAATTCTAATAATTATATTAAAGTTTTCGGCTCTTGTTTTTGAAACATGAGACCTCTTATGTAGTGTGTTGGAATCATATTTTTAAATATATAATTATATTCATGCTCTACTTTTGTATCGAGCACTATTTTTTTTTTTAAATAATAAAAAAATACTAAAGAACTTTGGATTACTTACCTAACCCGTTCTTTCCTATTTTCACACACACACACACACACACACACACACACATATATATATATATATATATATATATATATATATATATATATTAATCAGTTCACTCTCAAGTAAGCCAATAATGTCACTAAGACGGAAGGGACTACTGGGAGTGCTAGAGAATCTAAAGATTTTAGAAGGAACCGGAAATCCAATCCTAAAACAGGAAATAAGGGATAAATTTCTACTCCTGTTCAATAGACTGGTGAGGAGTGTGAGCTGGGCGATAGGCAAACCTATCTACTCCTGCTAAGGAAAAATAAATAAATAGCAAATAAAATTTCAAAGTTTAGGCAAATACATTCGTAGTATAGAGTTAAAAAACTTTAGAAGGGCCCGAAAAAACCGATCCTAAAAAAGGAAACAAGGGATAAACCTTTACTTCTGTTTAAAAGACCGGAGAGGTGTGTGAAGTGAACGATAGGTGAACCTATCTATTCCTATTGAGGTAAAATAAATAAATCTATATAATATTAAAGGTCTGTGATAGCGTGTGTTCTTGGGTAGTGCATCCGTCCGGCCCATAATGATTTAAGTTAATCTGATTTAAGTTAATCTGATTTAAGTGAATAAGATTTTAAAATACGAGTTGTTTATACAATAAGTATTTTTATTTTAACTTTCTTTAAACAGACAATTTTTTATTCAAATATTTTTAAGTTGAAGACAGACAAAAAGAGATGTCGTTTTGCTGTTTCGTCCAGTTGTTTGTAGAGTGTTTATATTTCAGTTTTCTTTAAATAAACAATATTTTAAATGTTTAAAAAATATTTTTTGTCATATTTAAAAAATATTTCTAAGTAAATATGATATAAAAATTTATTTGGCTTATTAAGTAATATTTTTAAGTTAATCTGAGTTTTTAAGGGAATAAGATTTATGAGTTGTTTATAAAGTAAGTATTTTATAAAGTAAGTATTTTATTTCAACACTCTCCAAATAAACAAATTTTAATGTTGAAATCAACTTCAGTGTTTTATAACCTGAACCATCAGTGACCCAAAGTGTCACGGATAGTCTAGTATATAACATTTCCGAGTTTAGACAAGTGCTCCACGGAACATTTCTTCAAGATCGTCGAGGAAATTAATGTGTCAGATTAAACAAAAACCAATAGTTACTCGTCAAGAGTTGCCGGATGATTTGCTTTCATCAGGAATCTGTGTCACTAAACAGACAACAAGCAATGAGATTCATAGGAACAATCTAAAGTTACGCCCCACCTCGAAAACTCCACTCCTATTGAAAAGACACAGAGATGCCAGGTTGAAATTCGTTCGTGAACATAAGAAAAAATCGTATTGGGAAAGAGTATTATGGATGGACGAAACCCAAACTGAGTTGTTTGGACGTAATTTTAGAAATCATTTATGCAGGAAAAATGGCGATGCCTTCAAACAAAAGAACATAGTTCCAACAGTGAAATTTTGTGAGGCAGCATCATGGTTTGGGCATCGTTTGCTGCAAAAGGTTCTGGCAACATATTAGCAATAGATGGTAGAATGAATGCCGCAGCATATCAAAATATTTTGGAAGTAAATTTAATGATCTCGGTTGAAAATCTTGAACTTCCTCCTGATTGGACATAATGATCCTAAACACACTGCGAAATCTACGAAGAAATGGCTCGCTGAAAATGTAAATATCCTGAGATGGCCAATTCAGTCCCCAGATTTAAACCCAATCGAGAATCTGTGGCGTTATTTGAAAATTCAAATCCAATCGAGAGCTCTAACAAAAATCCCGGATCTGAAGACCATATGCGAAGAAGAATGGAACAAAATACCAACTAAAATTTTCAAATCATTAATTGAGAACTACAAGAGGTTGGTTGCTGCAGAAATGAATAATGGCTATTAAATGAAGATTATGTATTCTTTTTTGTATTGTATGAATACTTTTTTCACCCATTAAAATAGATAAATGGGATTTCTTTCAAACTTTTTTTGTTTTCTATGCATATTTAGTTATTATGTTACTTATATGAAAAGTATGTTTATTCATTTGTTGGAAATAAAATAAAAAATTTATATGTGTACGAATATTTGTTTCCCCACATTGTGTGTATATATATATATATATATATATACATATATATATATATATATATATATATATATATATATATATATAATAGTAAACAATCAGATTAATTAATTAATCAAGAATTAAAATTAAATTTTTAAAATGAATTCAAGCATACTTAATAGTTTCCCAAAACTACTACATCTTAGCAGAAATATGATATATGCTTTAAAAAATCCCCCCACCCCAAAGTTGAGGAATAACAGAAGGGCGTGTCTGAAAATACCGATCTTTAAGAACTTTCTCATCACGCAGTCATTTAGTTAAAAGTCCTACTAATATACAATACAATATTATTAGTCTTATCAATATTATTATTTTTATTGTCATTTTGATCTCTCGAATTTCTTTAATCGGCCTACATCTACATGCACACTCACTTTTTTTTTAAAAATTGGCCCCCAAAATAGTTGTTTTGTGCTTTAAATAAGAGAAAAATTTTATATATCATTAAAAAAAAGTTAAAAAATGTTTCTTTTTTTTATTAGAAATGACAAAAAGAAAAGCATTTTATGATTGAATTTTGATCTCTTCGAAATAACCTCCTTTTGTCTTGATTCACTGAAAGCACAATTTTTTTGTATTTGTTACAAAAATTTCTTAGTCTAAGTTTGATAATTGATTCCATTCTTTTTTCAATGAAACTAATAGCTCTTTTTCATTTTTTTCACTCTTCTATCAAGTTCATCCCATGCTAATCCTGGGGTGGCTTTAAACTTTTGAACTATATATATAGAGAGAGAATGCATTTTTAAATATTTAAAGATCACAGAAACAGTGACTTTTTCATAATATAAAACCTTGCTTTCAGTTATTAAAATGTCACTATAACGGTTTCAGGAGAATTTCGAACATGAAACTCATGAGTCTGTAACATTTGAGATTATAAAAATCCGATATTTATATTGAGTTGGGAACGAAAGTTCCCAGTCATCTCTTTTTTGAAAACTACTGACTAAATAGAATCCATTTTCGTTTTTTTTTTTTTTTTTTTTTAAATAAAATATTCTATAAACTTTTTCAAATGCTAAATATTTTGAGAGGAAATCCTTAAATAGCGAATTCATTTAAATAATGTTTCAACTGAAAAAATCAGCTGAATTTCCAGTGACAGTTTCTTATATAAGCGCTTTAGAATTTTGATAAGGATCTAAACAATATTTGTAAACAATTATCCATGAGGTAACTAGGGATCCTGGGCTAGAAAACATTTGGTTATTTATCACTTACAAATAACTTAATGATTTTTTAAGTACATCAATGTATGTTTACACAAAGAAGAATGCTGAAATTCTACCCTCGATCCAAGGTAACTGTACTGGCAATAATAGTCGCTTCCTTATAAGGAAACATTCATTGACCGAGCAGCCAGTGCAACTTTCAGGAGAAATTTATAAAATCTTTCTCTCAAAACATTTTTCAGGGAAATATTTTTTAAGTTCACTGTTTTCAGTATTGATTGCGGTTTCTTTCCTAACCTTTTGTGAGACATAATGTGGAACGTCAGCATCTTGTCTGATAATTATCTTCTCTGCAAGTTTTGTACGCTATCCATTTTATTTGTTATTTTGTTGAAAGTGTAGTGGTTTCTATTATTTGGTACCGTGCTTTGTTTGCGATTCTGTAGAGCCAGTTCATGAGGTACGAATAATTATGGCCCTCACAAAGTTCAACATGATTCATTAGCTGGAAGCCATTTTTAACTGTTGATCTTCGAAAGCGGTTTTATACAGCTGACGGTTTAGATATTTCTGAATGAGTCTACCATGACATCCATATAAAAGTCTCAATCTAACTCGAGTGTTTACGTTAATGTTTTTGTTTGCAGTGTTGAGCGAAACTATTCCGAATGTAATCTATTCTATGTTCAATTTCCTTATCCCCTATACTAATCTGTTATAATTGATTAATACTCCGAGGTATTTAAATCCCAGTTTAACCACGATCACGAGTCCCGTAAGAGTCACGATCACGTGTCCAGCTGCCGTAGTAGAAGTGGTCAAATTTGACGTTTGGTCAGATTTAGGGATGTGTATAGCGCCTATATGGACACATTACAATGCACGACAGACTGTACAAGACCGTCATGCAAGGCACCGTTGAAGGTAGACGTAGGAGAGGGTGCCAACCCAAAAAACTGGTTGGACATTGTCAAACAATGGACAAGTATGACTATACCAGAATTGGTGATGGCTGTCGTTGATAGAACTTAACTGTTGTTGGAAGCCTTCAAGTGGTTTGCTTTGATTTTGGTTCGGTTTTGTTTTACGGTATATCAACCTCAAAGGGTTATTTAATGCCGACGAAATTTTTAATGTTGGTTATTTATTTTTTTTTTTTTAATGTATTTCTGGTAATATTTTTTCTTCAAAAATGTATTTCTGGTAATAATTTTTTTTATTAAAACCTATTTTTAGACTTTCATAGTGTTTTGACCCCAGTTTGGAAGTTAACTGTTTGCCCATAGCTGGGATCCTAACAGGTGCTACCACCCCGGTTCAGGGTGGACCTGGGAACACCAGCAATTAAAAGGTTGTTCCACGCTCCTCAAAACCTCCTAATCAGAGGCATTGCTGTTGGATGTAGTTTATCGTCATACCCAGGACGCGGATATAGTTCGTCGTCATACCCAGGACGACCTACAAGCGGTGGTTGTTGTTCAGTAAATATATTTTAAATATTAGTCTATAATAGCTGATAAAGTATTGTTTTCTTTAAGACCATGAGAATTCATTCGTTTACATCTATTAGAAATAATTGATCGGAGTAAACGTTTTTATGTAAATGATAATTTAAAACTTTCTAAACTATTTGGAGGCTCTGCATGTGAGAGTCCATTTTTTAACATCAACATGTTTTGGACAACACAATTCTTAGTGCAGCCTATCCTGCTCCCTCTTATATTAAATTTGTTATGAGAGATCGATACACTGAGGTATTTGGAATGTTTCAGTCGTGCAATGCGTGATACATTCTTAGGTGATCGTGTATCTTTTGATACATGACTGACCAGGCAGATTTTTTTTCCTGCAGTAGGTTGCTATTACTTTCTGTCGTAGACCAGTTGCCATTCAAGGCTATAAAACCCGGTCTGTCCTGTAGCTAGGGAGAGAAGAAGTGGATTCATACCTTCCAGTATTAGCACGTAAGTGAATTTAATGGATTCGAACTCAAACTCTCGATTCCTCAATCAGAGCCACTATCCATTACTCCACCGGGCCTCCCATGACTATATCAGAATTTCTGTTGGCTGCCGTTGATAGACCGTTCTGGAGGAGATTCAGTATGGATTCTGCATTCGGATTCCACCTACGATTACAAAAGTCAAGGGGATGATGACGATGACGATGATAGAGCCCAGATCTTTTCCGTGAATAATTAAAAAAAAATATACTGTTATACTAGTTTATTGCGTTCCACGCTTTCCCAAGTTCGTTTAAACATATCCTTGTAAAATCTACAGTCGTATAATATCACATGAATTTATCTCAAACTCGGTCTAATTGCATGCATGAAAATATATATACGTACATATAAATTCAAACAGTAATAATATATACTTGATGTCTGCATATATATATATATATATATATATATATATAACTTATCATCATAGCCACTTTTATAAAGAGTCTATAACGTATAGATACATATGCGTTTTAACACACCTATATAGACATACAGACAAATATTTTTTAATGACATGTAAAATTAATGACAGCCACGAGCCTTTGTGCAAAACCAGTCTGGCTTGACTGATTCACATATACACTTCTACTGTTGGCGCCATTTGTAAGTTTTCGACTAATTTTTCTGTCAATTTTGGCATAAACACAGATCTTTTCTCCTCCTTCGCATAGTTTGTAGTGCTATACTTATGTCAGAAGATCGGTGTTACGTTCAAACAACGTGTAATAACGGCTGAAAACAGACAAACAAAAAAGAAATATTCAATAGAAAAAAATCAGTCCCCCCACCACCACCACAAAAATAACTATAAGAATACAAAAATAAATTCAATGTTTGTTTGAATAGCTTGTAATAATAAAAAGTAAAATATAAGGATACAGTCGCACCTCGTTATAAGACTACGCAGTGTCACAAGAACAATGACACCACCACCAAAGTTAAGTTGCGGTAGGTGCAAAGGCTTACGACATGCTCATTTTAACTCTTTTTTTAACGACTTATTTGACCTTACGCCTAGTGCTAAACATCGTTTACAACTATCAAGATGTTATCTAAGATAAACAAATAAATAAATTCCTAAGAATTCATATATATATATATATATATATATATATATATATATATATATATATATATATATATATATATAAAATAGTGGGGAAGTTCAATTTATATTACAATGAATCATTCATACAAAAAGTAGATTAGTAAAGTTAATGATCTAAAATGACGAAATCCCTTCGCTAACAAAATTTTAAAGTTTCATTAACCTATAAATCACTCGATGAATGTTATGATCCTTGTTTTTAATAATTATGAGCTGTATAAGGTCTTTTTTTTTAATATGTAAGTACTTTTAACTGTAAATTCAGTCATCCTCAGGCATGGGAATTATTTTGTTTTTAGTAAAACCTAGGTAGCATCCGAGACGAAAAAAATTAAATGCGAATCGAAATATGTTTTTTTGAAATGTGTTATTGTTAACGGATGCAAACTTTTGGAGCGTGCAGTCGCAACTCTAACGTTGAATTTATTTAAAAAAAAAAAAAAAAAAAAAAAAAAATTGTATGAATGATTCATTGTAATATATATATATATATATATATATTAAAATCTTTAGACATTCTAAAACCAGAAATCTAGGTATATCAATAAAAAACCTTAGCCTCGAGGACGAGCGTGATATGGTATTGGAGGGCAGCTAATTTGTCTCCCACTCGTTCATGTCCCATAAAATTTAAACCAGCTGAGCTAGAAGAAACGGTGGACCTACATTTTTGAGACCATGAAACTTTAACTACTTGAGAGTTGGGGTTTCGCAATCAGCAACGAAAAAACAACGAAAGCTACCTAACTAGCTAATCACACACACACATACACACACGCGCGCGCAGACACATATCATGTATCGTTTTAAAGTATGCTATATTTATGGGTTAAAGTGCTCAATATCAGGAATAGAGCGTATATATATATATATATTAAAAGATATATATATATTAATTTAAAATTTACTGAGTTTTAAAAGCACATGCATTCATATTTTTTGTTTCCAAGGATGCAGAGAAATCCAATCATTTAGACAAGGGGCGATAGCGTGTTCTTTTTTTATTAACTATTATTTTATCAATTATGAGTTACGTTCGAAAATGAGTTAAGTCTAGGCAAGTTAGGAACGCCTTTTTTCAACGAATTATGACATCCGTTCAACGCATGTCGTCTGGTTTTTTAACAACGGCAAAAAGATTTTCGGCATTTTATTCATTAAATTTCTACTTGTATACATACAGATTCTTTCTAAAAGGAGTGTTTGGATTAGAATACGCTGTATTGATCTACAATTTTTAAATATTATTTTTCCTTTTAATTACTAATAGATTATATTTCTTTATAAAATAACCAACTGTAATAGAATTACTTAAATTATTTTAAAATTATAATTACGTATAAGCCACACGTTTTTTCTTTTTCTTTTTTAAATATTGTTTAAGGAAAGTTTTTGACAATGTCGTCAAAGATTAGCTATTTCATGTCTCTGATTCAGTAAATTTTTATTTTTTATAAACCTAGTAATATATAGTTTCTTATGCATGCACAAAGGACATGGGTCATTTAATGATCAACATATTCTGGATTTTCTTGTTAATTTCCATTTTACTGTAGGTGTTTTATTGATTTCTTTTAAGTGCCAGAAATATTTCGATAGGGACGTCTGATTTCGGTATTTATTTATCCTAAATGAACTTTGATGTTGATTGAATCTTTTCTTGAACTCATGGCTTGTGCAACCTATATAGACTTTTATGTTACCGGGATCTTCAATAGATGAGATATTGCATTGGTGTACTAATGATTCTGTGCGACATTTATTTTGTAGAGGACAGTTATGAGGATTTCTGCAGTTACATAATTTTTGGTTATCTCTTTTTATTATTATAATGTTCAAATTCCTTTGTTTTTGGTCTAATGTTTGACGATTAATGCAAGGAATTTTGGTCCTAATTTATTCTTTACCATTTGGTTGTATGCGGGGGTGTATACCAAATTATTTTTCTGCTACTGTTTTTTCAATGCTTTCAATTTTCATTTTTTCTATAAGTTAGTTTTGGGCTTTTGTAGACACTATCTTTTAGAGCTTTATTATAGAACTTAATATTTTCATAGAAAATATCGTCATTTGCTGAATTTGTACCTATTCTTTTTTCGATAGATAAAGGTATCTGCTTAATTATAGATGAAGAATGATTAGATTTAGGGTGTATATATATAGGATTAATCCTTTATATATAAACCGGTATGCACCGGGGATCTGTATTCGGCCCTTCAAAAAGTGTGGTTTGTTCTGCACAAAACCTTCATCACTATAATCAAGTAATATGTGTTGGTGTCTGGCTGTCGGTTCCTAGGAACTGAGCTGCTTGACCCACATACGTCGAATACGACGGGAGAGTGCACCATATATATATATATATATATATATATATATATATATATATGAGATAAATATGGTTTTAAAGCATGCTATATTTATGGGTTAAAGTGCTCAATATCAGAGATAGAGAGTATGTAAATATAAAAGTGGGCATTAAATCAACACTCAGAGGAAGCAATCTGTATAATGGTAAACGCAGTCATCAAACCATAACGATTGCGTTTAGCATTAAACACACTATCGCCACAGGGTGTTGACTTAAGGTCCAATATATATATATATATATATATATATATATATATATAAAGTCTGGCTGGTTTTGCACGAAACCTTCACCACTATAATCAAATCTCATGTGATGCTGTCGGGCTGACATTTGCCTAGGAACTGATCTGCTTGACCCTCATACGTCGAATTCGACGGGAGAGTCGACTATATATATATATATATATATATATATATATATACTATCTAAGAAATTGTCTTTTTATTTGCCGTAGCTCATCTGCTAATAAAACAAAAAAAAATTTAAAGTTCGATTTCAGCAAAACTATATAACCGACCCTCAAAATAAATAATCTAATCTTTTCCCACATCAACATTTTAATCATGTAAAGCTCAAATTTCTGATGATGTGGTTTGATCATATTAGCGACATCAGTCCCTTTTTTTAATTGTTTCACTCGAAGCAAAACTATAATGTTGTGAGAACGCAGCTGTCGTTGGGGGTTCAAGCAGTGAATGAGAATACTTTAGTGAGTTTGGAATATTTTAGTATACAATACAATATTATCGAAAAACTACACATGAAAATTAAGATGAATCTTTTTATGAGTAATTCCTGGTTGATTTTATGTTTGATAGCATATTAAAAAGTAGATTAAATATTCATTGCATTGACTATAATAAAGTTTTTCCACTCTTAGATTTGTCAGAACGTTGCAACCATCAAATAAAAATATTATATAATGCCTTTTCTAAATAAACTGTTGTTCAAACTGCTCCAGACACTGGTTAGATCCAGTGACTAGACCCAAAGAGTTGTGAGTTCAGTACAAGACCACAGCAGTGGTGAACGAAACTTGGAGAGTTGAGTTAAAGGGAAATAAGTGAGACATCCGGAAGGGGAATGGCGCGTGGAACTAGAACAGTCTACCCTAGTAGACGAAATAAATGGCTCGATTCGAAATTCCAGTCACCTGAAGAAGACCGAAGCGTAAGTAAAAATCGTTTAATTTTTCTGTCAAGAATTGCAACTTTAAACTTAACCATAAAATTAACATTGACTATAAAACTAAATATATATAGTTTTTCAATGGTCAAATTTGCTTTTGTTCTTTAATACGGTAGTAGCAGAATCAGCAGCAGTCACATAAGTCAACGTTATTTGTTAACATCCTTTGGTATTTTTTACTGCATCATTTTACAGTTTATGAACCAGTAACAAACTTTTAACAAACAATTTTGGTATGTTTTTGGATACTATTTAATATTGTTGCCACATATGGTCTGATGCTCCTGTTATATATTTAGAAATTCTTGTTAAAATCCAAAGAAGAATCTGCAACGTTATAGGTAATGACCTGACATCTCGACTTCAGACATTTTCCCACCGCCGTAACATAGCTTTCCTGTGCCTTTTCTATAAATATATTCATGATAATTGTTCGAATGAGCTCTTCATTGATGAGAAACTGATGTTTCTGCCACATTTAGAGATTGTTGGGGGTTTTATTACTAACATTATTTTGTTTAGTTTCTTGTTAATAATTTTGTTTTCATATCGTAGATACTCATTGGGGCTAGTTTTAAATTGTCGCTTTATTCCCCCCCCCCCAGATAATGAATTGTATATATGGGGACGAGTTAGTACTTTCATGGAGACATGATGTATTATAGTGGATGTAGTAAGAAAGGTTAATAAGAATGTGTTATTTCGTTGCTAGGAACATTATTTGTATGTTTGGGTCAGTGTTTGTTGCTAGCTAAATTTAAATTTAAACAGAAGAAGACCGCCCTTTTCCCCATTCTCCATTTTGGCCTTGTGCCACATTTTCTCTACATAGGAGAAATAAATATCGCTTTTCGCTATGGTACCTAGACTTTATGAATTTAAGTGCAGTACTAAATTGGCAAAAACGTATCGTCAGTTTACAGTTAAATTGACCAAATGTAACCGTAATTTCTATGCTAACAGTTTCTTTTCTCGCAATTCTCGCTTGTGGAACTCTCTTCCGGCTCCATGCAATTCCAGTTAACTTTGATCTTCAAAGATTTAGATACAATGACAATCCTTATCTACTGTCTATTGTTCACGCTCTTTAGTACTGTTTTCTAATTCTTTCAGACATAAGAAACTTTCTGGGAATGAACTCGATTTAAAAAAAAATGTCAACAGTTTAAGGTAATTATAAAAACTTGACCATTCAGGAATACTTCACAGTTTTTCTATATTTTTTTGAATTATTTACACGCGGACTATGGTCGATCGGAAAATCTTCTAGGAATTCCCTCGCCCTTGCATTGAAAACTGTTGCCATAGCTTTCTCCATGCGTGTACGTAGGTGTGTATATATATATATATATATATATATATATATATATCATTGTGCCAATATTCAATAACATCAACTATGAACACGGCCACAACTGACCGTGTTTGGAAAATAACACTAGATACAGATACATACATTAAAAAATTCATACATTTAGTTAAAAGTGAAAATAAAATCATCCTTGATAATGGCTAAAAGAATAGCCGAAAGCGCTCGGACATACAAATCATTTGAACAATTTTTACATAATTTATTTCCAGAAAAGGAAAAAATATATAATTACGCAAGAAAAATTAAATAAAAAACTTAATTAAGTAACTTAAGTACTTTGTTAGTCGTTTTGAACGAAACTTTATATATATATATATATATATATATATATATATATATATATATATATATATATATATATACACACACGATCTGATCTGGTCTATTGGAACTGCCAATCAAACTATTACTGATGATACGTTTTTGCCATACAAAATCAATTAAGAAGTGTCCCTGAACATTGATAACTATTGCAATTTCATGGACTAGAATTTATTTGAATTCTAAAAGTCCCAACTTTCCAATCTCAAAGTAATTTGAGTTTATATGGATGACAATGATCCTGCTTGTTTATCTAACGTCACCTATTTTTTAAAAGCAAGGCGATAAGCCCACTCAGATGCAATGGGTTACTGGCAGTATAATGAATAAGGAGACTTTAGAAGGAAACTGGAAACCCAATCTTAAGCATAAAACAAGGTATAACTCTTTACTCCTGTTCAAAATACCGTGAAGGAGAATAAACCAGGCGATAGGCTAACCCCTCTGCTCCTATTGAGGAAAAAATATAATTAAAATTAAATAAAGCTAAATAAATAGTAAATAAAATTTCAGAATTTAGGCGGAGAGGTTAGAAGGATAGTGTTAAAGTAGTCTTTAGAAGGATTTAGAAACCCAATCCTAAACAGAAAACAACGGATACATCTCTACACCTGTTCAAAGACCGGAGAGGAGTGTTGACCGAACTATAAGCGAACCTATCTATTGCTATTGAGGAAAAATAAATAAATAAATAGATAGTAAATATAATTTCTGAGTTCAGGCGGAGACGTTAAAAGTATAAAGTTGAAATAGACTTTAGAAGTAACCGGAAACCCAATCTTAAACAGGAAGCGAGGAATAAATATCCATTCCTGTTCAAAAGCTGTGATTTTTTTTTTTTACTGTAAAAGGTTTACAGAAGACAAGATAATGAAATGGCCACCATATATGCCGATCTGAATCCAATCGAAAATCTATGGCCTATGTTGGAATTATATGAAAGTGATAAACATTATGACTACATAGCTGATATCTGGGTAGCAATTGTAACCATCACGTCAGAAACTGGGTGTACTGAAATCAAGAATTTAACAAAATCAGTGGATAATAGATAGGGAAGACTGTGATAGGGAAGTCTATTCACTCTATTAACACGTAAATGCTTCAAAGGCTTATATTATAGGTATTTATCAATTATTATCATTCGGTCGACTTAGCTCATCCATAAGTCTATCACATCAACCATCACGGTCTTGCATCAAGTTCAGAAGGTCATTAGGGTGGCATCTTGTGTCATAACATTGCTTGTCAATGTAGGTGGGTGCTGAGCGACTAACCTATTTTTTGCTTTGGCTAGATCACTTACAACTTCTTATCAGAAATGTCCTGCAAAGCACATTCTGCGTTCACGTAATATTGTAGAAATATCAGGGATGGGTTTATAAGAGCTGTGATTTAGTTGGATGTTGTCTCTCAGAGATGTATAGCTCTCAGCATCCGAGTGTAGGTTCTATGAAGCTTAGACTCAGAGGTTTTAGTTAAATGTCCAAGCAGTGGCACCATACATTAAAACCACCTCTACAGGAGCACGAAAGAAGCTCCGTTTGAGGTTGTCTGGTAGATTGGATTTCCAGATTGCATCCATTTTATCGAAGGGGGTCCAGGATTTAGCTATGCGGATTTTCACATCATTTTCAATAGAATTTATTTCGCTCCCGAAGTATGATCAGTTATAAAAAAAAAGTTTATTATTGTTATTGAAGTAAAAACAAACTTTCTCTAATTTTGCATAGTAATTTGAGATGTTGCAATTACATAAACATTCAATTCAGGTTTTGTTTAGATATCGAAATTGATCGCTTAAAATTTGATCAAATTTGAGTTATTAAATTTGATTTGATTTGCATAACTTCAGACCGGCTTTCACTCTCACTCTTTCTTTCTCACTCACTCACTCACTCTCTATGATTGAAAGACTCCAGAGTTTCGCGACGTGTGCGTGTGTGTAGGCATCTCCAAAGATTCGTTAAAAATGTTCATAGATGATAAAAAGATATCCAAAACTTAAAAAGAAACACTTATTGTCAAAATCTTTATTATTGAGAGGAAAGGTCAAATAACTTTTTGATGTAAAAATTATTTTATGGTATCCTCGAAATTTTAGTTAAAATGTCTTGTTTCTCTTGTGCCAATGTTGTACTATAACTTAGTCTGGGAAATTTGGGATTTTTTTTTCTTTACGGTGCAAAATACATTGATTTGAAAAATCTTGAAAAATCAGATACATCTCTGAATTTCAAGACGCATTCACAAAAGAATAAAATGACTTTTAAATGTTTTATTTTATTTTATTTTTTTAGATCTGGTACTTCAAGTCGCCAATTATTTCATTTTATGAAATTTCACGAAATGTTTATATTAATTATAGGGGCAAGTTCTCAGAGAATTTAAATCATGATTTTTTTTTTTTTTTTGTCACACAGGACCCCTAATAACAGAAAATCTTTGGTGACAATAGTCAATAAATTAATAAATGTTCAAGCATCTTATCTCTTGACAAAGTTTCGTGTAATACCGTTCATCAGGGTTAGATGGTCAGTAATAATAATAATAATAATAATAATAATAATAATAATAATAATAATAATAATAATAATCAGTAGTTGCATAGTACAGGATTTAAAATTTGGACCAATGCTTACTAACTAGAAATTATCAAGCAAACATGCTGAAATGTTGTGTTGACCCGAAATGCAGATTCTGCGATGAATATCCAGAAACAATTGACCATCTTGTATCAGGTGACACGGTTTTTAGCACTCACTAAATATAAACCTCGACATAACAGGATGGCCAATATTTGCATTGGAAAATCTGCAACTTTTAACGGAAGGACTGCACAAATTAGTATGAAAACAACACAGATCCAGTTACTGACATAGAACCTGTAATAAATTTATAGGACTTCACATACAGATAGGATAATCAAAGCTAATCGTTCAGATACAGTAATCGAAGACCATAAAAACAGAATGTGCTTTCTTATTGCCATGACAGTTCCTGCAGACTCTAATATATATTTGAACATCTTCAAAAAGATTTAAAAAAATACATCGACATCTAAAAAATGTGGCACATGAATACATCAATAATTCCAGTTGTGGTTGGCGCTCTAGGTTTGATTAGAAAAGCTTATGATAGAATAATCGCCCGTGCTTTAAAGAAATACGAAAATCTGCTCTCCTGAGTACAGTATACCCCCTAACGAAGGTGTTTATCAATGTAAAATAGCGTGATCTTGTTTTATTTTTTATTTATTTATTTACAAAAATGTTCAGTGAAAAATGTCAGGATGCCATTTCAAACCTTTGGTCTGTGGTTTGCACACAGGAGGAAATGTGTACACAACAAAAATCAGAAGAAATAATAATAATAATAATAATAATAATAATAATAATAATAATAATAATAATAATAATAATAATAATAATAATAATAATGATGATGATGATGACACCAACAACAACAACAATAATAATAATAATAGCAGCAGCAACTATTATAATTCTGCTTGTCCCTCCCTTCCTTAGTTGGTTAATTAGTTTGTTCTCACGACCGTTACCCCCTGCGAATACCTCATAAATAATGGACTATTCTGTTTTGACCGCGTGAAAAGACGGAACTGGAATATCAGAGAAGTTACTTTGTAACAGTGAGAACTGAAAGAAAAAAGAAAGAAAGACAGAAAGAGAGAAAGAAGGGAAAATAGACGTGTTTAACGTCTGTTTCAGTGAAATAGAAAAAGTTGTTAATTTCAAATTTTATTCATTTGTACCCCCTTACTTCTTAAAATAACAACTAGTATTCATATGTATGATTGTTATTGTAATATTTTTTTTAAGTTGTTAAGCTCAAATATTTAACGATACGATAGGGGAATTTCTATGGATATTTTATTACCGTATAAATCGTCATGAGTTTATCCAATCATTAGCGTAAGTATTAAGATTCAACAGATTATGAAAATAGGAAGACCATGCAAATTTTACGGGTATGGGTATTTATAATAATAATAATAATAATATATTATAGCGTTGATTGATAACTAAAATATGCCAATGAAGATAATATTGCGTATGACCAAATATTCGATCGTTCTATGAAGGCCTGTTGAAATGTTCTTTGTGTCAATTCGCTGTGTGACGGCATTGAATAAAGGCGCTCTTTAGTCGGAGTAAAGTAGCAATCTTTCATAGAATGTTTGGCGCGAGATCACGAAGCAATAAAACAACGCCTCTGTAGAATGAGACCTGAAACGAGAAATTAATTTTACGACAACGAAAGGACGTCTTACAGTTATGCGGGCAGCCTGAAATTAACAGTTGGTGAAATTCGAAAGAGGGGTTGAAAGAGTAATATATATTTATTCAATAATCAAGCTGAAGTTATTGTGCGCATTTGGTTTAAGAACAAACCATAAAGTTTCTGCAGCAACGAAATGATAAAATGCATCGAACATTTGGAAAAATGTT
>OZ010581.1:125068177-125098177 GCA_963932145.1 Acanthosepion lycidas
TTCCGTTGTTTATATCTACATACACATTATCCAGGGACTGAACACTCTACCCCATAAATATACCAATATTCTATTTTCCCTCGTCTCTGACTTTCTATGTGGCCGAGGGTCTAAACATACGCCGGATCAAACGGTGGTTTTTCTAAGAAAGGGTGGAGGAGGTGCGCGTTTTACCGGAGAGAGTATGTTTTCTTTATTAAGTGCGGGGGCCAGTAGATAATATACATGCTGTTTAAAAAAATAATGGGGCGTTTATTTCAAACCCAAGTATCCAATAAGAACGTTTGAAGTAATAAAAATGTCGGATTATATATATATATATATATATATATATATATATATAGAGAGAGAGAGAGATAGATAGAAAATATTAGTGGTCAATATATTAGGTTGGTGCAAAAATAATGTCGTTTTCTCACACAGTAACATATGTGATAAAACGACATTATTTTTGCACCAACCTAATATATATATATATATATATATATATATATATATATATATATATATATATATAAATTTCCAAGAGGATAGAATCCAGTTGTAGGTCTGATGAATTGAATCGTGATTACGATTCCAATGTAATAAATTATAAGCATGGAATATTAGGGTTTGAGCCTTTTATATATATACTAGCAGCATGGCCCGGCGTTGCCCGTGCTTGATTCAAAAATCGTACGACTCATACAACAATCGCTATCACTTGACTTACAATATTTTTGCCCTTCCTTGCCTTTAAAGGAGTGCCCTTTGCCGTAATAATGTTGCTACATGCCTTACTTCTTGCCTATCTCACACTGCCAATTTTTCTAAGCTCTATACTAAACATTAAATCTGTTACGAAAAAAGAACTAAACAAAATGAACACAAAACGATCAGCTTTAAAAAAACTGGAAAAAACGAATGAAAAAAGAATGTTAACAACAAATACTTTTTCACACCCAACCCAGTTCTGCGGAATCAGAATCAACGTTGAGTTTAAGCAAGCAAATGAGCCAATTGGAGTAAAGTGCCATGCAGATTTAAATTTTTCCCACTTGTGACGAATGCAGCTATCGATTTTTTTGCATGCTAGTTAACATTCGTGTCAGTCAGCTGTTGGCTCTCACGCTGGCCAATAGAATCTTCCTGCCTATTCGTGGCAGCCAGCTATTGGCTCTCACTCTGGCCAGTACAAAATGGCTGTAAACTACATGAAAACTTCCGTAGAAGCATGAAAAAATCTATTATTTCCACTATCGATGGGAGTTGGGAAATGCAAAGACGGTCTTGACCTTCAAACTAACTTGGAGCATGTGCATGTACATTTTGGTGCAAATCAGTCGAAAATTGCGGCCGTGCATTCGTTACACACACACACACACACACACACACACACATCCTGCTTTTTATAGATAGAGATAAAAGCATGATTATAAAAATTTCAACAGGTATTTTCGGAGCCGCTTGTGTCCATTCTCAATAGAGCTGAACATGTGATGGGATGTTGATGGAGGAGAAAATCTTTAAAGAATCTTGTTTTGCGCATGTGTAGACTCTTAAGGTGCTCCTGACTATTATTGACCCTTGAATAGAGGATAAATTATTATTCATAAGTTAGTCTATATTGTTTTAACCTAGCGAGGTTATGTAAGGCCATTGTTATACGATTCGGCGACACCTCGCTTTCTAGGGGCCATAGACTTCTCTGGTGGATGTAGGATCTTCGTATTCATAAATGTGTCGGAATGCGTGTGTTAGTGTGCTTTAGTGTAACACACCTATTCTATAGTTAATAGACTCTCCCACTTATAATAAGTAGGAGTAGTAAGAGTAACGAGTCAGTCACTCAGTGGCTCGGTCTGAGTTCAGTCTGAAGTCGGACGACCGGCTGACCGGTTGAACTCTCTGTCTTTCGGCGGAGAGGAACCCGAAAGAGGCTACGCCGAAGGGCGGATTCTCTTTCGGGGAGGTAAACTGACCCTGAACCCGTTTATACGGGTTCAATGGGCATATTTTTGGCCGAGCCCACGGGCTCGGAGAGCCCACGTTAAAAAGGCTTTGTGCCACATGACGCCCTCGTGTGGGGGGGGGGACTGAATATCGTCACTCAGTGGCTCGGGCTGAGTTCCGTCTGAAGTCGGACGACCGGCTGACCGGTTGAACTCTCTGCCTTTGGGCGGGGAGGAATCCGAAAGAGGCTACGCCGAAGGGCGGATTCTCTTTCGGGGAGGTAAACCGACCCTGAACTCGGAGATCTCACGTTAAACCGGCCTTGTGCTACATGATGCCCTCGTGGGGGGTTGACTAAATATAGTCGCTCAGTGAGCTGGTTAGTCAGTCGATGTCCGTTGGTCGGATATTAAAGTATCAGCCACCACAACTAGATTACTGCGTAATTATACTATTATATCAAGTTCCTAACGTTTTGTACGTCGAACCTATTTTAGGACCGACTTAGTACAAATACAAGCCTCCACTGTGAAACCACTACATAACAGATTGATTTATTTTACTGATAAAATCGATTGTATTTTCGTTTAGTTGTCTGCTATGACTAGAAGGTGAGAATTTATTTTAAAAATCAATTTTAACGCGGATTTTCGGCGATCGTGTGGGCAATTAAACGAAAACGCTAAAAGGACGTGTCGTTTTTTTAATCATTTCACTAAAATCAAGGAAATAAAGCCACTATGACGCAAGAGCTTACTGAGTGCTAGAGAATATGATAAAAAATATATATCAAGGAGAGAAGACAATAAAAGAACAAGAATTAAGTAGACAGAAAATAACGATTGGCATTACATTTAAACTTTTGAAGATCAAAGTTGACGGAAGCAAGAAGCCAGAAGAGAGTTCCACATGCAAAAAGTGCGATAGAAGTGCGATAGCATGGAACTTACGGTTACCTCTAACCATTTCAACTGTAAATTGATGAGACCTCGCCGCCAATCGAGTACTGTACTTAAATTCATAAAGTCAAGGTACCATAGATGAAAGTTCATCAGAATAATTACCATGAAAGTATTTATAGAAATGGCACAGAGAAACTACACAGGGAAACTGGAAAGTGATTAAAACCGTAATGTCAGATCAGAACCAATAACATTGCAGTTTCTTCTTTGGATTTTATCAAGAATCTCTAAATATATGGCAGGAGACCAGATGTGACAGCAATATTCAAAGCGTGGGCGAATGGTCGTCTTATGAATATGTAAGATAGATTCCGGCAAGAAAAATTGTCTAGCCCGACTCAGTGAACCAACTTTCCTAGCTGTAGACTTAGCAAACACAATTAATATTATGGCCCGGTTGGTTGAAATATGTAGCTATAGTGAAATTATTCTTATTACTTCGGACAGTTTTCTTGTGGTTATTGAATTGAAGACGGAATTGTACTAGTTTCACTAATGTAATTTCCTGATTTGACAGCAGTTTAATGGATATAGACACTTAAAGATGGTCATGGCAATCAGCTGAATTTCATTGCATGCATTATTATTATTATTATTTTAAGCGTTTCACCCCAAGCAAGGCGAGAAGCACGCAAGGGGTTACAGAGAGTTAGAAAAGAAAAATAATTGAAGTTTCTTTTAACGCGGCCTGATCAATGGTGCCAGGCGGATGGCATTGGGTCTTTAAAGATACTGCTGTTCTACGAGGATTTTCGTAGACAAACATCTTTCGTGTTTATAGAGAATGCTGAGAGAGAAAACAATTCCAGCGAGCGGCAATTTTGTTGCTTGAAATCTCTTGTTGATGATAGTGCTCAAAGAAGAACCACCAGACTGTTTCAAGCTAATAGAAAGGCAACAGTAGTTCAAGTAAACAATCTTTACAGCAGAAGTATACAGAAGAGCATATCTGAACGCGCACAAGTCGAACCTTGAAGCAGTTGGGCCACAGCTATGGATAAGAATGCCAGAACAAAACCCGAGGCTATAGTTTGTTAAGAATCACAAAAATTAGACGACTGGAATAACGTTGTCACTTTTGATATATATATATATATATATATATATATATATATATATATATATAAGATAATCCTAAGGAGCCAGGCAAACCTACCTAGGTTTGCCTGGCTCCTTAAGATTATCTGAGGTTTTACTCTGCTTCGTGTATTGAGCACTTTACGTAGTTGCCTTTACTTGTTTTTGAGTTTTTTTTCTTTGGTCTTTGAGCTTGAACTCTGGACGATTGTTTTCGCTTTAGTTTAATTCATTTTATTCCTCATTTTTCCTTCGGCACCGATTTGTTCCATTACAAGTCGGACTATCCAAGGTTTTTCCAAGCGAGTACCACCACTTATATATATATATATATATATATATATATATATATATATATATATATATATATATATATATATAAGTCAGTATATATATACATAAGTCAGTGTTTCTGGGTTCTAAATGAGTACATTTTTGTCTAACGTTAATTCTTAGTACGAAGTTTCACGAAATACCACATCTTACTCAAAGACATGCATTTCATTCTATTATCATTTGTTTATATATGTTAATATAACTTCTTGTTGTAGATGTGTCTTTGTGTACGGCTGTGCGTCATCGTATAATTATATATTTATACATGTGCGCGCCCATGAGCTTGCGCATGCGCGTACACTTCTAAATTGTATTTGTAAAATTGTGGAAGCTGAGAATAATTTTGTCGCATGCACTAATACTTACCTGGCTGATGTCAAGCACTTCAAAGACACTTGGGTCGCACTTGCTGAAACGCAACAAAGGGCGGATTTGTCTAAAAGAGAGAACAAATGGTTTGTTAAGATATGCACTTGATGCTGCTAATTTTAATAAGTATAATTATTTCTGAGTTTCTGGGCTGAGACTTTTGGAAGTAAAAGTTCATTTGAAATATTTTTAAAACATGCGCCTCCTTAAAGCACACGCGTCTACAGCCTACACACACACACACACACACACACACACACACATATATATATATATATATATATATATATATATATATATATATATATATTTAGTTAAGTTATGAAAAACTTGGTAATCCGTATGGGTAATCCCAAGGAGGATGAAATCCTTAGAGCTCAATGTAAATCCAGAGTTAATATTTTAAATAAAAACAGGGCACTTTAAGGTACCATTATAATAATTTATTTCACCAGAGCCCTTTTAAAGGACGCAGGATCATCAGATAGCACTTCCAAAAATTTTAGAAGTGCTATCTGATGATCCGGTTCTGGTGAAATAAATTATTATAATGGTACATTAAAGTGGTCTGTTTTTATTTTATATATATATATACTCATTTCGAAATTTCTGATACAACTCTAGCACAAATATCTCCAGTTATTTCTATCAAGGACGACTCGGTCTGGTGTATCAAGTACATTGAAATCTAAGAGGTTACTATATATATATATATATATATATATATATATATATATATATATATATATATATATATATATAACTATTCAACATTCAGCTGAAATACAATTCAAATATCTCAATATCTTTTCGGTATAGCTACTGCGTTTTTTGGGATGTTATTAAAACTTAACAATTACAGGCGTTACTAATAATAACCAGTAATAAACCGACCACCAGACGCTAAGAATATATATATATATATATATATATATATATATATATATATATATATATATATATATTTATTAAAGACATTTTTTATGTTTAACGTTCTTTTTATAGATACATAAATTTACTGCTTATAAACTTCAATCTTCCATGAATCTCGTACATTAATAACTGCTCATGGCGTATCAAATGTAAACAAATGACGTCATACATTCGACCTTGCCAACCGAATGATCCTTTGTAGCCGAGCGGTTAAGCATGTCAAGCTAAATGGCGGTTCCGTATAGGTTGCAGATTCGAATCCTGTCAAAGGACGAATATTTTCTATGAAAATTTCTCGGACATTCAGGCCGGTAAATGTTATTTAATACTGTTTATTATGAACAGAGCATTTACTTAAATACTTGTATCTATAAAAAGAATGTTAAACATAAAAAATGTCTTTAATAAATAAATTGTCGGACTTTGTCCATTTCTTAATGTATATATATATATATATATATATATATATATGCGAATGGCCGTGTGTCACTATGTCACAAGTGTTTTCAACTTTATTTCTAGCGGCCGTAGCCCAACATATAATACTATTTTGGAATCAGGCCGACCTCGTGAGCAAATTAAAAAAAAAAAAAAATTTCGGGCCGAATCTGGACACGCAACACTGAAAGTTTGGATTGCACAGTTTTCAATATTGCGATTATATATTCGGCGATGTTTTTTTTTTTTTTTTTGTACTATAACAATTTTTAAAACTTGGAAATAAATTTGGGAGTAATTGGAATTAATTGCGAAATCCAGCGAAAGTCACCCATGAAATAAAAAATTGTACCGAAATTAAGGACCTCAGTCAAATTGTCTTTAAATTATGTGGTAGCAGAAGAATTAGCGCTGAAATTTTTAAAAGACAAGCTTAAATATTAAAGCAATACTTATTCAGTTCTTCTGTAGTTTATTGTTGCCTGTCGCATCTAATCATCCCTACTTGATGAAGGCCCAATGAAGAACGACTTTTGAGCTAGTACACACACACAGAGAGAAACACACGCACACGCATATATATATATATATATTAAACCTGAAGTTAACGTTCAAGCATAAATCAGACTGACTTCGTTTGGTGTTGACCTTAGTGTCCACTTCTATCTCTGATATTGAACTCTTTTACCCATAAATATAGCTTATATAACTAAATTTTGTACCATCTATATATATATATATATATATATATATATATATATATATATATATATATATATAAAGAGAGAGAGACAGAGAAACATATGCGCATGGATATATAGAGAGATGTATAAATGCGTGTACCACACACACACACACACACACACACATATATATATATATATATATATATATAAATATATGTGTGTGTGTGTAAATAAAAAGAAAGAACAGTAAGATATATAATCCGGTGTTCTTATAGATATTTTTATTTTTACAAAATAGTGCTCAATGTAAATTTACAGAACATTAATATTATAAATTAATTGATTTAAAATATGTTTTTTTCGCTACACCGTTCAAACCATGGTAACTAAAAGCTTCGAATTTAATTTTGTAATTAAATTCGAAGCTTTTAGCTTCCATTTTTGAAACATGGTTTGAACAGTGTAGCGAAAAAAAACATATTTTAAATCAATTAATTTATTATATATATATATATATATATATATATATATATATATATATATATAGAAAGAGACAGACAGACAGAGAAACATATGTGCATGGATATATAGAGAGATGTATATATGTGTGCGTGTGTCTGTGCGTGAAACACTGAAACAAAATTCTGCTCAGGTCAGAAAGGTTTCTTTTCGAATAAAGAACAAAAAAAAAGCAGCCGAAAACAAAGCCAAACTTTCTTTTGTTGTCCTTTCACTAAAAAAAATAAAAAATAAATAAAAAATGCAAAAGATCTTGGCAAAATCATTTCCTAATAAAATATTCGAGTTGTGGTTAAATGCGTCGACTCAACGGATGCATACAAACAGAAAAGCCTTTCAAATCGGAAACCGTCTTTTTTTTGGCATGTTTTTTCATTGTTTAAAAGCAAGTGCCATGTTTCTAAGCAGAGAGAGAATCGCGTGGAGATTTAACTATGCAGCCGAAACGTTTCCACTATCAATAAATCATAGAGTTGGCGCGAAAAAAATATGCGCATGCGTTATTCATGCACACGACTTTGTCTTGCAACGGCCGGCTTCTCCTTAGAAGTGCACATCTCATGTAATCTTTATAAATTTACATGCCTTGTTTATCTTCATCTATTTTGAATATCCGCCCACAGATCATTTATGTTTATAACTGACACAGATATATACATACATTTATATATGAATATCCTTTATAAATATCACTGAAGCTAAGTTTATGAGATCTGTACATGACCTTTGGGTGGCCATTTTTCAACATTAATTATCGTTCTTGCCAAACTGTTTTTTCTCTGTACTGCGTCCGTTTGGAACGGTGGCGATCATGGCTCTCCACAACCACCTATCTCTCCTTTGCTAAGCTTCCCACGCCTATTCCGTCGTCTATCCCACAAGAGCATCAGGTGCCGTGCCTCGCTACTTTCGTCCATTTTACCTTTGATATGTGAAGAGAGTGTCAAGTCCTTTTATTTTTCTGATTTTTTTGCTTACATTTTCCACAAGACTTTTCGTTAATTGCAGTCTCCGCCCATAGTATTCTCAACATCCTTCTGTAGAACCACGTTATCTACAATCTTCTCTTTATTTGTGAAGAAATTGTTCTACATTCAGTATCATATTGGAGAGTTGATATTACATATCATAACAGCAATCTTTTCTTTGTTTTTAACAAAATTTTCCTGTTACTTATTACTTTCCTTGGCTTTTGGAATACATTTCGTTGTCACGTTTTTTTTTTTTTTTTTCAACATAAAGCACTAATTAAAATAGTTTACAGGATGCGATAGATAAATTGTCGTCTAAATTACGCAAAAATGAAAATAACACTGATATCTAATTTTAAGAGATATAATTACACAAAAATATCTTGAAATGAATTTATTCAATAAAATCGTCATTGGCTTCAACCGCGGCATCCAGACAGCTTCGGAACCTCCAGCAACTCTTCTAGACGGGCTCCTTCTTAAAGTTGGTGAATGCTGTGATAATCGTTGCCTTCAGTTCACCTTTGGTGTTTACAAGGAGTTTTGTTGGTCACTCGCTCAACTGCACCCCCACACATAATAATCAAGGGGTTTGTAGTCTCGGGTGTTAGATGGCCATATGTAAGAAGTGATCTGTTCGCAGAAATTGTCTTATAGCCATGACTTGGTTCTTCTGCTTTGTATGGGATGGTGCAGATATAGGGTCTTGCAGCATCCACCCTCTTGACCCAGGCTAGTACTACCTACTCAAGGCACTTGATATAGGCTTCCGTGTTGATTCTTAGGCATTGTGGGAAGATGAATGGAGGCATAATGTCGCCATCACTAGTGATCATTCCAAACACTATGATGTTGACTGGATATTTGGGTTTCATCACTTTCGGCACATCTTTTGGGAAACTAACAAGCCAACTGTTGTTCTGTGTGTTCACCAACATATCCTGACAGAAATTTTCCAATCTGAGAAAAACCAAAGCATGTTCGGTTGGAGGGGATGCTGAGTTTGTTGAAATGCTACGTAGTGAAATTTTTCCTCTTTTCCTTGGCCCGTTCTCATCTTCATGAAAAATACCGAATGTCTTCATGTACTGCATAAGTAACTCAGACACTCCTGTATCACTGGCTAAGAACCTGATTGACTTAGAGGGAACGTTGTCAATCATGGCTTGGATCTCTCCAACAAATTCGGGAGTCCTTTTCTTATCAGAACGATCAGAGTGAGTTTCCGAGCACCATTACACTCATCCAATTCTTTCCGAATTCTTTGCACTGTCCTCCGATTGACATCCAAATGTTCGTACTGGAGCTTTAGGCGCGAATTCCAAGCAGTACAGCAAGCCATTTCCAAATTTCTAGCGGAGTGAATTGCGCCATGGTGCACTTTTTTTTTTTTTTTTTGTCATAGACGGTGCACTACTGGCCCTACTCTACTGTGCAGTCGACAAAATCAAAAACTAACAACGCACATGCCCGAAATTAAAATGGCGACGATTTAACCACCGCACCCTGTATATTGAATCAATTGCTAGATCTGCTGCTAGGAAAGAATCTACATTACACATTTATAAGTCTAGCATTTGTCTATGCATTGAATATTGCTGTCACATATGATCTGGTGCTTTGTTCATTGTATCTAGATATTCCTGATAAAATAGAAATACGGATCTGCAACGTTATTGATCCTGACCTGGCATCTCGGCTTTAGTCAATTTCCCACCACCATAACGTTGCTTCTCTGTAACGTTTCTATAAATATCTTCATGGTAATTATTTTGGTAAACTTTCCATTTTGTTACATATATATATATATATATATATATATATATATATATATATATATATATATATATATATATATATATATATATATTTCAATAAAGGTGCAATTAATTTACAAATTCATGAATTATTCATACAAAAAACAAATACAAAGGTTAATGATTTAATTGGCGAGAAATCCATCTTCGCGAACAATTCAAATAATATACAAAAACTCCGAACCTGTTTATGAAGGAAAAGATCCTTGTTTTATAAATTTCAGTTGCATAAGGTCTTATTATTTTTACAAGCTTTTGTCTGTTGCTACAGACATCCTCAGGTATGGAATAGATTTTGTTCTTGTTTTTACTCTCAGTAATAAGTGGACAACGAAAATAGAGATGTAATCCGAAAAATGCTATGAGAAATGTGTGTTACTGTTTTAGAACGTGCAGTCGCAACGCTGAGTTTGAATTTAAATTTTAAGGTTGTGCGTTTTTGTACAAATATAGTGATAAGAGAATTCTTTTTTACTGATAGATTTTCCGTCAAAGCAGCAAGGACTATATTGTTCAATAATTACAGTAATGTCGCACTTATTATCCGAAAGTTGCACTTGGATCAGTTATTTTAATTTCAATAAAGGTGCAATTAATTTACAAATTCATGAATTATTCATACAAAAAACAAATACAAAGGTTAATGATTTAATTGGCGAGAAATCCATCTTCGCGAACAATTCAAATAATATACAAAAACCCCGAACCTGTTTATGAATGAAAAGATCCTTGCTTTATAAATTTCAGTTGCATAAGGTTTTATTAATTTTACAAGCTTTCGTCTGTTCCTACAGACATCCTCAGGTATGGAATAGATTTTGTTCTTGTTTTTACTCTCAGTAATAAGTGGACAACGAAAATAGATTTCGGATTACATCTCTATTTTCGTTGTCCACTTATTACAAATAAATAATAACAAGTAAATAATAACAAGTAAAATAAATTGACCTAAATTCATCCAAATAAATAAATAAACTAACAAACTGATCCCGATAAACTAACCGTTAGAAAAAACAAATAAAGATAATCAATCCAAATAAATACATGCAGTAATAAACAAATTAAAAACTGTCAATAGCACTCGTAGTCTGACGATTGCATCTAGCATGAAACAGACTGTCGCCTCTAATATTGACTTCTATGTTCACTTTTATATACACACACACACACACACATATATATATATATATGGGTGTGTGGGTGTGTGTGGAGAGAGAGATGGAATAAGAGAGAAAGGTAGCATTATTGTTGGTTTTATAATTAAGAAGAATTAACAGTGTTTTTATGTACCTTTTGGATAAATGTATGCGACGCTTGGTAGGAATTAAAAAGTCAGTCATTTGTAACAAAGAGTATAACAGATTGGAGGCCATAAGCCAGAATTAAAGAGAAAAAAAAACAGTACTTATTCTGTGATATTTATATAGACTCTCGTGTCATTTTGTGTTATTTTCATTTATACAGGAAAAGAAATATTGACAAAGAAAAATGTCAGCACGAAACAGATATAGAATTTTGGGGAGTTTTTTTTTTTGTTTTTTTTATTTCACCCCAAGAAAGGCAATAACAACACTAGGACTCAAGAGGTTGCTGAGTGTTAGAAAATACGAGAAAAACTACTATTAAAGACAGCGGACAATAAATAAATAAGAATTAAAAAGGAAGAAAATAACGATTGACATTGTATTTAAATTTTTGAAGATCAAAGTTGACAGGTAAGCAAAAAAACAGTAGTGAGTTCAACAAGCAAGAAACGCGATAGAAGAAACTGTTAGCATAGAACTTACGGTTACATCTAGCCATTCCAAATATAAAATGATGAGACCTTGCAGCTAATCTAGTACTGCGCTTAAATTCATAACTGCCAAATTAGTCTCTCGTCAAATTTATAGACAAATCATACAGATGCATGCTGGGATTTCTTCCGAGCCAATAAGATAGACCACTTCTCAGTCGCATCCGCCGTATTTGTTTCTTTCGTGTCTTGAAGTCAGAATGCTGTCTTCAATTGCCTGGACTTCTTTTGTATTCAACACCTTTCCTTATGAAATGTTTATCATATTAAGTTGCTTTTCCTATTTCCACACACACACACACACACACACACACACACACACATATATATATATATATATATATATATCATTAATATAAGTAAAAGGTTTGTCACATCGCTAATTGATGTTATCTTCAGCATACCGACTCCAGAGTTTCGTAGATGGACCTGTCCGTATTCTAGTCAGGGAGTATCAGCAACTGAGTGCTTATACTTCTCAATTTTTCTTTTTTATATGGACTTATCATTGGTGCAAGATTTTTTTTGTAGAGTGTGTTCGTTTGCACGCCTGCGACTTTGCACCGTCTGCGTGGTTGTGCGTTCGCTCGCGTGCGCCCGTCTATGCGCACGTGCGTATGTGTAGGGTGTAGTGATTATTTGTCCTTTACTTCGTCTTTGTTTTGTGTTTTCTTAACTTTACACTCACTCCTTAGCCATTTTACTCTTTTCTTTGAATTGTAGTCATCTGTTGCTATTTGATTTTTTTGTTTTTTTTTTGTTTTTTTTTCTAAACGTGTTGACATTTTTAATTTTTGAGCATTCTAGTCTTGAGTTAGGAAAATAGTATTTCGTTCCTTACATAACTAATTCAAGTTAATACTTAAATAATAAAGTATACATATCTTCACTTGGCTATTCTTTTATTTTCTTATCTAGTTTGGAAGCATTTTTAGTACTACTAAAGTATTAATTGTAGTATTAGGTTGGTGCAAAAATAATGACGTAATAATGTCGTTTTTCGATGTATTATTTAACGTCACAAAACGACATTATTACGTCATTATTTTTGCAGCAACCTAATAGTTTAGGTTTATAATTTAGTATTTATTTGTTATTGTTTGGTAATATCTTCATATGCCCATATTTATACACTTGCGCGCATGAACACACCACATACATTCGTATACGCGTATAGAGATATACACACGTGTACATATATATACACGTATAATCGCGCGTACACGTGCACATGTAAGATTTTCTATTTGCTCTGTTATTAATAAACTAGTGTTTAAATGTTAAAGTTATTTTTTTCTTTTACGGCATTAATAATGGTTGGTTGGATTTAAGAAGTATTTTCTTTGCTGTTTGAATATATTGTATATAAAATATACAATATATACTCTGGTCCCGTACACTCACGCACGCACCAGCACGCACATATACGCAATTTTAAATAGTGTATATGTAGTAAATTAAATATTTGCTTATATCATATGCTATCGTTTATCTAATGTTTCATTTTGATTTCATCGTTAGTAGTTTATTTGTTTTTGCCTTTGTTTTACATATTGAGCTATTAATTATGGGAAATTAGATCAGTTCGCATGTAGTGGTTTGTGCGCTTGTGTATGTGTGTGTATGCACATATCTATATGTACATACACGTACGTATAGTGTATATTGAATATTTGTTCGTTTAGTTATTTATTAATAATTTTTAAAGTTTATATTATATATATTTTATTTATTTGTTTATTTTTACTTAGATAGCAAAATAAGTATTTATTTATATGCCTACATTTATCTATTATTTCAGATTTCTTGTTTAAGTGTTTATTTTGGTTTTTAAAATTAATTATTGCTAATTTTTTTATCTGAACAGAGTAACAATTTTTACTCTTAAGGCTGCTCTTTTTAAAATTTCGTATTTGATTTTGGTGGGGATATTGTTTTCCCTTTGGCTCCATATGTATTTTAATAGGGTTGTATTTTTTCTTTCAAAGGACATTTTGTGGTTATAATATCTTTCTCTGAATATTTTTTTTGTAGTGCCTATGTAATTTCTTTCGTCTGTGTTAATGTTATTAGTTATGGTAGCTTTGTCAATTATGTTGTTGGTTAAGTATTTATTGTTAAATGGGCAATTTTCTTTGTTTCTGCAATTACATTTGATGGTGTTATTTTGATGAATGTTATTGTTGTTGTAAATGGTATTGGTTTTGTTGATTTTTTTTTTTTTTTTTTTTTTGCGCTTAGTTATTATTTTCTCCGTGTTATACATGCAGCTGAAACTAATTTTGATTGCATTTTTATTGATCATTTTTGCTAATTTACTGTTTTAGGAAAATTTTTGTCAATTATTTTGAAGAATATTTTCCATATTTTTGTTTTATTTTATTGTTGTATATAAGTGGTGCTTATGCTTCTTTTTCGTTGTTTTTCTTTGAATTATTTTCGTTTTTCTATTTCAGTTTGTTTGGATACCCTCAGTTTCTTAACGCTGATTCATATGTTTCATGTTTTCATTGAATATTTTTTAAGCTACTAGAATTTGTTGAAATTCTTTTATTTATAGATATTTGTATCTGAATACGTTAGCGGGGGTGATTGGAATGTTTCTTAATGCATTTTAGGTTGTTATTTGTTTTTCTGTATGGATTGTATGTTTGGTTATATCTAAGAAATTTACTAAATATATATATATATATATATATATATATATATATATATATATATATATATATATATATATTGTTTTCTCCGTATTATTTTTGCTCTGCTCTTTTCTTTCTTTTGTTATTGTTTATTGGCAACTTTGTCAATTGTGTTTATTGGACATTTTTTGCCAGTTATATTTAACTATAGTCAGTTACTCTATACAGAAATATGAAGACTTCTATAGTGTAAAATGTTGGATACATGTAGGTGTTAGGCCGAAGCGACAGTGGAAAGGCCTCACGCCTCTCTTATCTTTAAAAAGGAAATGTCCACGCTATTAGTAAGTAAGGACCAAAGTTCAAAACATTTATCTCAAAAAGCCAAAGAAAAATAATCTATTAATCATCTGAAGGAAACTTTTTGCCTTTCATCAGTATGGCTGATTCTAACCTCCAGAAGAGTAACTAATTGCGTCTTTCTCATCTCGCATTTTGCATTGCATTGATTTATGTCAAATCAATTATAAAGTGTACTGTTCAGAAATTCATTTGACTCTCTCGTGCTAGACAAATGTTCTCGTCAGAATCAATCCTGTACATTTACAACTCTATCATTTGTCCCTACATCGAATGTCGCTGCTATATCTGTTCTGATTCTTCTGTTTTGTATCTTTAAAAAAATCCAAAGAAAATCTGCAATGTTATAGGTTCTTCAGTCGTTTTCCCACTACTGTAACGTTTCTATAAATATTTTCATAAATAAATAATCTGATGAGCTTACCTTGTTGGTAACTCGAATTTAAGCGCAGTACTAGATCGGTAGCTAGGTCTCACAATTTCCCTGTTGAAACTGCTAGTCGTAACCGTAGGTTCTATACTAATATTTTCTTCACCCGAACTTCACGTTTGTGGAATTTCCGGCTTCCAGCTTTATTTCCACTACGAACTTCAAAAAATTAAATGCAATGTCACTCATCATCAACTGTCTTCCTGAACTCTGTTCTTTTATTGTTCTGTCTGTTTCTTTTCTCTTATCGCATACCTGTAACTTTTATTGCCTTGCTTGGTGGGGGGGGATTATTTAAAAAGATAGATATAGAATTCAATTCCACTATGGCTACATGTGGTTTAATTGCATGATTTTTTTGATCAAAGAGACAAAGCAGAATATTAAGAAACAGGAAAATTTCGTTAAGAACTACTGAACTGTTACGTAATATCATTTCCCCTATATGACAGCGAAAGATGGTCAATCTCAACATAGATGAAGAAGTGACTTGTAACAAATGAAATATGGTTATAAAGAAGGATACTGAGAATGCCATGAACTAAACTTGGAAAATTTGTCATTGCAGCATATTTTAATGCTGAAAATAAAGAAATGAACTCCAAGAAACAAAGAAAGAAAGTTATTGAAATGAAACGATGGATTGATTGACTTGATTTTTACGGCTTATCAACCACTTTATAGATTATTTAAAGCCAGAAAATATTTTTAGTTTCTAAGAATTTTTTGGTAAAGATTATAATGAATTACTGATATAAGTTTTACTAATTAACTCTTAGCTGTGCGATGGCGAAGAAGATGACCCATACATTTCCCAAAGTTATATGCGTGTAAGTGAATATAAGGAACATAACTGAAATTAGAACTCAACCATCTGGATACAGACCAGGTTCGAAGTTTATTAAATTTGGTGATCGTATGAGAACCGGAGTTTCGACGTGATACGGCCGTGAGCTTGAAATGAAATGAAAAAAAAAGGAACAGAAATGAATGAAAGAAAAATGAAAAATATATTGAAAAGAATAAAGAAAGAAAAATACTATAATGAAAGAAAGATATTGAAATAAAGAAAAAAGGAAGAAAGTGAAACGAAAGAAAGAAAAAAAAAGATATTGAAATGATATGAAAGTTGAAACGAAAAAATGAAATGAGAAAAGAAATAAAAATGGATCAGAAAGAAAGAAAGAAAAAGAAAGATATTGAAATGATATCAAATAAATAAATGAAAAGAAAGAAAGAAAGAAAAAGAAAGATATTGAAATGATATCAAATAAATAAATGAAAAGAAAGAAAGAAAGAAAAAGAAAGATATTGAAATGATATCAAATAAATAAATGAAAAGAAAGAAAGAAAAAGAAAGATATTGAAATGATATCAAATAAATAAATGAAAAGAAAGAAAGAAAGAAAAAGAAAGATATTGAAATGATATCAAATAAATAAATGAAAAGAAAGAAAGAAAAAGAAAGATATTGAAATGATATCAAATAAATAAATGAAAAGAAAGAAATATATTGAAATGATATCAAATAAATAAATGAAAAGAAAGAAAGAAAGAAAAAGAAAGATATTGAAATGATATCAAATAAATAAATGAAAAGAAAGAAAGAAAGAAAAAGAAATATATTGAAATGATATCAAATAAATAAATGAAAAGAAAGAAAGAAAGAAAAAGAAATATATTGAAATGATATCAAATAAATAAATGAAAAGGAAGAAAGAAAAAGAAAGATATTGAAATGATATCAAATAAATAAATGAAAAGAAAGAAAGAAATATATTGAAATGATATCAAATAAATAAATGAAAAGAAAGAAAGAAAGAAAGAAAAAGAAAGATATTGAAATGATATCAAATAAATAAATGAAAAGAAAGAAAGAAAGAAAAAGAAATATATTGAAATGATATCAAATAAATAAATGAAAAGAAAGAAAGAAAAAGAAAGATATTGAAATGATATCAAATAAATAAATGAAAAGAAAGAAAGAAAAAGAAAGATATTGAAATGATATCAAATAAATAAATGAAAAGAAAGAAAGAAAGAAAAAGAAATATATTGAAATGATATCAAATAAATAAATGAAAAGAAAGAAAAAGATATTGAAATGATATCAAATAAATAAATGAAAAGAAAGAAAAAGATATTGAAATGATATCAAATAAATAAATGAAAAGAAAGAATGAAAGAAAAAGAAAGATATTGAAATTAAATGAAATAAATAAATGAAAGAAAGATACGAAAAGGAAGAAAAATAAAAAAGAAGAACCAAGGAAAGAAAGAAAGAAAAAGAAGGAAAGATATGGAAAGAAAGAAAAAATGAGAAAGAAAGAAAGATGATGAAGCTAATAAAAGAAATAAATAAATGAAAAGAAAGAAAGAAAGAAAGAAAGAAAAGCTATAGAAAGAAAGAAAAGCTATAGGAAGAAAGAAAGAAAGAAAGAAAGATACTTAAAGGAAATGAAAGAAACAAAACCGGATCTGATCACAAATCATACAATACCTTTTGACTAGGATGTGCTGACAACAGCATCTTTAAGTAACCCTGTCAACATCCGGGCCACTAACAAATGTCCTTTTTTGTTGTTCTTGTAACTGTCGCTCCTTCAAAAAGCCGCCATCTTCTCGAGGAGCAGTGTGTGTCCGAAGAAAAAAAAAAGCTCCGTGTCTGTTTTTCCATTCACCAACCTGCACACTTCAATGCTGGCACATGGATGGTTTGTGAAAACCCGAGGACCTGAGGGTCAGCTAGAATGAAGTGAAAGGCAGCACTCATAGTAAGAAGAGCGCTTATTGTTGCTAATTATGATTATTAGATCAGAACTAGCCCCACTTTGCCGTAATGTTTATCAGGATTGGCGATAATCAATATGATGTGAGCTATCAGGTGAACATGTTCTGGTGGGAAAAGAGAAAATAGAGTTCTGTTGGTTCCAGGTAGTAAGACAATGAAGAATATGAGTGTAGCTACACAAGGAGGTGAAGTAAGATAGATGAAGATAACAAAAAAGGCAGAGACGAAGGCGGTAAGGTATTTGTATGAATGATACAAAAAGTAAAGGGAGTAAAGAGAAGAAAAAACTGGAGGCGGTGAAATAAATCATGGCGACAGAGAAGAAAAAATAATTGATGATATCCCTAGATGCGATGACAATAAACTAGAAATTGGTTTTAAATTTTAAAAAAAAGAAGAAAAGAAAAAAGAAAAATGTAAATTTGGAACATAAGAATGTTATAGTCATGCGTACACAGAATGATTCTCAAGAAGCGACAGGCTAGATTGAAGAAAGTATTTTAAAGAATGATTGCTTAGAAGCGACAGGCTAGATTGAAGAAAGTATTTTAAAGAATGATTGCCTAGAAGCAACAGGCTAGATTGAAAAAAGTGTTTTAAATAATTATTCTTAAGAAACGACAGGCTAGGATATTTTAATATATATATAATATAATTTTAAACGACAGGAAGGGATATTTTAATGAATGAATATCAAGAAGCGATAGGCTAGATTGAAGAAAGTGTTTTAAAAAATTATTCTCAAGGACCGATAGGCTAGATTAAAGAAAATGTTTTTTTAAGAATAATCAACTCTAGACAGACCATGGTTGTGTTCAAGACGGTGGCCATATTTAAAAAGTGCTCGACATCTGAGGAGGCATGATTAGGATGGTAGTGATAATGGCAACTGTTTACCTACAAGGAAACTTTTGACATTCATTGACCGAGGTTGAATGTTGCTTAAATTCGGTGATGGGACGAGAACCGGTGTTTCATCGTAATATGACCATTAGCCTAAAAGGAAATGAAAAAAGAATGAAATTAGAAAGAAAGAAAGAAAGAAAGAAAGAAATTAAAATGAAAGAAAGAATAAAGAACGAAATGTGTTGAAATGAAAGAAAGAAGGATATTAAAATGACTTGAAAAGAAGAAAGGAACTGAACTGTTTATTTGAAATCAGAAAATATTTTTAGATTGTAAGATTGTTTTTAAAGATAATAGTAGTGAGATACGTCTTACCAATTAACCCATAGCTGGGGGGAAGGAGAAGGGGTGGATTCATAATTTCCCCAAGGCTATTTGCACATAAGTGAATATAATGGACATAAATGGAATTATAACACGTCTCATTGATTTCTAATTAAGAACCATTATCCATTAAAAATTCCACATATTAAAGTTTACAGCATCCATCATTCCCAAGCAGTTACCCACCTAGGTACTGACCAGGCCCAAAGTTGCTTAACATCTGTGATCATACAGTAATCGGTGTTCAACGTGATGTGACCGTAAACCTTCAATTGAAGAGTACCAGTGCCCGGTCGATTAACATATTACAAAAGTCTGAAATCAAACCCTGGACTTAGTACTTAATAAGTGTTGCACATTATTTGGTTTAATTAATTCATATCAAACTAGGATTCCGAAATATTATATTCCGTGCTAATAGGAATATGGAATGGGCAAACAAACTGTATAAATAGTAACGGGTTTATTGTAGAAACCAGTACAACAAGTAAGGTATAGTTATGCACACGGTCGTCGCAAGTCAGTACAGTTTGGTGCGTACTGTTTTCAGAAGGCCGCTAGTCTTGCAGATCCCAGCTCGACTCTCACGTCCACTGTCCTCATGGATACTTATAGGTGGTTAGGGTTTATGCAACAATGCGTTATTTTCGCTATTATTATTATTATTCCGGGTCCCGACCAGAGACCTAAGGTCAGAAATGGCATCTGAGTAATAAAAATAACACCCACCCAAAAAAAAATACACGCATATTTTACATAGATAAAACCCTTCGTAAGGTGTCGGCTGTAATCGTGAGAACAGTTTTTTTTTTGTATTTCTTTAAGGCATGGGCTACCAAATCATTATTATTATTATTAATATTAATATTAATGGATATCTAGTAAAAACCCTTCAAGAACAGAAAGTTTCTCTAACCTGAAGTAAATATTTTGAAAAAGGCACCCAACCTTAACTTTTATACGATTCTTCAAAATTCAGAGTTTCCACCAAATTTTGACCAATAGTTTAGGTTCCCCTAGTTTGTCACACAGACACCGAGAATGCTAGTCTTTAAAGCAGAGGGTCTGTAATCCCCGGCGCTAGGCCACATCCGAGACCCGCGAAGGTTTTTTGCCCGGTTCGCCAGTTTAATACCTGAACAATAATTATCTAATTAATTTGTGGAGCAAGTGGAAAAAAATATCAGTTGGAGTTAACTGACTTTCAATGCGATGAATTTTTTAAATCAAAATTTCTTGCCGAATCCAAAACTGACTTCTACAAGAAATATGTTTTGCCAAGCGGAAAACAGAAAAGCCTATTGAATATTGCGAAAATGATGGTATTTGAAAGTATATATGCTCGTGAACAACTTTTTCGAAACTGAAATCTATTAATAGTCGTTCGGTGATAACAATTTGGATGATGTTTTTCTCCTGTCATCGACAAATATTTCTCCTGAGGTGGAGAAGTTATTGAACAATAAGCAGAAACAAATGCCTCATTAAATAATTTGCTATTTCTAACTGTATTTCGTTTGTACTAAAATATTTGCATTTTTTGTTGTGTTAATTGTTATCCTGTTATTTCTGCAGTAAAATAAGGAACATTGTTTAAATAATGTAGCATCAACTTTGTTGTTTCTTCTTTAAGACAGCCTTCTCTATAGAGTATTCTTAAGTTGAGATGATTTATTGTAGGACATTTTGATATCATGGCCTTCCTCCGAGACAATGCATAGCTTTCTGGTCCGCTCTCTCCAAAATGTTGCCGGCTCCTGCTTTAATGTAGAATGTAGTCTTGTCTTTGCAATTTATAGGTCAGCGTAACGACATCAGCTAATACAAATCTCACTTCAATATACTATCGCTACATTTCTGGACTTATGATCTTTGATTGAAAAGTTTTAAATGCAGGATGAAATATTTCAGCTGACCATCTTACACTGTGATGGAAAACCAACAAAGTATAATGATTTCATAAAATACTGTAGGCCTGCCCTGGAATTGTAGTAATGATATATCGGCCCCAAAACAATGTCTGGTGCTAGAGTCATCTGATAAAGCCATTGTTGCCGACAGAGTCGTTGTTTTTGCTGTAGCATATCTACGAAATTATTTTATAAAATGCGCCAAGATAAGCCGGACAAGGGTTTTAATAGCGGCAAAATGCCGAAAATACGAGAGTTTAACATTTTTAAAATAGCAATTTCTGAGATGAAGAGAAATTATCATTATTTGCATTATTTATATTCAGACTATTGTCTTCATCTTTGTTGTTGTTGTCACAACGTTCCGGCCGTTGTTCCCTCCAGCCTTCCTCGGGTTTATATCGATCTGGATAACCTTCGGGGAATTTCGAAGTGAATCTTTTATTTAATCTACAGTGTAAATTGTTCTCGTTCCGTTGCCAATATTCCCAAGCGATCCCCCATCTAAGTAATGACTGTTCTCGACTCTGCTTAACTTCGATGATCGAATGTAATGCCTTGAAACAGAACAGAGACTAAACAAATTATATATGTACTTCTATACAAATATTATAATAAACTTGTTATTGCCAGTAAAATCTTCATGGATATATTTCAATATATATGTATCAATGAGAAAAAGATATTTTTAATAATTTTAGCCCAAGCAAGCCGAGAATGCCACTAGTACGCAGGGGGGTTACAGGGGGGTAAATATGAGAGAAAAGACTGAGTATAGGGAGGATTGAGGAAAGGACAACAGATGATTGGGATTCAAGATTGACGTTGCATTTGAACTTTTGAAGACTGTAGTTATCAGGGAAGCAAGTAAACAGAAACGAGTTCCACAGGCGGGAAGTGCGAGAAAAAACTGTTAATGTTTAAGTTGCTATTTCAACAGTAAACGGGTGGGACCTAGACGCCAATCTAATAGCCCGCTTCAATTCGTGTATTCGGGGCACTAGAGAAAAAAAAAACTTGTCTGAGCAGTTTCCATGAAAATAGTTGTAGAAAAGACAGAGGGAAGCTACGTCGGTGAGAAAGTGACTGAAGTCGAGATGCCAATTTAGGATCAATTACATTAGAAGTATTTACATACATACTATATTAACCATTTCACCCGAAACAAGGCAATAGAGCCACTAAGACGCAAGGGTTTACTGAGTGTGAGAGAATAAGGGAAAAAGAAAATCACTATTAAGAAGGGAAAAAATTAAAAAATAGGAATTAAGAAGAAAAAAAGATAATGATAGATATTGCATTTAGAATTTTGAAGATCAAGGACACATGGCACAGTGGATAAATGCGTTGATTAGATCCAGTGACAGGACCCAAAGAGTGTGAGTTCAATACCCGGTTAAGGCAATGGAGAACTTTCAGAGGGAAATTAACAGGAAATAACTGATAACTGACATCCATTAGACATGGCACGTGGAACTAGAACAGTCTACGCCAGTGATCGAAATAAAGGGTTCAGTTCGACATTCCAACCACCTGAAGAAGGCCGAAGCATACAACAGCCGAAACGTTGTAATAAATATGGCAACAAAGATGAGGACAATAGTCAGAATAATGTGAATAATGTACATAATATCTCATCTCAGAAATATAGACAGATTTTGAAGATCAAGTTTGACTGGAAAGCAAAAAGCTGGAGAAGTGTTCCACAGGATAGAAGTGCGAGATAAGAAACTGTTAGCATAGAACTTACGGTTACATCTAACCATTTCCACTGTAAAATGATGAGATCTTTTCTGCTAATCTGTTAGTACGTTTAATTTGATAAAGTCTAGGTATCATAGTTCATAAGAACAATTATCATGAAAATATTTATAGAAAAAGTCCGAGGAAGCGGTAAAAAAGTGACTGAAACCGAGATATCAGGTCAGGACTAATAACTTTGCAAATTGTTCTTTATATTTTATTGAGAATTTGTAAATCCATAACAGAAGCATCAGTTCAGATGTAATAGCAATATTCAATGCAAGGACGAATGGTAGACTTATAAGTATGTAAGATAGATTCTGGTATGAAAAAATGTCTATCACGATACAGTGTACCAACCTTCACAGCAGCAGACCTAGCAGTTGATTGAACATAATATTTCCGCATCATGTCAGCGGAAAAATTTAACCCGTGAAGACGCCTGGAGGTTAGTATCAGCCATGCTTATTGAAGGCAAAAAAAGCGTTCTCTTAGGTGACTAAAAGATAGTCATTTTGTTTTGAAGGAGTTAAAATTAACAGGCCATTCCTTGCCCCAGTTAACAACAGACTGTAGGTCATTTTTATCTCAACTGCCAATTTAACATTATCGAACCGAGAAGACTTACATACTGTATCAATAATAATAATAATAATAATAATAATAATAAATCTAATAATAAAAATAACTGAGGAAATAAGTGAAAATCACATGTGTTTTATTTGTTTTTTCAACCTCGCAGAACTTCTAGCAAAGAGTACTCAACAGATAACTAGAACTATAATACTCAAGAAATTAAGAGAATTTCAAGTGACTTATCCGATTATCAGATAGCTCATTTGGACCTTAACTTATTGAACATATATATATATATATATATATATATATATATATATATATATATATATATTAATAAAAAGAAAGAACAGTAAGATATATAATCCGGTGTTCTTATAGATATTTTTATTTTTACAAAATAGTGCTCAATATAAATTTACAGAGCATTAATATTATAAATTAATAGACTTAAAATATGGTTTTTCGCTACACAGTTCCAACCATGTTTCAAAAATGGAAGCTAAAAGCCCCGAATTTTGTAATTAAATTAAAGACATTAGTTCCATTTCATCCTCAAGCGAACTAATGTCTTTAATTTAATTACAAAATTAAATTCGGGGCTTTTAGCTTCCATTTTTGAAACATGGTTGGAACTGTGTAGCGAAAAACCATATTTTAAGTCTATTAATTTATAATAATTATATATATATATATATATATATATATATATATATATATATATTGATAATTACTAGCGATAATTCCAAAGAGAATATTAATCCAAACAGGGCTCAATGTAAGAACAGACCAATGAATACAGAATCCTTAAAAATCTATCTGGCTATAATTTATTTCGTGGACTTTTACATCTATTTCTTCATACCCGCGTTTTGTTAATAAATGGAGTCAATTTATACAGAGGCAATGAAAAGGAAAAAAGGAAAAAAGAAAAAGTTTTAATATTAAAAAAAGGATGAAAGAAAAATTAAAATTTCAATATAAGTTTTTTTTTTAAAAAAAGAAATTGGGGAAGAGAAAGAGAGAGAGTCAGAGAGAGAGAGATGGGGAGGAAGAGGGAAGGAGAGAGTGAGAGAGGAAAAGAAAGAAAGAAAAGAAGGAAGAATTAAGCATAGGCGATAGGGTGACTTAGAAATTATTTTTTCTTACGTGACAGGACAAATTAAAAAAAAAAACAGGGTGGGGGATGAGTAGTGATCAGATTCAAAGTAGATAAATTGGATTGTCTAGTCATTTTCGACACCGAAACCATCATCATCGCATTATAAACCATCAAAATTACAAACTGATAATAATAATAGTATTTGACATCAATCAAATAAAATAAGTTACTTTCTATCTATCTATCTATCTATCTATCTATCTATCTATCTATCTCTCTCTCTATATATATATATATATATATAGAGAGAGAGAAAGAAAGAGAGAGAAAGAGAGAGAGAAAGAGAGAGAGAGAGAGAAAGTGTTGTATCATACCTACGGACGATAATGGCTATGTCCCATTCACATAAAACAGTAGTAAATACTGTATGTTGGTCTGCATTTGGAGATTCGTTTCTAGCTGTGCTGGTCAAACTCTCTGCTTCCGGGCAGAGAGGATCCCCAGACGAGACTATGTGAAAGGCAGCGTCTCGTCTCGGGAAACAGCTACCTGACCCCGTTTTATACGGGGTCTACGATGTATTTTTGACCGAGCCTACGAGCTCGGATACGCTACATTAAATTCAGCCTTGTGCCACATGACCGTGTGGGACGGTTAGTAGATATCCTGCAATTAGAGACTCATTGTGGAATTCACTTGACTCACTTCTAGCACTTGACTACTACTTCTACGTGCCACTGACGAATCTTATATGTGTTGTTCGTGTCCTAAGTATTATCGTTCATTCCAAACCTTCGTGTGGTTATTCTATTTAGTAACCTTCTCTAGGTTACGATAGATAGATAGATAGATAGATAGATAGATAGATAGATAGATAGATGTCGACATTGGAATCAACACAACGTATCTGAATATCGCCTGACAGAAACTGATAGCATGCAGTATTGATCCTCATGTCAGTACCATTTTCTCTGTGTGTGTTGTGTGCGTGTGCGTGTGAGTTTATATAGCGAGACCAGGATGGTAATAATTATCTGACAACGGGCGAGTCTATTGTTATGGACGGAGAAATAAACTGAAAAATCACATTATTAGTCTGTATCAGGATGACGATATATTTCCTTTTTTCTTTACATTTTCTCTTCCTCTGTCATCTTTCGTTGGTTTCTCAGTCCTTCTTTGTTTTTTATTTTAATTATTCACATTTTCAGTTTTATTTTTTCTTTAACTTGCTTCATTTTCCTTTGTTTCTTTTCCGATTTGTTCGTTTCATTTCTTTTTTTTTAAATTTTCTTGTCATTTTTTATTCATTTGAATCCTTTGAGTTTGGGTTTTATAGTCATTTCTTTCTTTCTTCCTTTCTTTTTTATTTCTTTTCTATTTTTATATCTCTTGTTTCTTCATTTTCCCTTTTCTTCTTTTCTTACTTTCTTCATTTTATATTTCTTTATAATTCTTTTTTTCTTCCGTTATTGATGAGAAACATTTTGTTTACTTCTTTTTTCCTTGTTTGTTTCTTTCTTTCTCTAATTTTTCTCTTCATTTTCTTTCTTTGATGAGAAACATTTGTTTCCTTATTTCTTTGTTTCTTTTCGCTTCTTCCTTCTTTTATTTTGTCTTTATCTCTTTTCTTTTCATTTCTTTCTTTTTCTCTTCTTTCTTTGTTATTTTCCTTATTTCTTTACTCTTTTTCTTTCTTTCTTTATTCTTTCTCAGTTTTTCATTCTGTCTTATTTTCTTTTAATTTATCAATCTTTTGAATGATAATTCTTTTTTCTCTCCTTTGCAGTTCTCAATATTTTCCCGCTTTTTTCTAATATTTCTTCTTTCTTTTTCTTCTTTTCAGTTTTTATATTGCCTTTAAAGCAACCTAAATCCAATAATGAAACAATGAATCTATTTTTCAGCCCGTGTGGTTACGGCAAATACACTTGACCCATTCGAACGCCCACATATTTCATCTGCAAACACTGATTTTCAGTAAAAAAAAACAAAACAAAATAATGGCAAAAGAGAAAAACAAAACCTTCATGCCCGAACAAGACGAATGCAGATTGAACGACCAGACTGGCCGTTTATGCTTCGATCGTCATCTGCCTGGAAGGAACGTCAAAAAAATTGAGCGCGAATTTGTTGACTTATTACACAGTGTCATAAATATCAATGATCGGTGACACGCAAAGGATCAACTTGAATGGATCAACTCAGACGGATCAACTCCTGGGTTTAGTTTTTCGATGCACCCTCAGGGGTTCTATGTCGTCTATTTAACTTCACCAACTCTAATTATTTCCTTGGCCGCCATTTTATTTTCTTTTAATAGCATTATTTTATTTCTTTTTTGTTTTATTGCTCGTCTTGTAATTTGTTTTCCATTCGTCTTTCAGACATTTTAATTCTATCATTTTACCGGGTTTTCTTTCAGTCTTTAGATTATATCGTCTGCATTTTCTTTTCTTTTCTTACAATTTATTCTTCAGTGAACAACAATCACAGCGCCGAAGAAAGGAAATGCCATTTAAGAATAACACATCATTTAATCAATGAAATGCAAATAACAATGACTAAAACTTTCAAAATCATATTCTTTTATGTGTCATGTTCCTTTATGACATAGGCAATCATGGCTCTCCACAACTTCGATCTCTTGTAGCCCTTAGTAACGTTTGTCTTGATATTTTTCTATCTTCGTCCCGCTATCCATTCACGTAAACACAGTCAGTTGGGTGGCTAGCTACCTTTCCCTGTCCTTAAGGGCTTCGATATGTTCTGTGCGTGTTAAATTCACCATGCCTTCCTTTACGTGTCTAAGAAATTTCAAATTTTTTTCTGATCTTGGGCTTTTTTGGTCCGATTTTCCTTAAGACTTCTTCATTTCTTACACGGTCTTTCATGGAATTTTCAGCATCCTTCTGTAGAACCACATTTTTGTTACCGCCATTTTTCTCTTCATCTGTGAGGAAATTCTGCAGCATTCACAGCCATACAAGAAGACAGATATTCTATAACAGTTCAGCACTCCTTTCTTTGTTTCTAAAGAAATTTCTTGTTTCTTCATAATTTGCTTAGCTTTTGAAAGGCATCTTTTGCTAATTTAATACACGTTTAGATTCTGTTCTCGCATTTTTCATCCGCTTTTGGTTGACTGCTTTTGTTTAGCGGCATATCAATCTCTACAGTTTATTTAATGCCAAAATCTAAATATTTTGTACGTAATTTTATGCTTTTAGGGAAAACATCTTTTTTTTTAGATATACACTTTACACATCATAAAATTTATTGTTGATAATTTTACTATAAAAATGTATTTCTATATTTTTTAGTGTTGCACTGATTGTCATGTTTTTAGAAAAATGTATTTTGCTCATTTTATAAAAATGTACCGTTGATTTTTGTTTGAAGTTCACTATTTGCCCATAGCTGGGAACTAACAGGTGCTACCACCCAATGTAAGGGTGTACCTGGGGACAACAGCAAAGGTGGTTCCACGCTCCTTAAAATCTCCAATCTACCGATAAGAGAACTTGCTGCCGGATGTAGCATTCTATTCATCCGTGAGGAAATTTTCCAGCATTCACTGCCGTATAAGAGGATGGATTTACATAGCAGTTCAGGATTCTTTCTTTGTTTCTAACGAAATTGTACCATTTCTTAGTACTTTGCTTAGATCCAGGAATATATCTTTTGCTATTCCAATGTGCTTTTGAATGCTGGATATATAAATCTTCACAAACATAGGGAACTGGAATTCTTAAACCAATGACGATTTCATGCGCTCTTAACTTTGTATCACCAAAATATTCGCAAGCGATGATGAATTATTACTGAAACTAGTTAACCCATAGAATATCAGCAAAACTGGCGTCAATGTTTTACAATAGCTTTATGCCTAAAATTATGCATATAATTCATAATTCAAATCAACATACGGACGGACAATCAGTAAACATATACATCATTAACCGAATGCCGCATAGACAACTGTCCTGCGTGTGACGATAAACTACATCCGGCAGCAAGGTCTCTGATCAGGAAATTGGAGCTTTTGATGAGCGTGGAACCATCTCTTAACTGCTGTTATTCCCAGGTTGACCCTAATCTGGGGTGGTAGCACCTCTTAGGAGTACCATCTATGGACAAATAGTAAACTCCCTCAAACAAAAATCAACAGTATATTTTTTATAATACAGTTACCAACAATACATTTTTATTAAAAAAAAAAATGACCAATACATTTTTCTAGTGAAATTACCAGCAACGCATTTTCTTAGAATACTAACGATCCATTTTATGATCTACAAAATATATATCTAACAAAAAGATACATTTACCCTGAAAGTATGAAATTATTTACAAAATATCTGTAGTTGAAGTCATAAAATTGCGTATAAAATATTTAAATTTCGGCTTTAATTAACCCATAGAGGTGTTCATGTGCCGCTAAACTAAATATATAAATCGACCACATAGACAAAATAGAATTATGATATGCATACACACTTCAATACATACACACTTGAATTATACACGCGAACGCTGAGCGGCAGAACAGATACACATGAGGTCTGCTTAACCAATAAAAACAAACAACGCAAAAATGAAATTATCATTTATTTTTCTTTTCTCCTCCATATTTCAGTAAAAGTGTTAAAGTGAGGTGATTTCTGATATTTGGTACGGTTCTTTGTTTGTGTTTCTGTAGACTGAATGAAATTTTAACATATTATTCTTACATGTGATATCAACTTGGGAGGTGTAAGAGAAACGAAGAGGGACAATTTTGTGTAAAGAGTTTTGTGTGTGTGTGAAAAGGGGCTGAATGAGTAATAGTGTGATGGATGTGTTGTGTGCGCGCACGTGTGTGTGTGTATGTTTGTGTGAGAAAGAGAGAATGTGTGTGTGTGAGAGAGAGAGAGAGAGAGAAAGAATGACTGTGGTAAAAATGTAAAGCGTGCGAAGATGTGCGAAAGTGCACATGTGTGTTTGAGAAAGAGAATATGTGTGTTAATGGAATAGTGCGTGTATGTTCGAGATTGTATGTGAGAGAGTGTGTGTTTTCTCTAGAAAGAGAAATAATGTGTGAAAGGAATTGTGTGTGTGTGTGTGTGAAGGAGTAGGTGTAATAAAGAAAGGATTAGAGAGAGCAGTAGAATACTAAAGAATGATAGAGAGTAATACAAAAGAGAATTGGGTTCTTTATGCGAACAGAACGCGTGTTTCCGGAGCTTGAAAATTCTACGGCCAATATGGCGGCGGACGCGAGCGGGTTGAGTTATTAGGGCGATTCTAGCTTCACAGAAAGTCAACCGAGCGATTTAGAAATGAATAAATAAAAAATGAATACAGAATGAATGAAAATTGAGTGAATGAAGGTAAGGTTGGAG
>OZ010581.1:125105677-125115677 GCA_963932145.1 Acanthosepion lycidas
TCACGCTGAACACCCAAGAAGTTGTTACGTGTAAAAAAAGGGAACGTCCCTTGTTCACAGACAAGGCGTGATGGTCTGACGCTATCCGCCAACGTGTTTTCACAAAGCACCGACTTCTTTTTTAAACACTTTTCGCCCTTGTCCTTCCTTTCGTCGTCCTTTGCCTTTTCTTTAAGATTAGCTTAGTACAACACAATGACAAGTGTGAGTACTTTTTTCAGATCGTGGTTGCTCATGACTCTCCACAACTTCTTTTCCTTGTTCTACTGTCCGTTTGCGCAATCTCTCGACAAGTTTGAGCAAATGGAAAGACAAACAATTACCTGGTAAGCAAAGCCGGTCATGAAGGAGAAAATATTGTATATAGTAACAAAAGACAGAGGAAGATATGGAGAAATATGATCACCTACGTCTTGAAAAGACATGTCACAAAGAGAGAGCATTTCTTCTCAGGTTTCATATTCTTACTTGATTAATATAAAGAAACTTTAAATTATATTCTGCTTTTTAATAATTATGAAGATTTTAACTCCGCAGTTTTCTTTTCTGTGTCATGTTCCGTAAGAACGTAGGCGGTTATGTGTATCCACAACGTCCTATTATTTCTATCTGAATTTCTAGGATGAAAAAGAAAAGCATGACAAGTAGCACTCATCAGGAGGCAGTTTAGGTTTAAGGCTCCAGGTTCTCCACAGAGAATTGTCCTACTTGACGAAATATCCCTAGATATGGGCAGTGGAAGAGTCTAATGCGTAGATTAAATAAATGGTTAAGTTCGGAATTCCCTGTAGGTTACAATTGATATACACCTGAGCGGCCGAAACTTTGTGATAAAAAAAAATAAAGATGAGGAGAATATCCTGAGTGCAAATAGTGTAAATAATTCCTATCTATTGTAGTTCTAAGCAATGTCTGTCCACTATCTTTTTTTAAACTTCATCACATGTTCTGTCTATGGTTTTCTTAACATCATTCTATAGAACATTTCTGTTGCCACAAATCCTCTCTTCGACTGTGTAGGAGAGTTTTCATTATTTGCTACCACATAGAAGGTTTGGTCGTAACTAACACTTTAGAACTCTTTTATTTGTTTCAAACGAAATTTCCCTTATATATATATATATATATATATATATATATATATATATTTTTGTGGCGGGGTGGGTACTTTGCTCAGTTTTTGAAAATCATTTTTTATTATCCTAATGTACCTTCGGATTTCGGCGTCATATTTTTCCATCCTCTATCAAGAAGATTTACCAGTTATTTAAACTTCTGTACTTCTCGATTTTAACATCTCCTATTCGTAGTTCCCGTATTGAGTTTTTGCGTTCTGGCTTTGACGGTAAACTATATCCGCGCCCTGGGTAAGACAATAAACTACGTCCAGCAGCAAGGCCTCTGATCAGGAGGTTTTAGGAGCGAGGAATCACCTCTTAATTGCTGATGTTCCCTGGTCCGCCCTGACCCGGGGTGGTAACACCTGTTAGGGTCCCAGCTATGGGCAAATAGTTAACCCTGAAACTGGGTTAAAAACACTGTGAAAGTGTAAAAATAGGTTTTAATACCAGAAATACTTTGTAAAAAATTATTACCAGCAAAAGATTTTTGAAGACAAAAAACTATTACTAGTAATACATTTTTAAAAAGAAAAAGAAAAAAGAAAATATTATTACCAGTGATACATTTTTGAAGGAAAAATAATACCAGCAATAGATTTTTGATAAACCAGAATATTACCAGCAATAAAAATTTTGTCGGCATTACATAACCCATTGAGGTTGATACGCCGTAAACCAAACCAAACCAAACCAAACCAAAGCATTGAGTTTTTCTCTTGCTGACATCAATACATTCTTTCTCCTTACAACTGAGAGTCATTTTGTCAAGCTTTCTTTTACTGCCTTGTCCAGGATTTCCTCCAATTTTTTTGTTTACCATATTTTTACAATTGTTCACATGGTGAGGGCGATTTTTTTTATCTGATATCCTGAATTTATCCGTGAACTTGAACACTGCTGAGATAGTTGCAAAAAGGTGCTCAGTAATGTCTACAAAGAAATTTGGTTGCAGTTCGAGTCCAGGTAAATTCAGAATTTCGATCGTTGTCTTTCAAGGTAGTAAGATTGGCGCAAAGTAATCTTCATACCTAAATAATCTTACAATACTTTTAAAATCGTTTACTTCTACAGTATTTGACTGTATATAAAACTTACTCTTTTTCTAAAATGAATGACTGAAAAAATCACCCTGCATCTCATATGTGAAATTGAGCCCTTCGCTAACCAGTAGGCTAATTTTATCTCCAATTCCCACTCGTTCACGGTATAACGGTAAATTATATTCAGCAGAAAGGTATCTGATCGGATGATGGCAGGTTTTCAGGAGCATGGAATTTCTTCTAAATTGCTGTTGTTCCCAGCTCAATCCTGACGCTGGGTGGTTGTATTTGTTAGGATCCTGACTATGGTTAAATAGTTAACTTCCAAATAAAAATCAACGAGACATTTTTATAGCAAAATGGCTAATAATACATTTTTATAATAAAATTAACATTAGTTTATTGCTATTGGGGATTTAGGATATATAAAAAAGAATATAGCACCTCATCTAGTTGATAAAAAAATATATCCTGCTCTCTAGAAGTCTGTGATTGTGACTTGGGGGCAATTCATTTAGACCACAATAGGGTCACGTTCGTTACACAAAGCGTTGGATATTTTCACTATTGTAATTTTTTGCTTTAAGTTAACTTCTACTGCTAGCTTGTTTTTTATATATTCAGTATATATTTTTTTTGCTATAAATTAAGTGCTTTTTAAATGTTTTGCTGATAGCTTATTTTAAAAACGAAATATTTAAATGCATTTATTCTCTTTAATATAACCATATGTAAGAGTCGATTTCACAAGCCATTGATACTATGCTAAAATGTCTCCGAATTAAACAGAAAATGTATTTTTTTTAAACTAAGATAAGCAACTATGTATATATCTATGCATTTATCTATGTAATATTTTTTAATCATTTCACCCCAAGCAAGGTGATAATGCCACTAAGGAGCAAGGGTTTACAGGGAGTAAATAAGAATGAGAAGACTTTATTCGAGAGTAAGAAATAATAAAAGAACAGAAATCAAGAAAACAGAAGATGGCGTTTAAATTTTTAAAGATTGTAGGTTGCTGGGACGCAAAACTCGGTAAGGAGTTCCACGGGCCAGAAGTGCAAAAAAGTAACTCTTAGAATAGAACATACGGTTCCACCTAGCTAGATCAACATTAAAACCGTTAGATCTAGTTGAGATACTAGGTCATTACAAACCCTCTTTGAATTTTGTCAAACCTCTTGAGATATATAGTAGGAGCATTAGACCAGATATGACAGGGCACCTTGACGTGGTGCCATGATTGTTACGATTGTGTAGTGAGTTCGATCCTCTCTGGGCGTCCCATACTTTCGACCTTAAAAAATTATACCAGATATGGCAGCAATATTCAATACACGCTCGAATAGTTGATTTATAAATGTGCAAGATGGATTCTGACGAAAAAAATGTGTGTCACAACACAGTGAACCAACTTTCCTAGCAGAAGACCTAGCAATAATCATTTCACGTCATGTGAGTGGGAAACGTGAGCCCAAGAAAGCGCAAATATTTGCTCTCATGGGGTTAGCATCAGCCATACTGACAGAAGTTAAAATAAATTCTGCATGGTGATTAAATGAGAGTAGTTTTTTTTTTGGGGGGGGGGACGCGTTAAAATTATCATTATTTACATTATTCTAACTGTTATTCTCATTTTAATTGCCATGTTCACAACGTTTCGGCCGTTGTACGCTCCGGCATTCTTCAGGTGATTGCAAATTTTCTTCAATATCTGTCTATCTCTAAGATGAAGTATTACGATGACTTGCATTATTTACATTATTCTGGCTGTTATCCTCATCTTCATTGCCATATTCACAACGTTTCGGCCGTTGTACACACTGGACTTCTTCAAGTGATTGGAATTTCAAACCAAACCCTTTATTTTGTCCACCGGGGTTGATTGTTTTAGTTCCACATGCCATGCCTCTTTCGGATGTCTCAGTTAATTCTCTTTAACTCCACTGTCGAAGTTTTGTTTCACCAGTGCTGTGGCCTCGTATTGAACTCACAACTCTTTGGGTTTAACGTTTTTATCCACTGGGCCATTTAAAATTTACAAGTCATTCCTTCCCACAGTTAATGACTGATTGTAGGTCCTTTTCGAGAGCTGTTGCTAGTTTTAATTTGTCAGAATTTTACTTTGTGGGATTTACTGAAACCGGAGGGAATAGTTGTGTCCTCAGCATAAGTGCGTCTTTGGGAACAAATGGCATTGTGAAGTTAATGAAGACAAGAAACCACGTAGGTCTAAGGAAAGAATATACCTATATATTTATTCAATAATTTTATTTGTATTCATTTAGGCATTGACTCTGGTAGCTGGGAACAAATAGCAGATGGTTACCGTGGCTTGTGCCGCGCTGTTCGAAGAGGAACACTAAGAAGAAGAAAAGGCGAAACCAACTTTTGGAGACCAGAAGACAACAAAGGAAGCAGAGAGAGCAGTGTCAGACTTCCATTTCACACGTCACACCGATAGAAAGTGCCATGCAAAGATTAGTTCTTTAAGCCACCCCAAACGCTGCTAGCAGAAGTACAATGTTTAACCAAAGCGGGTGCCACCATTTATCTTACAAGATAAATGGATGCCTACTACTACCATTCATGCTAAGAATTGACGTTATGTTGATCGGACACAAGGCCGAAAGTGTTGAATACCCAGTGAGGATCAAACTCAATCATAATTGATCGAGCAAGACAAACTTGATAACCATTACACCAAGTCGATGTGCCTGGGAATTGACGTTATGTATTGATATTTTATCAAATCTTTGTGTACTTGTAAAATTTGGGAAATACGTATTGCACGTGTCGTTGGTATGCAAAAACAAATCTTATTGATTTATCAAGTTTAAAGCGATGAGAACAAGGTTGTATCAATCACTCAAAATTAGACTGGCAAACATCGCTATTAAAAAATCTATGTAACTGACAGAATTAACTCCATCTATCTATCTATCTATCTATCTATCTATCTATCTATCGTTTTAATTCCTTTAATATCTATCTTCTATCTCCCTATTTTAATTACATAAATCTCTCTCTCTCTCTCTCTCTCTCTCTATCTATCTATCTATCTATCTATCTATATATATATATATATATATATATATATATGCTTTAAATTCCTTTAATATCTCTCAGACTGTTGATATTTATCTATCTACCTTTTTAATTCCTTAAATATCTATTTATCTATATATTCTATCTAGCGATTCTCTGTATATCTATACTTTAAATTCCTTCAATACCTATCAGTATATTCATATCTATCTATCTATCTATCTATCTATCTATCTATCTATCTATCTATCTATCTCAGTCCGTTTATATCTATCTACACTCTTGATTCCTTTAATTATCTATCCTTTTAGTATCTACTATCTCAGTCTGATCATATCTATCTATCTGTCTAAGCCTGTTCATAGCTATCTATTTTACTTATGTTCACGTAATACACGTCGCAAGAGCCAATCAACGTAGAGAGTCAATGTGTGTACTTATATTAGCATAGGAAAGGGCAATCGTTAGGACCATAGACTTTAAAAGGAACTGGAAAACCCAATCCTAAACAGGAAACAAGGGGAAAAATCTTTTACCCCTGTTCAGAAAACCAATGACGACTGTTATCTATCTATCTATCTATCTATCTATCTATCTATCTATCTATCTATCTATCTATCTATCTATCTCATTTGCTCTTTGTCTCTTTCTCAATCTCCAAGAATAAATGTATGAATCACAGCGTGTGTTTACTCACAGTCATAAAGAATGAAAGTTTCTTAAGCTTCTGACTATTCGATTAAGAGTTACATAGATGGGACAGCAAATAATTATACAAACAGTCACGCACAACACACACGCGCGCATATCAATCCAAATACAACCTCTGTGCTTATATGTGCGTGCCTATGTGTGTGCGTGTGTGTGTTGTGTACGTGTGTGAACAGCGTATCAGTAGATAAACACAATAGGTGCGTGGATAAAGATCCGTTGGCCGATCCAGGTGTGGTATTATGAACCGTGTAAATAGAGTGTTATGAGGCGTTGAGTATAAGGCCATTTTAAAGGTGTCAGAATAGGGGGTGGGGAAGAAAGAAACGCCGAAAAGAAAGGGAATACAGAAAAGTGATTTTAGAAGACTAAATGAATAGAAAGAAAAGGGGGAAATCCAAAGAGCATAAGAAAGTGAATTAATAATTATCGTACTAATTTATGTTGTCAACAGTCAATGAGACAGCTGAAACGGAGGAGGACACGTTACGAGGAAAGAAGGCTTGAAGAATTTAATGTACACAGGGCACACGAAAGCAGTGGGTAGCCTACTTGACAAGTTTGAGCAAATGAAGACGGATTATTAGAAAGTATTGCTAATAGCTACACGAGGCAGAGGAAGCTGTGGAGAAACTTGATCATCTACGTACTGAAGGGGCAGGCGATGGAGAGAGAGAGAGAACTCAATGTTTCTTCTCAACTTTCATTATCACTTCTTATAAAGAGACTTTGAAATACATTCTTCTTCTTCAAGACATAAGCGATAATGGCTCTCCACAACTTCTTATTACTTGTGACCCTTAGCAGCTTTTCATCATTTCCTAATGCTCCCACTCCGCTTTCTGCCATCTATTAACACAGGATCGTCAGGTAAGTAGTTCGCAGCCTTCCTCTAACTCTCTTGTCCTCAATATGCCTAGCGAGAGTTAAGTTTTCCAAGCCTTCCTTCCTCAATGATTTCAGCTATATCTTCCTCATTTTGAGTATGTGCTCTCCAGTTGCCATTTTCTAAGATTTCCTTGTTGCTTATTCATTCCGTTCATGGAATTCTCAGTGTCCTTCTGTAGAACCCCATTTCTGTTGCCTCTAGTTTTCTCCTCTTCCGTGCAGAGATTCTCCTGCATCTACCGACATATAAGAGGATGGATAAAACAGCAATCCATTAAACTTTTCTTTGTTTCTATATATAGCATCTGACAATAAACTTCTTTCTCAAGTTCAATTTGTGTTCGGATCTCAGTGTCGCATGTTTTTATATGCCCTGTTCATTCTGGTCGTTGGCGATGTCGACTCTCCACAACTTCCTATCCCAAGCAATGCTTTTACTAACCTTCCTACTCCCTGTTCTGTCATCCATTTATACAAGCTCATTAGGCCGGTTACTTATTATTCACACCTGTCCCTCTTGCATTCAACATGTCCCTGTGAATGCCAAATTCTCCAAGCTCTGTATCTTCAGTATCTGTCTATATTTCTGAGATGAGGTATTATGTACACTATTTACATTATTCGGACTATTGTCCTCATCTTTGACGCCATATTTATTACAACGTTTCGGCCCTTCAGTATCTGTCTATATTTCTGAGATAAGGTATTATTTAACAGGAGATACCTGATAACTGACATCCATTAAACATAGCACGTAGAACTAGAACAGTCTACCCCAATGAGCGAAATAAAGGGTTCAGTTCGACATTCCAACCACCTGAATAAGGTCGGAGCGTACAACGGCCAAAACGTTATAATAGATACTCCGACAAAGATGAGGACAATATTCCGAATAATGTAAATAGTGTACTCTATATCTTCATTATGTATATCAGAAATGTCAACATTTTCTTTCCGATTCTAATTATGCGTGTCCTTTTTGTTTCCATTTTCCTGAAAACTTCCTCATTGCCCGCATGCTCCGGCCATGGTATTCTCAAAATCATTCTGTAGAGTTATATATATATATATATATATATATATATATATATATATATATATGTTGTCTCAGGTTTCTCTTTCATCTGTGAGAAAATTATTCAACATTCACTGCCATATAAATGAAATGATATAAATAACAGCACAGTACGATTTTCTTTCTTTTATAGGTATTAATAAGCCACAATTCCATAGAAGTCTGGTGACCCTGTTGTACGTCTCGAGGTCCTTGACAAAATCCAGAGACGAATATGCAATATGATAGGTCCTGATCTGGCATCTAGTCTACAATCGCTACCCCAAAGACGTGCTGTGGTTTCGCTTTGTCTCATCTACAAGTATTTTACAGCGACTTTTCCGACGAGCTACTTTCGCTGGTTCCCAGACTGCATGAATTTAAACGTGCTGCCAGACTGGCATCTCGGTCCCACCCTTTCACTGTCAAAACGGTTAAATGTAACCGTCTCTTCTACTCAAACAGCTTCTTCTCTCGCACTTCCCGTCTGTGGAACTCCCTTCCCCTTACTTGCTTCCCCTATAATCTTTAAATATTCAAGTGTAATGTCAATCGATATCTGACAACCTGAGCTTGTTTCCCGTCCTTCTCTGTATCCTTCACTCTTACACGCCTCTTTACTCTTGTTCTCGATTCTCTGTAACCCCTTGCATGCTAGTGGCACTCCCGCTTTGTGGGGTAAATTGCTTTAAAAAAAAAAGTAGGCAGCCTTAGAGGACTAATTCACTATACTATCGGGGAGGGGGATGAAAAACTAATATTCTATGTTCATAAATCGTATATATATGATTGTGGTGAAATATTTTCCCAGATTAGCATAGTCTGGCACAAGGTCAGAATTTTGCGGCATCTAAAGATGATTTATCTAATTCGCAATGAACAACATCGTGGGGATTAACTTTTTAATTATTACACCAAATCCGTTACGATTAAAGTAGTTGGGCGAGCACGTGTTAGTGTACGCTAGAATATTTTCATGAGCCTATTCTGAGAGAATTAAAAGTCCTAACAGGGTACTTTTTTGGCGGACACAGTCTTACTAACATAAGATATGCAGATGACTCAATGATGATCGCAGACACATAAATGAAACTACAGGAACTCTTAGAGAAGGCAGTGAAGGAAAACAAGAAGAAAGGACTAAGCATAAACTGTATAAAGACTGAATGTATGGCTGTCAACAAAAGAAACTAACGGAAAATATTGAAGGCAAGCGGGACAGAAAAACTACCTAATAGTCCAAATAACATAATAACTTATCTAACGAGCTTGTATAAACCGTTGTCAGAATAGAGTTTAAGAGAGATAGCAAAAAAAAAAAATACAATTTACTAAGAGTTAAAAAGTACAAGAAGATTAGGGACGAATGCGTCTGAGCAAAACTCTAGAGCTGCTCAAGAGATAAGTCTCTTGAACATATACTAATTAATTTATAAACTATTGTTGTTCAAGTTATCTATTGAGCATTTGTTGACAATTACTGGCCTATTTTAAAGTCAGGAACATGATTGTTAAAAATAAGTGCTTAATAGATAGACAAACATGTCAGACAGAATTGATACATTAAAATATGACTGATTTGCACAGCTCATAAAATACGCCACAAAAGGCGGTAGTGTCTTTATCTGATCAACAAAACAATACTCCTTACTCTCCCATTACTTGCTCTCCCCTTAAAGATTCAGTATTTTAATTTTGTATGTATTGTGATAGATGTCATTCAGTTTTATTATTATTATTGGTAATAGTAGTAGTCATAGTAATTGTATCTATATATCTGTATCTATATGCGTGTATGTGCGTGTTTCTCCATGTGAGCGTATGCAGCTCTCAATGCGTATTGAAGCATGAACGGGCAAACCACAACCACCCACCTACACACACAAACACACACAGACATATATATATATATATATATATATATATATATATATATATATAAATTGGGATCAATGTATAGACATCAACAACCTTGTTGGATCTAATGTATGTCTATCTAAAACAAACGGTGTTTACGTAAAAACGTTTCCATATCAAGATGCGGAAACCGTCAAACATAATATCTAATAGGCATACGCAGACACACACGCACACAGATACGCACACACTTAAATATACAAACTAGAATTATGATA